>VZDJ01000056.1:8766732-8807226 GCA_008694505.1 Cyanoderma ruficeps | reverse complement strand
GTTTTATACTGAATCATTATAAAATCACCACTGTTTGGAACCATGTACAGCAGGTTATATAATTTTTCCTTTCATGCTAGAGATGGAAACAAAAACGGTAACTTTTTAAAACGTGAATAATTCTCATGGTAATCTCAAGCTTAAAATCTCACTCATCTTATTAAAGGGGTATTTGGATGTGTGTGTGTATGTTCTGGTTTAGTCTCTATTTGACAAATGTTAGATGTAGAAAGGATTTAATTTATGTAAACTTTATATTTTTATGCAAATTAAATGGGTATTTATTATAGCAGAAACAATTATCCTGGCACTTAGTGAGAAACCTGGTATGCATGAGAAGTGGAAGATAAGATCAGATGTTTCATTCTGTAAACAAATACGAAAATATTCCCGTTTTTCCTCGGCTAGAGGAGAATACAGAAGACGGCAGACATCCTGACATGCCAGGGAATGTCAGCAGAGCCCATCGTTCTGCTTTCTCTGGGTCAGGTGGAGATCTTCACTCCTGATAAAACACGATAAACAAAATTTTAATAATAAAATGCAAATTTAATTTTTGAGGAGGCTNCCCCTTCTTATAATAGGGAGTTGTATTGTTACAGAGAGCACAGTTATGCTAATGACAGACTACTTAGCTGATTTTACATTAATATAATAAACATTACCTGTCTTAATGTGCTGTGCTGTGTTATGGCAAAAGAACTAAGTCTAAAAGTGAGGTTCCATTTCGCATAATGAACCAGCACTGCAGTTCCTGCGTGAATAATTCCGACAGCGGCGTTTTTGTCTTGGGATTTTGGAGGATGAAATAATGTGTCGGAAATGTTTTAGTCTCAGGATGGAAGCAGGTCCTGCCTGCCTTTAGCACTTCTTATTTTGCTGGGCTCTTCTCTGGCTTGTGGCATGGTGCCTCTCTGCTTGCCAGGGTGTCAGTGCTTCATCTTCTCCTGCTCTGCATTGTTTCGCCTGAAGTTTTTATCATGTTTTTATATTTTAAGTGTATTGCATACAATACCTTTCTAATAGGACAGCTCAAGTTCATCGTTTGGTTTTGCCTGGCCATAGCTATTTTTACTGTAGTTCAGTATTTTCAGTGGTATTTAACTGTTCTTCGGCAACTTGTTCTTTTCTGTGTTCAGCCGTTTTCCTCCGTTTAACTTTCATCACGAAATCTTTAACCGAAGAATTGCTGTTTGGGAATCCAAGGTGCCTGGTATGAGGGCTTGCTGAAACCAAGTTCGAACACAGATCGCAGGAGAAAAGGATTTTCTGGCAGAGTTATTCTTTATGAATTAAGGAAATCCTCCCCATCTTCCATGCATGCCTGCCAACAGTTAACAGGACCACAGCCGTATCCAGCATCCGAGGCACGGGGTGTGAAAATGGCTTTTTTTTTATTTTTTTTTCTTTCCCCCCTTCACTTCATACAAGATTAAACTACTTGAAATTATTTAGCTAGTATTTAATTATATTAATATCACCGAAAATGAGGGAATGGAGGTGATTAAATAGGACTAAATCATTTTCATCCCCGTGACCCTTGTCTGGATGGTGTGGAGGAGTGACAAATTCATCCCTGCAGTAATTTCGTGGGGAAGTCAAAGGGAAGCTTGGCCCAAGTTTGTGGAAGTTTCCCTTGGTCGGCCTTGCCAAAATAGGGCGTTTTTAGGGCCTGAAATGGGAGGGTCTCAGAGGGGACTGTGGGGCCGGGAGGCCTTTGGGGGATGCGGAGGAGCAGAGGCAAAACCCTGGGAGAAACAGGGAGCGAAGACAATTGTGAGTATTAAAGACATTTTTTGCCGTTGATGGTATTAGCATGTCAGCAGGTCCATACTAGCACAGGTCCCAAAGCCAAACTGCAGCTGTATTTTTACCTTTGCTGCCAGGTTTACATGCAGCTGGGTATCTACCACACCCTATTGTTATCAGTCAACAATACCAAAAGTAGCTCATTAATCATATCGATAACAACAATCGTGTTTCAAGTGCAAAATAGAAATAAACAACTTGAAAGAAAAATAAAAGATTGATTTCTTCTCTGCATGCTAACTTAGCATTCTTTAAATATATCTGCCAGTAGTTTAATTTGAACTTCAACTCCCTGAAGGCAGTAAGACAGAATTATTTTAGTTCTTCATAGACTGCCTTCTGTGATTCATTGTTAACTCATAAAACATGCTCATTTTCATGTACTTAAACAGTTAAGTCATTTTTAAAGTTGGTTTGTAATTTTTTTTGGCAACACATTTAAGTTGACATCTGAGAGGTAGAAATCTAAAATGAATTTATAGCTCTTGGTTTAGGTTTCACTCGCTATCAGACAAAATATCAGAAATAAATATTTTTTATCTAACATAATGTAAAGTATATTGCACAGTATCTAAAATAAAGTTTAGTTTTGACTGAATACACTCAAAAAGGGACCCATAAATATTAGAGAGCTGTAGTTAAGAACTTACATGACTGTTTTAAATACTATTGATTTAAACCACTGGCTAGATTTTATGAATCAAAGTGTAATTTCCAAGCTTTGGCTATATTTCTCATCACTAAAGCACTCTCTCTTGTGTGCCTTTAGCAGCTTTCCAGACATTCAACACGGGATTAAATGATAGTAGTTACAATGATCAATAGGTTAAGACCGGTACAATCACTCTTACCGCTAATGACCTCGGTAGTAATGGGTAATAAAGTGTGGGCTATAATAGCCTATTGCTGGTGCTGCATGCCCTTTGATTCCTAGTATTACCAGGGACTAGCTACATGGAAAAGTTGGACGTTGGGAGTTAAGAGAGTGGATGTATAGGCCATCATTCTTAACTATTTAAAGTCTCCCAGACCGTACGTGTGTGCCCACGCTCGTCCGGGATGTGCGTTGTAATTTTTAACACAATAGTTTCTGGTTCATTTGAATTTGTTTTGTGCAAGGTTTCCATAAGTTGCTTTCGTGATGAACTGAAGTACAGGCCGTGGCTAAATGTGGCTGTTAGCTGTGTTTATAAATGGAAGGCAGCACCTTCTTTAGAAGCGCAGGTGTGGTGTAAAAATGTGGTTTCAGATGGTAAAGTGAAGTTGAACGGACCAACACAAACTTGTACTCTGTGTACTTGTACTCTCTGACTGTGTGCAGTACATGCAGGATTATTTTTTTTTTTTCTTTCTGCTTAAGTGCTTCTGTTCTAACAAGGAGTGTGCAGCTAAGAGATTTGTTACTGGAAGGTACATGGCCACTTTTCAAAGACAGGGCCTAATGGCCAGATCTGTCCCAAGATAAACGTGCAGAAAGGCCATGGAAGTGAATGGGAGTTGTCCCTGCCCAGCTGACGGCAGAATGCGGCCCTTTGGATTAATCACCGATGTGTAGGGTTTACAGCACCCCACCCTATTCCTGTCTGTATCCTCGCTTGTCGTCATAAATCTGACTGAAGAGTATTTGTCTTGTCTATCTTCCAAGAAGGGCACAGAAAACATACTTAAACATGCTTCCTCTTCTGTTTGCTTGGTCCAGCTTCAATGAGAGGTAGTACAAACCCCAGGGTAAAGTAAACTTCTCTGGGGATGAGGATAATGAAGGTGAGTCACGCCTTGGGGCGAAGATAGTGACGGCAGGATTTAATTAAATAATTTTCTACTCCCAGAAAAGTTTCTGAAAGACTGCGGATTAAGATATTCTGAATTAATGGGATTACCCGTCCTGATGACTCAGTGTCCTCAGAGCTGGCCCTGCATGGCAAGGTGGTGGTGGCTTTCCCATAGGCACGGGGATGCAGCACCAGCCGTGGGAGAATGGCCACTGGTTTTGGTGGTTCTGGTATTTGTCCCATAATTTAATCTCCTTTTGCCAGTGTTGTCACCAGGCTAGACCCCAGCAGCAGTGTGGGAACGTGCTGTGCCACGGGGGGTGCTCCGAGGACCTCGCCGTGTCGGCATTAATGGAATGTCAGAGGTGTGCGAGCCCTCTCTGGGCTCTGCTCAGGGAAATGTTTCGGAGGCTGTGTCTGGCCCTGGCACACGACATGTACACAACAACACGGGGAGATGTGCACTGTACATGCGTCTGACCTTCAGGAACCATTTTTAGTTCATCAAGATTAGTGATGCTGAGAAATCAGGACATCAGTGCATAATGACTGTGAAATTAGGAATGAGAGCTTGCTATGCAAATGACAGGACAAATCATGTGAAAAAGTCAAGATAAACTGCATATTAAGACATTATGTTACATAAAATTAATACTGCATTTCTCTCTTGCTTACTACTACACTGGAGGCTTTTTTTTTTTAACTCCTTTATCTTCTGATCAGCTATTGTCTGCTGATTTTTTTTAAAAGTGGTTCACAGAAAAAGTGCTAAACATATTATTACCTTTTATTGAAATACATGAGATGACAGGAGATCCTTTTTAGCAAAGTATATCCTTTACTGCTTTTAGTTTTGTGCTGTCATGTATTTGATTTAAAACTATAGAAAAGTAAGGTGCTTCAATATTACTGTTAAAACTCGTATGGGTTTTGTCTTTTCCTCTATTGTTTCTTTTTTTTTTCCCACCTTTTCCTTTTTTGGGGTGGAGGGTAGAGGGGTGGGTTTCTAGGGAAATAGTCTTCTTGCATTACTGGGACTGACAAAATGGTTCTCATGTAGTCTGCAAATTAAACACAAGTGCAGTGATTATTTTGAATAGCTAAATTACATTCTAGAAAGCTTGCAGAATTCATAGCATTGTCATTAGGTATCCGCTTGAATACAATTTGTGTAACCTTGGCCAAGACAGCCTGTCATTTTAATGTCAGTGTTTTATCTGAACAAGACATCATCCTTTCAGATACAGTGTACAGGTTCCTTGCAAAGATGCCCGTGCAGAAACGTGTTAACAGTTGCAAATATGAAATGCTATCAAGTTCATCACTGTAGCTGTTTGTCACTGAAATGTCATGGAAAGCGGCTTTTAATGGTATCTCACATAATATGAAAGAATTGAAGACATCTGTATGCTGGGTGAATATGGAATGGTAAAGACATCGTGGTAGGGCCTTTCTGTAAAAATTGCATAGGAGTCTAGTGCTGTTATTCACATCACTGAGCCTTCCTTCAATTTTCTGAAAAACCTGTCATAATAGGGTCTAGATCCCATCAGCACGGGATATTTGGCTGTTGGATTTCTGTGCAGAAGGCAAGGGCTTTCTGGGAGGGAGAGGACCCAGCTGACGATTTCTTGTAAAATAAATAAATCTTTACCATATTAATTGCTTTAAGGAATTTCCATGCAGTAGTGTTTCGCAAAAGGGGAATTTAGTCACCGGGAAGGTGTGGTCAGTACCTGTGTGCTGGCCAGGGTGGGCTGTAAGGACTCTCACCTTCAGCCCCCTTGGTGCCAGGAATGGGTTCCCCTGGCATGGGGATGCTGGAAGAGCTGTGGGGATGTGCTCTGACCCTCTTTCTCTCCTCTTGGCCTTCAGGTTCCAGTGTCGGTGGCTATGATGACACCTCAAGTGATCACTCCCCAGCAAATGCAGCAGATCCTCCAGCAACAAGTGCTAACTCCCCAGCAACTCCAAGTCCTGCTCCAACAGCAGCAGGCACTCATGCTTCAACAGGTAATTGTTTGTTTAACAGCTGCTCAGGTGGCCCCTATGGATGCTAGAGGCTTCACCTCCTGGAATACCCTTAGGGAAGGAAGCTGCCCACATCTCAGGTCCGAATCTCAGAGCAGCCATGCTGCAAGCTGAACTGACTGCTCTTTTGTTTTTAATTCTAGAAATAGCTACTGGAAACAAATCCAGGGAGCAGTGCTAGGAGTGTTTCCAAGATCAGCTAAATAATACAGATGCATATTTAAGTGTCAGGACTTCGGCACATGTCCCTGTTGCTTTTGCCTGCATCCCTCAGAAAGCTTGGTGTGCCCTGACTAATTGGAATAAACAAGGTAGAAGGGCCATACTTCCCGATTTAGACCTCGTTGTTTCCATCTGGAACCACAAAGGGCTGTGGAAGCGGTGGTAACAGAAGTGGAGAGGTTTGCAAGCCTGTTCCATTTCAGCCAACATATGCTGGGCTGTGTGTCAGTGCTTCTAGCAGCCCGTGGTCATTTCTCAGCTGGAAGCTGGCCACCAACAAGCCCTGGGGCTGTTATCATGGGGTTTGGCACGGTGGGCTCTCAGGGAGCCCGGGTGGGTGTCAGCATCCACCCAACCCTGCCTGCTCCCTCCTGGCTCCCTCCTGGCTCCCTCCTGGCTCCCTCCTGCCCACAGCCGGAGCGCTGCCTGCGCAGAGCACATCTGGGCAACGGGAGGAGGAGAGTATTTCCCAGGATGTCTATGCATGTATTGAACAACACTTAATACAGTCAAACCCTATCATTTAGAAAGCATGCGTGTTTCACAACAGAGATTCGCCAGGCTCTCTCAGCAAGGGCATTTTGGCTTTGTTGTTACAATCAAAGGTCATTCCTTGCCTTATTTTAATTAGTTTGTGTAGAAAATGGTATGTTTTTCATCAGTTCATTTTGGAGATTACTTTTCAAACGATAATGCCAAGAATAGTCAGTGTGCACTGAATTTATTGTTGAGTTTCAAACTAAAGGTCAGACCATTACAGATAAAAGGATGCTATTTTTCAAATCACAGTTTGTGTGTTACACCAAAAGGGACACTGAATTGGCTCTCCACTTTGTTACTTACCATCTTTCCTTTTCTTTGTAGCAGCAGCTTCAAGAGTTTTATAAGAAACAACAGGAACAGTTGCAGCTTCAACTTTTACAGCAACAACATGCTGGAAAACAGCCTAAAGAGGTACAGACAATACCCATTTTATTTTCAAACCACAGACCCCCGGGGACTGTCTAGTGGCTATTAAACTGTCATTCATCTTATAAATGATTGCACAACTGAACTGACTCTATCGGGCCTCAGCTTTCAGATTTAGAGTTATTGTCCTGTTTTCGCCTGTGTTTTCCTGTGCTTTCCATTTGCTCGCTGCCACATATTTTATAGCAGGGGACCAGGCCTTGCTGTTCGCTATGAGTCCTGGAGCAGGCATCTAGACTTGTATCTTGGGAGAGTGCTTTGGGGAGTTAGTTATGGTGGAGAGGGGAGAGGGCAAGGCGGCAGGCCCAGCTCACTGCTGTCCTCTCTAAACAAGGCAAAATGCTGAGAGGTGTTGAGTTTGGGCTTGCACTTTCCAGCCAGAGGGGTTCTGGTTACACATTCCTCGCAGCATGGGCTGAGCAGGAGGGACCACACCGAACAGCATCCGTGGTGACATGGAGAAGAGGTGGCAGGAGACCTGGCTCTGATGCTACCACGGTCCATAACTGGAGGGGAAGGACCAGGGTACTTTCTGCCTGTCCTTCTAGATACACGTCCCTTCTAAAATACTTGTCACATCCGAAAATTCGTTTGTTGTTCTCGGTGCGCTTAGATTTAATTTTCCTGCAATTACATTTTAAGGTGCTGAGTCCACCTCTTAAGTCTCGAGGAGTTTGAGACTTTTCCTGTTTAATCTGACATCAGTCCTGGCTTAGGTAGATCCTAGAAAGCTGCCTCTTGGCATGAGACACTGGGTGATGTCCGGTGATAGCGATGGCGCTCGTGTCACCTGACAAGGGGTGTTGCTCGAAGCATGCACCAATTTCTACTCCCCATTCCCCCTGAAATTCAGCAAATCGTGCCACCTGTGCCAAGTTTCAACCCCGAGTGAATTTTTCCAGCTGAGTTATAAACCCCTGAAAACAGGGGGGTTTATAATGGAAACGCTGACACAACCTTAACCATAGCGCGCTTACGGGCGCCACTATAATAAAAAGGGAACAGATTAAAAAGTGTCTAAAATGTAAATCTAAAGGACTAACAGTAATTAAAATGGAAATGGCACAGGGAGGGAAGGCATGTAATTGTGAGATATCACTGTGCAGAATGCTCTCAGCTTTGTTTTGCTGGCTGTTTTTCTAATTCAGTAGGGCTTACTCATCAGTGGCAGTTCAATGCGCGTTAATGACTCTGGGATGCAGGCATCACTCTGGACAAAGAAATGATTATTGTGCGGTCAAAAGAAGTTCAAAGACAAGAAGGGAATTTCAGTTTTTTCCTTAGAGATCCACATTCAAGAGCATATAAATTAAGCCAAATGTTAAAAACCACAGTCTGAAAGCTGACTTCAAAGTCACAACTCTCTAATTAATGAACTGCGAGCTTCAGTTTGGACAAGTCGTGGTTTGATGCGCCCATAAATCAACATGACAGGTCTGTTTCACAGTCTCAGACAGCGCTTGTCATTGAGTCACATCAGATGTAAACACAGCAGAAAAAAGAGGGAATATGAAGGAGGTGCAATTGATCAACAGAATTGGTAAAAACCCACTTTTGAAACGCATTATGCATGATCACAGGAAATGGCGATAGCCTCAAGAGGCTTTCTCCTTCTGCTGTTGCTTTTTTGAATCAGATTTCTAACAGCCTTCAAAAGGGAGAATAAGAATTATGGAGCTTCTCCCCTGTGGCTGGCAGGCAATAACCCCCTGTTGTTATTTTGTGCTTCTTTCTTTTCAAAGGCGTCAAAATTTAGTTTTTTAAAGATCTTTAACTCTATATTTGAAGACAAACAATAAAGGGCTGCCACTGTCATTCTTATCAGTTACCAGGGATTGTATTTTTTCTTTCTGTTGCCACTTCTTATTAACCTCTTATTTGGTCTATTAGACATAGTTTTGAATGCAAGCCTGCATGCTGGGAGAACATGAAAGTTCAGATGAGCTCAGAGGGCAGATAAAGAAATTTGAAGGGGAAAGTTACACAGCAGAATGAACGATAAAAGTTAACTCTTCTAAATTGCTGTTGTCAGACAGGAGAGCATCTCAGACACAAAGATGAGGGCTTGGAGCTTAAAGAAAAAAAATACTTTGTGTTAAAAAAGACAAGAAGGGAAGTTAGACAATGTGATGGCATTTCAATATCTAACACACTGATTTACTGTGGTCACACTTCTGATATTACACTAGCGAAAGCAACAATAAGAAAGGACTCCTTCCTGTTTCAAGAAGAGCATTTTAACACGATAGTTGGAAAGAGAACAACGACCTAACTCTCTTCAGCTTATTCTAGGGGTTTGGGAGGAAGTATTTTTGCTGATGGTTTTAGTGGAGGTCCTTTTCAACAATGCATTTCACCCCACAGGTTTGTTCAGCCCAGCTTAAGGAGGTTATTCTTGCTAAATTAGCATGGAGAAGGTGGTCTCGTATTATTTTATTTTTTTCCCCCCTCCCTCTGGCGCTGAAAACTGACAAGGCAGTGCCGTGGTGGGGGCTGGCGACTGCCGTGCTAACGAGGGCTGAGCGTGTACCTTGACAGATGGAACAAGCGTATTCATGTACGGCATCCCCCAAGTCATTTTGTGAGTGCCTTGTCCTATTGTGCTGCCCTGAAAGAGGGAGAACACAACAAACCTCCCCAGCCCCACTGGTGAAAAGGGACCCAACCCCTGAGCAACAGACTGGCCCCAGCGAGGTTCCTGGGGTTTTTTTTTTTACTCAAGGCGTAGCGGAGGGTGAGCAGTGCCCGACAGCGAGGGGCAGAGGTGCTGGGGGGGATCTCAGCCCTGTTCCTGCTCTCCCCTGGAAAAGTGGGGGCTCCCCAGAGCCAGGGGGGTGCTGGGGGTCCCGCGCAGCCGCGGCGCTGGACGGTTTCCCCAGCAGGGCCGTTTGTCCTCCGGCGCTGTGACAGTTTATGTTAGGCAGTAGGGAGTAACCTAAGAAAGGAAAACAGACCTTTGACAGAAGCTTTAGGGAGGGGATCAAAAATGCAAGTTTTATCAGGATATTTCAGCATTTTAACACTGACTACTGACCTGACAACAGGACTGCACCGAGACCTTTTTTGTATGCATTCAATTGTGAGAAGTAAACAAACTGCCTTGTATCCTGTGTTTGGTAACTGGGTGGGGAGCGCAGTTTGGCAACGTGTCTTGCTTTTAAATTCTTTCTTGGACAATGGGCCTTGTATACTTTTATATCCTGGCTTTTCAAAGTAGAGTATGTTCAAGAGCTTTTCTTAGGATAGCTGAGAAGACAACCAAACGGGCATCAGTCAGTTGGTATAAAGGGTTTTTTTAAAAAAAACTCCATGTGCTAACTTTGCACTCCTATTGCAAATAGGTAAAACACAGCTTACTACGCCTAGTACTAATAATATAAATGTATTAACATAAATGCATTAAGTATATATGTTTTAAAATTAATATTTATGGAGGCAAACATTACTTTAGCTCAGTACAACTGTTGCTGGGGCCTGCATGCATATGGTGCTGTTGCAAATAGTTGCAACAAATGGATGTGTCAGAGCAAGCTGTTGCAAAGAAATGTAAACTCTCCCAGTTTCAGAATATCCAAATACCTATTTGTTTAGATGTGTTCCTGAAGTCGAAGGTTTTCTTTGGAAATAAGATAAATTGAGTTTATAAATAAGATGAATAGAATGGCTGACTCTCAGGGTTTTGGGTGTAGTCGGTTGTAGTATTAGGATTGATGGGGCATGGTCATACGAGAAGGTGGGGGTCAAACCCACACTTGGTGTCTGTCAGTCCTGCTCCAGCAGCTCTGGTGGGACTTTTTCCCTGTGTAACAGCAGTAGGGAATGGGGCCAGTGATCCTCTTGCTTGGTGTCAAGGAAGGGTGACAGAAAGCTCGGGATCTGGCTGGGGTGGGTTTGTGAAAGTGTGCAGTTTGGCAAGAGTTAATTTTCTTTCCCTAATTGTTAGCCATAATGTGTATAAGACCTCCACCTTGATATGATTCCTAGCAGATTAGGGATATTAGATAATTTCCTTCTATTTATTGTACTACTGCACTGTATTATCTTTCTATCACTCAGATAATTACTAAGGAAATCTACATTAATTTTTTTTGGCTAGCACAAGGAACTGCTAAACACTGGCATGATGTATTGATGTTTTACACAACAAAAGTTTTCCTCCTGTCATTGTACAATAAATAAAAAGATATTTATCAAAATGCAAAGCCTTTCATGGATTTTAAAGAACAAAGCAAATAAAATACAAGATGAGCATGGAAGCAAAACCTAGAGGCTTCCTTAACTGAACAAAATTAAGGACTCTGAAGCCTCGAGTACTGTACATATTAAACACTCACATTCAAGTAAGATGTTGTTTGCTAAATTATGAATGTGTGTAATTAAAATCTAGTGGCTGTTTCTATGAAAGATTTACAATGTTATTTCATCGTTTGTCATGGCTAATTAACAATATTAGATGAAGTTTTTCTTCTTCAAAGGTCTGATTTTTTCTCATTTATTTATGTCAGAAGTGATAAACAGAGTAGTTAAAAGCTTCTCCTGGTACAGTAGTGAGAAAAGCAACATGTTCTTTTACACCTCGAAGGTTCAAGGTTCACATCCCTGTGGAGTAAAGCAACTCCATCTTCTTTCTAGTGAGAATAATTAAAAATTTCAAAGTGCAGAAGTAGCAGCCTTAAATACAGCACAGAATAATTCCAGTGTAACAGAAAGTATTGTGGGGCTTGATGGATGAAGAAGAGAGAGTGAGTATAAAATACCATAAATTAAGCCAGTCGAATTGCCTTAATAGTTGAGACAACCCTTGAATGAGCAAACAGAGCACAGTGCAGGGTTTCTTGTTACATCTAAGTGTGACGTGATTGTGGGGTGTGATTCTCGTGTTCTTTGCCTCAAAAAATTACCCAGGATTTTCATCAGTGTTTGCTTTACCCACCACTGAAACACAGCCACGTCTGGGGTAAAACATGAACACCACGAACACATGGGCCAAGAAGTGCTGTATGCATTTGTAATTGGGATGGCAGCAGGGATTTTTTGGGGGAAAGTTAACCACTGGAGATGGGAATCCCAGCCCTGTGTTAGCTCCAGCATCTAAACATACCTTGGGGTCTTTGCTAGGGGTGGTGGGCTCACTGGCTTGCCCTTGATACCCAGTGACTGCCATCAGAAGTTGAAGCAAGTTGAGACAAGGAGCCCAGTAAACCCTCTGCTTTGCTCTTGAATTAACAAGTGTTCATTTTTATTTTGTTTTTGTTTTTTTTCCAGCCCCAGCAGCAGCAAGTGGCCACGCAGCAGTTGGCCTTTCAGCAGCAGCTCTTACAGATGCAGCAGTTGCAGCAGCAGCACCTCCTGTCTCTGCAGCGTCAGGGGCTGCTGACGATCCAGCCCGGGCAGCCTACTCTGCCTTTGCAACCCCTTGCACAAGGTGAGTGAAGGGTTTGGGTGGCAGAGCCAGGGCAGTGTGCATGCTCACGGAATTGTCACGTGGGAGAGGGAGAGAAAGAGCTCACAGGCTCATAAAATAATAGGCACAGAAAGATGCTGACAGGCAGGGTGGGCATTGTAGAGGTATTTTTTGAGAAGGGCGGTGCTGCAATCCTGGGCTGCCCTGGCTGGCGGGGTGCAGAGGGCTTGGAGTTCACATGCAGTTTGCACAGCTGCAGCCGGTCTGGTGGACTCAGAGCTGCTGGTTGTACTCATCTGGGCTTGGAATCCTTCACACGAGGAGTCTTTATTGATTCCTGGTGCTGGCTTCATGGCTAAGGGTGTGTGAGAGCAGCTTTTCCTTTCCCAGATGTGTTGACTGGGCCTTCCTGATCCCAGCCTGGCCACGAGCTGGCACAGAGCAGCTCTGACCCGCAGGCTGGGGAGCTCTCTGTGCACTTGGCTGGGGCTGCCAGGGAGAGGGGACACGGCTGCTCTGCACTGCCTTCATGTCACTGCCTCGGTGCTTCTGTTCCTTCCTCCACAGTGAGGCAAATTGGGATTAACTCCATTTAATTCTAATGGTTTTATTGACAATTAGATCCTCCTACGTCTTTATTCAGTCCTGCACTCTGCAAGAAGTGAATCCTGAATTTCTGCTTTGCTGAAATCCCAATTTATTTTATTTTTTTAAGACATTGATACACTGAAAGCACTACTTAAATCCACAATACTTTTGACAGTGATTATAACTTAGGGTTTTTATTCTCTCTTTTCTTCTTTGGCTTAAATTTATTATTTTACTTTTTAAATTGGGTTTGTCTGCAAGCTGTGGGACAGTTTAACAGACTTGCCTGAGCTCTGGCTGCTGTGGTTAAAGCAGACTGTTTGGAGTTGGCATGGCTCAGGCATGCCATGGCATCAACCATGATGCTGGTATTTCTGAGTAATCCTGCCTTCTCTTTCCCTTGCCCCTTAACAAATTTGAACATTCACCTTTATAGTTTGAGTCAGCCCAGGTTGAATGATTTGGGATCTTTAAAGCAGCCTTAGGGCTGTTCCTAATTTCTAAATCATACAATGAAATTACATTCAGCTCTGTTCACTTAAATGGAGGGGACAAGACGAAGTTACTTCTGTTCTTCACCCTCCTTTTTTTCTCTGTACATAGCAGCAAAAAAGGAGAGTGAGGTGGCTGGTGAATATTAACTTATATGGATAAACAGAGGCCAAACTGGGGAGTGGAGTCTGCTTTGCTGTGTGGCTTTGTGACGTGCTTTATTTAGGCTTATTTTTGCCAGACCCAGGAAGGTATTTGACTGCTTAACTCCTGTGTTGAGAGGCCGAGCTTTTGGGGGCCTCACCCCTGACTCCCCAAGTCTCAGTTGAACTTCCCAGCCTCTCACAACGGGCTGCCTGATGTAGAGCAGCACTGTGCAGGAGTTGGAGGCTGATCCATGGGAAGGTGGTGCAGCTGGGAGCTGCAGGGTCAGGCTTGGGCACTACCTGGTCAGTCACCATCAGTGCAGAGTGATGGAGAGAAGGTGTGAAATGAGTCCTGGAAAAAAGGGCAGGTAGATGAAATGCCATTTATGCTTGCAAGATGTTGTAACATGCATTAATTACACCTCAGATTTATTGTTGGAAGCATCCCAGGCTGTTCCCACACACCCACCGGACTCAAGCTTCAACCTTGCTAATTTTTCTCACAGCTCCTCTACCATTAAGTTGGCTCAGTAAGGTTCATTGTATAGCCCATCAGTTAAGCTGTCCAGAGGAGGGCAATTGGGCAGTGACAAGACACGCTCATGTGTAATGTGAAAGAAATGAATGTGGTGATGCATGAAGTGTAATCTGTGCAGTAACACATCGGAGACACCAGTAGGTAATTCAGCCGTCGTGGCATTGATTGATATGGTTAGCAGGGAAGTGTAACTATTAGTCCTCGCCCAGGAGTGTATTTAAAACCTGAGGGGTGCTGACTTGCACGCCAGAGAGACACAAACATAAGCAGAGAGGGCTGGTTCTGGCAGGGAAATGAGCTGCGGGCGTTGGGGGTGGCGGGAGCCGCAGGAAAGAGGGATTTGAGACTTGAGGCGGGTTGCAATCCAGCACGATATTTTATTCCTTTTTATCAGAGAGACGATGGCTTAAAACTGATGTCATTATGAGGTTTAAATCAACTTTCTGCTTGCTTGAACATGGTCACCTGGGTATGGAGGTACAAGGACACAAAGAGGTTGAGCAACTCTGTTTGTCTTTGAGCCGGTGATACCTGGGGTTGGGAAATTGAGTTCCATGAGCAGTAATCTGTCAACTGTCCCCACAACATACATTTTTTAAAGCTGTGCCTACATTTTCTTTCATAATCAAGAGGAGTAGTTGTCCTGAAAAATGCAATGAAGAGCCAGGGCTATAGTTTAAAATAATTGGTAATGGACACTTCTTATTTAAAAAAACATTACATCTCTCGTGCCCTTTTGTTTTCAGAACAGTTTGCAAGACTGAGACAAATACTGCATATGTGTGTATAAAAGAAATAAAATCATCCCTCTAGTAAATGTAGCTGTGAATTCAGTTAAAAGCATTTTGCTTTTATTCTTAAGTATCTGTAATAGTAATAAATGTTTCCAAGGAGCGAATGCTACTTCCTAAGTGACATTTTCGTTATGTTTTCAGAACTAATAGATTGTTTAAATCTGTATTTTGGTTTCATTTTAGTTTTTAGTGCTCGCCTATTGTCTTAAACAAAATAGCACATTCTTTAGCGTTATATTTGTGTAATCTTTGCTGCTTAGTATTTAGACACTTCTATAATCTAGCTTTTACATCTGTACATAGCAGCAATTTTAAAATAAACCCCATTTCAGCAGCGTTCTCAGCTGTGAGAGTGAGATCTTTAGTATCTTCAAAATGAAACTGCAAATCACACTTCAGATCACCAGCGAGTGAAAATAATAGGACTGAGACATCCGGGTGCCTGATTGCTCCCGTAGTTCCAGGTCTGAATCCCGTTCCCGGTCCGTGGGAAGTCTCAGCGATCTCGGGTAATTGCAGCGCAGTTCTGGGAATCTGACTTGAAATTTAGCTCTCACTGTTAAAATGAGGCTGTTAAATGGCAAATTACATAATTTATTGCGAGTGGTCGTGGATCTATTTGACTTGCTTTTGCCATTTGTTCTATTATTTTATTTAACCGTTTTGCTGGATGAGTGATGAGCATACCTTTCAGCTGCCCAGTTTGACAGGCAAGTCAGGAATTCTCTCCAAAATTATTCTAAAGGAACTAAATGTAGGGCAAGAGACTATTTCTAATTTGATTTTATTAATCAGGTGATGTAATCAATTTTTGGCAAGGGGTTGTGTGCAGACATGTGTGACATCACAGTTAGCTCTTTAAATTAATGTCACCCAGCCTAAAACCCTTACTATCTCCAGCATTTTCCCCCACACAACGGGGTGTATTTTTTTTTTCTTTCCATCTGTGGTATAGTTGCTGTTAGTACTAATGGGAGTAACACTTGTATGGGAAGTTTGACCAAACACTTTGACTTTTAGAGGCATAAATATCATGTGTATGTCTGTTTTAATGGCTGTAACACTTTCAGGCTTTTTCTTGGGAGAAAGCATTGGTAGGTTCAGAAGTGACCAGGAGGAGAAGAACGTGGAGAACAAGGAGAGGAGAGTGCATGATAGCCTGTGTCTAATTAAAAATCTGCAGAAATCCAGATTTAAAAAAAAAAAAAAGAAAAGAAAGGAAAAAAAGACCAGTTATTCTTTCCCTATTTGCTTATTCTGGAAAATAAAAATAGGTGTCGGCTCATATGTTCTCATATCAATATGTTATCATCAACAGACAAGTCTATTCACTATTGTTTCAACTGAGTAAACAGTGTGTAAGGGTCAGCCCTACTCACAGGTAATTGTTAGTGTGCAGACAGTCCTGTCAAGCGTGTTAGCTAAAAATACATCCCACACTGTCACTTTGCAAGGTGTTTGAAAATAATAGCCCCCACACAGCAAAACAGGACACGGGCTTGTGTACTGACCTTTTTCTTTGTTTAATTTGCTCAGAGGTTTAATTCCAGGGGACAAGTAATAATTGAATATGTCTAATAACTAAATGCTCATTTGGGACAAAATCCATCAAAATATAATTGGCATTTGGGGCTGATGAAAGGAAAATGACGTGGCTTTAGAGAAACGGATGTGTCCTAAGAATATCTGATCACTTAATGTATAAATTGAAGCCTCTTCCCTAATATATATTAATTGCAGATACTTACAGATTTCAGCATTTTTTTGTAGTGAACCGTTACCGGAGACCAACTGTTTTTGTTAATGCTACTCTGGGAAAGGCGGGGAAGGTTATTGGTCTGTCGTGCAATAATTTACTCCTCTTTGATATGCAAACGATCCACGGTGAATATAAAAAAATCCTATCAGACTCATTTCACAGTTCTTAACCACTTAGATTCTCTGGAGTCTATCG
Source organism: Cyanoderma ruficeps (assembly GCA_008694505.1). Classification (NCBI taxonomy): domain Eukaryota; kingdom Metazoa; phylum Chordata; class Aves; order Passeriformes; family Timaliidae; genus Cyanoderma; species Cyanoderma ruficeps. The sequence goes on along the minus strand of VZDJ01000056.1, from coordinate 8,790,507 downwards.
CCTCATTAGACCAGTGCTCTCCAAAGCTAGCATAATTAAAATCTTTAACAGTTTAGCAAAGTAAAGATGTTTGGCTGATCACGTTGAGATGATTATCTATCCATTGTATTCTAAATGACAAAAATAAATTAAATTTAGACCTTGGCATTTTTTATTATGTGTTTCAAATGAATATAATGCATACTGCCTTTTTTTTTTTTATTTCAATACCTTGGGTTGGGTGAGGTACATGCCTGTGTGAGCTGCTGCTGTACACTCAGAAAATGGCAGGTTTCCTTAGGATAGCTCCAGAGCTACAACATGGTGAAACAATGAACAGTCACCCAAACGATGAGCTGGAAGCACACTGATGAGAAAGCTCTTCAAAAACACACAGACACTGGCTTATTATTATTATTATTATTATTTTTTCCCTGAATATTTGAGTGACGTGTCTCTACTGCTAATTTTTTCCCATGGCCTTCTCTGAAAGAGCACTGAAATTGTCTGTAGTGAGAGAAACTGGACTTGTTGGATCATGTCACAAACATCAGCTTTATCCAAAAGCATGAGCTCAGTGTGAGCGCATGGTTCACCTTCCATTTGGCCCATTGGAGTTTGCAGTTTTCACTTGCATTAGTTACTGAATGTTGTCTCCCTAATCCTGGTGTCCACTTTGGCACATTTAAAAAAACCACAAATTTTTATTATTATTTTTTCTTGAAGCTTATTTTCTGTTTTCCTTTTGCTTTTGAATGGCTCATTAGCATCGATCTAAGAAATGACAGTAATAATAGTGTTACTTGTATAGAAAGTTATACAGTTTTTCGGTAGACACATCCATCAATTAAGTGAGCAGTTCAAGAAACCAAAATTAATGAGAAAGATAGGTGTGTTAATGAAATAATCATAGTATAATCAATTTGACTGTTAAAATTTGAAAAGCATTTCAGAAAGACAATATGAATTCATAATTTACGTCTAAAAGTGATTAATAAAAACTGTATTTAATAACAAAGCTATTTGTCATCATTTAAAACTTAAGCACAAAATTAGTCATGTTGTGGTTCATGTTGTCACAATAATAAAGCTGAGTATTTTTTTTCCTAAGACCTTCCTTGTTTTTAATAGCAGGTTAGAAAGTAGTCACTTTCTTTAAAAAAAAAAAAAGGCAAAAAAAATTGTGGAAAAAGAAAGAAATTGAATTTCTTAGCTGAACATAAAGTTGCCAGTGGTCACCTTTGCTGTCGGCCTTGCTGTGGGTACGGGGGTGATTTTTTCCCAAGCAGAGACTCCGAAAATGGGCTTTTGGTCAAAAAATTACAATATTTAGCAGGATGTTTGGCGTGGGTGTGGTGTTGTGTGGATCCCTCTGCCCCACAGCCCAGATTTTGCATTCCATGAGTATTGCAGGTGTCACACCAGAGCGCAGCAGAATCGTGCAGCGCAGTATTAGCATTTAGTTATTAAAAAAAAAAAAATACATGCGCAAAAACACACACAGGCAAAACTAACACTAGGCTTTGTTTACTGACTCTTTGATTTAATTACTGTTTGAAGACGGCCGAATTAGCTGTTAATTGATTTAATTATCCAATTTGTTTGTTTCAGGCATGATTCCAACAGAACTGCAGCAGCTCTGGAAGGAAGTGACAAGCTCGCACACAGCGGAGGAGGCAGCCAGCAACAACCACAGCAGCCTGGACCTGTCCACCACCTGCGTCTCCTCCTCTGCACCCTCCAAGACCTCCTTAATCATCAACCCACACGCCTCAACTAATGGACAGCTATCAGTCCACACTCCTAAACGGGAGAGGTAAGTGCCTGCGGGTTTTCCACCCTGAGCATCCCGGAGCAGCGTCCCGGAGCGATGGCGAAACGCTCGGGAGCGGTGGCCAAGTGCCTTGGCCTCGGTTTTGTCCTCCACATCTTGCTCTGTCTGGTGTTGGCGTGGTTGAATAGAGTCTCCACTGGGCAGAATATGCTCCCTTTGTTCAGATCTTTATGGCTTGTTAATTGGATCAATGTGGGCACAATTAGCTAATTAGAAGTGCGTTGGATAAGCGTATTGGGAAGTGTGAAGAAGCTGGGGTTTTTTTTGAGTTTTGCAGCACAGGTGGTGGTGCTCTTGTTGTGCTTTGGGTTTACAGGCTGGAGGTGAGCAAGAAAATCTGTTGGTCAGTACGGTCCCCTTTTTTCTACCAAGTTTTGGTGCCTCTCTCATCTAACATATTTGCCTTTTTGTACTCTGTATTACCTGTTTTTACAACACACAGTAGGCTTGAGTTCACCAAGTTTCTCTAAAACAAAGTGGCTTTTGTTTTTTTGGTTTTCTTTTAAGTGCTGATAAAATTAGCTAACTGGTGTTGTTTGGCTTTTAAAAGTGTGAGTTAATTTATACTTGCTCGGCTTGCATTGTTAAAAGAAATGGCTTAAATCAGGGGTTGTCTGTTGACGTGCTTCTCGGCGCGGGCTCTGCTTTATTCCAGAGGATGCTTTATTGCAGGTTTGTTTCTTTACACCCCCAGATTTCACTGAGGCGTGTCTAACAACGTAACTTTTGCTTCTGAGGAGATAGACAGGCCCAGGCGCCGGGGCCGTGGGTGCCAGCGCCGGCTGCAGCCTCGGCGTCGCTGCTAGAGGAGGAGGAGGAGGAGGAGGAGGAGGAAGGGTCTCGAGGACTGGGCACAGTGGGGAGGGCAGTGCTCCTTTGCATTCAGGAGAGTCCCTTTTGCCCATCTAGAAACGTTACAGCAGACACTAGTGAATGCTGGATTTTATGGAAACTGATGGCTTTGTCTTTCCGTCCTCCTTTCATTCATTAGAAAGAGGATAATGGAATTTTTAAGCCACGGAGTTTGTATTTCTGGTGGTCTGAAAGTAGATTGATAGGGAAGCTATATAAATACCTCTTCTATCTTTCTGATATTAAGAAAATAGTGCTGCTGGGAATAGATTTTGAAGGAGAGCACACCCACTGTTGGAAGAAGTGCTGTGTGTATAAGGCATCCTTTATATACCCATTGCAAGGACGTGTGTGGGAACATCAGTTAATATGTTTATAATGCATGTAAGTGCCAAGGACGTGGGTTTCATGAAGACTTACATGGGATACTAAAAAACATTTGATGTTTATTAAACAATTAGTCCCTTTTTGCTGCATGTAGAACTGAGTAAGATGGGTTTATGGCTTTTCAATAAATTTTTATCTGTGTTTTTCTTACCGAGTATATAAAGTAAAAACCCATGCAGCAAGATGGATCTTCTTTCGCTGAACAGAGGCACGTGCTGTGTGCTAATGGCAGTCTAAACCAGGAAACAGATTCAATTCAGTTTGAAATGCAGTGGAAATACAGGAATCTGTTCTGAAGTAAGAATTTTCTCTGTGTAGAGTGTAGTGCAGACCTGGAAATCCATGTGTCTGAGTCCTGTAATTGTGGCCTGGAGGCAGTTGGGATCTACAGACAAGGTGATACACATGCTTTTATTAGTAGAGTTCCAGATTAATTAGGAAGGCATAAACATGCCACAGTATTGAGATTGTCTTACTTTAGAAGACTAAGTCCTCAGAGCTGGGATCAATCCCTGTGTTGTTAAGCTTGCCTTATACTTCTCTTGCATATCTGTTGAATTCTCTAAAATACCAAAATACAAAATAGGAATATTTAGGAGTACAAATACGAGAGCTACAGAGTTTGCTTTGTCCTACCTCTCTTTGGTATGTGGAGGCTTTATGCCATCCATTTGCTGCAGTGATTGAATTACATGTTTATCCATAAGTAGAGCAGGAGACTACAGGCAGTAGAATGCCTCCTGATGCACTTAAGGGTTTTGTTGCAGTCTCATCAGGCACCGTGGTGCCTGCCTGCATTTCATGTGACACAGAAACTCCTCTTGGTGTGAGATATTTTGCACTGGTTTCCTTTCTGAAAGGATATTTATCAGCAGGCAGGGAGTGTGGGGTGGGGAATAAGCAGAGAGGGAAGAGTTGCTGTGCTCTGCCGTCACATGTATGTTTGAAAGCTCGCAGAAGGTGAAATTTCAGTGGGCTTGCAAAAGAGAGCACAGGCACAAGCAGGACTGTAGTAATTTTTTGAATGCAAAGTTTAAGACTAGAAAATATCATGGGTCTGGTGGGAGCATGAGTTTGCTGGACTTGGTGTGAAATCCATGTGTGTTCTTGTACCCATCTGGTTCAGCATAATAAATCTAAGGAGACTTTTGGAGGCAGTCCCTAGCTCAGGCTCAGGTCAGATGGGGCTGTGGGAAGGGCTCACTAGGGAGGTATCATCCCTTCCACCTCCCATCACGTAAGTCACAGCCTGGGCTGGCCAGGGCAGGTTTTTGACTTGTGGATTTCCCCTCATTCCTGCACCTTTTGTGCAACTGGCTGTTAGCTCTGGTCTGATACAACCAAGAGCTATTTATTTAGATTTAACCAACAATAAAAAGCACATAGTAAAATCTCTTAAGTGTCCTAACAGTTAAGCACAGCCACCTCATAACGACTGCCCAGCAGCCATAAATAATCATATACAGGTAACATTAACTTTTAGGGTGTGCTGTAAAGCTGTTTTCAACCCCTTTCTCTTGGGCTTTTGAGAAGGAGTGGGCTGCAGGAGCCAAGTTGGTTATGTGGGAGTTACTATCATCACTGTCATCTCTGGCACATGTCACTGGGATAGTTCAGGCTGTGTTTTAGGGGGTTCCTGATACCACAGGTCAGGTTGGGAGGCTGCTCCAGACCTGCGAGACAGGAGGCACCTGTGTTAGAATCAGCAGGCGAGCAGCAGATCTGCTCTGTATCTTGGGTAAAAACACATTCTGGTTATAAACAAGGGGTTTAAAATAGCAGGAGCAGTAGTCATTGGCTGCCTGGAGTGCCCACGCGTCGCCAGCCCAGACTGGGGTTCTGCACAGGCTGCGGGGACACAGCTCTGGTGACACTGGTGGGTGACACTGCCCACTGCGGGGCTGCTGTGCTTGGAGCCCAGTGACAGCAAAATTTGTCATTTATGACTAAAAAGCAAACGGCAGGTGGGTGACCAGAGTCACCCAGGACATCCAAAAAGCAAAAATACATTCGGGAACAGGAGGCACCCGCCCTCCTGGGCCAGGGAACACCGTGGTGCAGCACTTGATTTCTGCATGCTCCGTGTGCATGGCTTCCCTGGGAATGAAACAATTCCAGCTATAAATAATGGGTTAATGCTTTCATTCATTTGGGCTTTAAATGTATATTACATCCATGCTTTTGTCCCACATTTTGCCCAGTTTCTGTAAGTAGCAGCAGCAGCAGCTCTGGGGTTTGGTGCACAGCAATCTGTTAAGGAGATAAATAATCTGCTTTGGCATGACACTCCTACTCTCCTCTTTAATTTGTCTTACACAAGGAAAATTATAATTAAATCATTCAGGGTAAACCCTTGAGTGTAGAGAAGGAAAAAACACACTTTGGTAAAGATTGCCAATAGAGACCAACTTCCCTGTTGTGCCGTGCAGAGACATTTATCAATATTCAGCACTATTAAAGAGAGAACATTTCGTGTGATTTGTGAGGCGGATGCCAAAGCTCAAATCAAGGCTTGTTAAGATCCTTTCCCCATGCAATCATGGGCATTCAGCATCATTAGAATTCAGCACTGACTGTGTGTTTCATGCTTTGATTTTACTCAGACAATTTAATAATGTTTATTGTGCTGATTATATATATAAATTCACTCAATGCAATAAACATACCTCAGTCATCAGTATCCTAAGGGAAATATTTAGTTATAGATACTCGTATTCATTCAGGATAAGGGAAAGTGAGACCATCAACCATCATGCAAACCTCTCATCATCTTATCAGCATTTGGGTTTCTTCAGTAACAAGCAGTTTTTCTCTACACAAGTAAATAAATAAATAACGGGAGCCAGTTAAGTACATCTGCTGTGCTTAGAAATGTCAGGGAAAATACCCACTTTCCATCTTGTTCCACTGCATCTTATTTGGGAGAAACTTGATTATTTTCTTAAGAAAAGCACCAAAACAAAGTGGGGGGATGCCTGGTCACTTCAGGTAGCTACTAACTGTAAAACCTGATTAACAGTGGGTATCCTGAAACCTGCGTGCTTGGGAATAATCCCCGTGTTGGTAGGTTTGGAAAACCAGAGCAGTGCGGAGTCCATCAGTGCTTTGCAGTGGGCAGAGATGGCTCCAGTCTGGGCTTGAACTGGGAGGTCTGGAGGTGCAGTGGAGCTGTTGAACGTCTTGTGCTGGTCCCATCCCCTGGCACTGACTGCTGCAGAACTGGGATGGTGGAGGTTCTACATAAACAAATGAGTTAATGAAGGTCCAGACCTGTTATTTAACAAGTGCATCTGTTGTTTTCCAGAGGTAAGGTGAAGAGTTGCAGTTAAAGGCTTCGTGTCCAAGGGACTTTTCTCCATCTGCCAGCAGTCCTATCTCTTCCCCTTGTTGCCTTTATACCCTTTCCAACTATACTTGAGTCTTGTCCTTCCACATAAGCAAGCAGTCATCTCATAGGAAAAATAGATGGGATAAACAAGGGGATTTTAAATTTGCTTTTTCTTGCCAGCGTGGCAGGAGGACAGAGTTTGGAGAAGGCTCTGAAGGGAAGTGAGGAATGGCGTGGCAGACCATTGATCTGCTGCTTAGGCCTAATGCCTCGTGTTTTACTGTTGTTATCTTCCACGCCAGCTGATCCTCCATGAAAATCCCAAGGCCCTTAGATGAGGGCATTAGGATTCAGCCCAATTAAGAATTGCAGACTTGGGTCCATTATTAATGCTCGGGATGAAACAGTTCAGCCTGCAGTCCATATGCTCCCAGGGCCCGATCTTCTCTTGGCCAGCCTCTCCACTTAGTCCCTGGCATTCATTCTGCACTGGTGCCAGCATCAGATCTGCTCAGCCGTGTCAGCTTCCCTCAGTTGCTCCCTGCAGCTGATTTTAGTTCATTATCCTTCACCATCAGCAGAGTTGCCTTGGATTAGGTTACCTCAGATCCATTCTCCCTTAAGAAATAGGTGTTCCTGGGACCTTTCCTCCCAAGAAGTATTTAGCTGCTCCACGTGCTCAAACCCCATCATGACTTCTGTGCTCTTCTGTGGTCTGAGCATCTCAGCTTACTCCATCCTTGCTGTGGAGCCAGGTTGCAGTGGGAGACTTGAGCCTGGATGCCCAGCTGGATGTCTGATAAACCATCCTGCTTTCCAGACGGCTGCTGTCCTTCTCATTGCACCTGGATTGGCAGTGGGGCTGCTTGGGCTGTTGGGGACGATGACACTGTGACAGCAGGGCACAGGCTTGGCCATCTCCATCTGTTTTGTGCAGGTACAGCCCGAAGTGTCCCAGTGTCTGATCCCTTGGCACTCGGTCCCCTGCCAAAGAAATGCCACCAGTTACTGAACGGGCTCCCCTGTGAGTCACTGTTCTGTAATCAGCTTTAAAAAAACACCGGCTGTGACTCAGACCTGGGGCTGTTAATCTTCAGTTTTAAGCCTTATCAGGCACTTTTTTATTGTTCATGCTTTTCAGATGCGGGTGTGGAGCCTCCTGTGCAGTCGCCCGCACCCACCGTCTGCCAGGGTGCTAAATCAGTTGTACGATTCCACTTGCTCCTCAGTCTGCCCAGGAGCTCCTTCATCATGCTTCTCAGGGAATTCCTTCACTAAACCAAAAGCAGCTTGTTTTACTTCTTGTTTTTCCCTAGGAAAGATGCAAAGTTAACCAGCCTGTGAATGTTCGATGTGGCCCCTGGCTGGAGGAGGGTGCTGGGTTTGGTGCTTGGGGAGCTGCCCCGGCGTCAGGGAGCTCGCTGGTCCTGTGTAATAACCATCAGTTGTACAACTCCAAACACTAAGCTAATGTATCAAAAAGCACTTAAAATAGATTGGGTGAGCCTTGGCAGACGCCTGACAGAACTTTTCCAAATTTTAGCATATGTATTGTTTTATTCCTCCATCTGGCCAACAGATCATTGTTTGATATCTGAGTGCTTTGCATATCTCCTCCCTTTTCTTGCAACTGAGATACTTACACGTGCATTTAATACGGCTTAATGCTATTTTTACATACCAGAGAAATAGCTGATGGCTTTCTGTTAATTGCATGCACTTTGCAGTTAAACTTTTACTAAAACATTCCTGTCTAAATACTTAAAGTCCAATGAAAATTTGTCCTCCTCTTTTATTAGAGGTGTTTATGTAGTACTCTTAAAAAGGGACCTGGTTTTCGTTTACTGCACTGCAGATTTCTGTTTCTTTTTATTTCCTCCTATGTGCATGTTGTCCTTCCTCAGAATTTGCTCAGGTCTGATTGTCCTGAAGAGCCGAGCAGGGAGCTGATAAAGAGCTGTGTTATTTTTTTTAACATACATAGCACAATCTGAGAGCAGTAACACTCTCGAAAGTGCTGTAGAAGTGGAGGACTTCAGTGACTTTTGTGTGACTATTTTCTCTGCTGTTCAATAAAAATGGAGCAGCTAGTATGACAGCTGTTATATCATGTTATATCGTACTGCTAAGATATTGAGCAGCATTTAAAGTCAAACTCCACCATTAAGCTGTATAAACTTTATCCGTTTCACTGTGGTTTAATGGAAAAAAAATGAGTTTCTCAATAAAATGACATCATTTTTCCCAGGTTGTAATGTTCACTTTACAACTGTTTTTCTTTAATTCAATTTGTTTTACTTTACTTTTTCTTGGCATCTTTTTTTTTTTTTCTTGCAGTTTGGAGAGGGGGAAATCTCTTTTCGTAGAGCAGCTAGGTACTGCTCAAACCTCTCTTCCCTACTTTTCCCTTCTCCTCGCTCCCTCAACATCTTGTGCTAATCTGGAGCTCTATTTCTGTCAGGCAGACATGGTTGTATTTTCAAAGTGGTGAGATGCACATTTAAATTTGGTAATCAGGATTTGTGGCTCTACCTGCTGCACAGTGAGGGGTGGGGGAAGGAGCCCAAGGAAAATTCATGTTGGATTGCTTGGTGCTGGAATAACATTTGTGAAATGCCACGGGGTGTTTTTCTGTGTAGCTGGTGGTGGTAAGGTAGGAGGCCTGTAATTTCTTCCGTGTGATCAGGAAAACATACGTATATTATAAAGCAGATTCTTGTCGTTAAAAGGATGGTATAAGCCCAGGCAGGGAAACTGCTAATATGTGTTGCAGCTTGTCATTTTAGGCTGCATGAATAAAGAGGAGAGCTATTCCTTTGGGAAACGATCTTGGGAACTGAGCAACAGATCCGCTAGCCAGCGAATTCTTTTTTAACTGTAATTTTCCTTTTTGTGTATACTCAAAAATAACATCGCGATGGGCCCTTAAATACCATTTCATACACAGAGCACAATTTCCACAGCACAGGTGGTGCTAATATAGGACAGTCCCCTAGGCACTTGTCGCCAGGAGTTGTACAGCTTGTTCAGTGTCTGCATCCATATGGCAATCTGTCCCATTCATAGAAAGACATTGTAGCTGTGCCTGTGGGTGCTGTGGTCAATGTAGTGTAAAAAGTAGATTTTAACTCTCGGCAACCTATGTTCTGCTGTTTGTTTTATTGTAGAATCCAATTTATAACGTGGGGGAAGAAAAATCAGCTCAGAGCGAATTCCAGAACAATCTGGCTGGCTGGGGTTTGTGTTTATTCTTGGAGCGCATGGTTAATCAGCAGGTGCACAGCCCTGCGCCCTGCGCGCTCTAATGAACAGTTTACAGGAAGTCTTGCTCGGAAGAAACATTTTCCTTGTTGTTTATACTGTGAATTAACTCAGAAGTTGCAAAGCTGTAAACGATGTTAGCTGGCCATGTATGTCATGCAAGCCTGTTCTGTACTTCTTGTCTTTTTTTTTTTTTTTTGGCTTGCTTTCCCGCTGTTGCAAGGTTTTCCCCGGGTGTGGGATGCTCGGGAAGGATGCTGAGCTTCTCTGTGCTCTGAGAGGGGCAAATCGTGGCAAAGAGGCCCTCCCAAAAAGCAGGGTGAAGTTCAGGTGTTGCCCAGCAGTTCAGATCTAAATGCCTGATTGTGATTTGTGGCTGCTCTGGTACCTATCAGTCCAATGCCAAGTGTTGTTCTGTTTTAGTGGGACTATTGGTTACGCCTTTTCGTAAACACAAACAAATAGACTGCCTAGCACCTGCAGCAGCATATGATATTTACACTACCTGTATGATTCAGCACGCTTCCCTGGGGAAGCAGGCTTGTGTCCTCTCAATTTTAGTGCTTTTTTAAACAGCCTTCTTCCAAGGGGAAAGCGTGCAGCAGAGAGAATGCAATGCTCTAGCTGTGCTTCTGCCTTGGAGTCGTTATTTATCTTAATTATATTTTTATAAACATTTCCCCAAGGGCACTTTGCTGCTGCTGCAGGGGTGTGGGGTGGGCGAAGTCCCCCCACAGCGAGCTGCCAGGCTGTGTGTGATGTGACAGTCACCTTCTGCGCAGGTTTTGTTGTGCCTGTGGGACAGGGGTGAAAAATACTGACGTGAATAATCCCTGTTAATCATATTTGTTGACGTATCGCCGGTTTATATAAGAGTGGAAGACTTGCCTCAACTCTAAATGTAACAGAATAGAATTTTGTTGAACAAGAATAGATCTTGTTTCTCAGTGTTTTCTTTTACTATAAATTTAAATGTTACAACAGAATATAAATTACAGTAAAATAAGGTTGGCAAACAGGATCTTTTTACAAAGTATGTGTGTTCGTTGGTAATTTTACACCTCGGTCTCGGTGAAGTCCAAGGTCTAATCCTGTGTTTTTATACTTGTGTGTGTTCTTAAAAGGGTTGCTGAATTGGGGCCAAAACTTTGCCATTGCCACCTCCCTCTGCCATGCGAATTGGGTGTGTAAGAGGGATGGGACTGCTGTGCTGAAAGTCAGTGTTTAAAAAAAAAAAACCACAAACCTGAAAAAAAAAAACCCGCAGAACATCCCCCGAGCCCCAAAAACCCAAGAAAATGGTTGGATCACATTTTTTTCCTAATTAAACTAAGATACTGAATCAATCCGTTTTAATCTGAATAAATTAGGAGACAGTTCAGAGAGGAATAAAATGAGATTTAGCAGGGATAAGTAGAAAGTAGCCCAGCTAGGAAATCAAAATTCCAAACTGCGGGTTTGACATGACACGTCAGCTGCTCAGCATCGGTTGTGTGGGAAATGGCTGAGGCATAATCGGGGTTGAGAAATTAAGGTGGGACACTCTGTGCCATGTCTTAGTCAAAAAAGGTAAATGCTGTCATGGGAGGCATAAACATGCATGTTGCATCCGAGTCCTTTTTTTTTTTTTTTTCTTCCTGTTCCACTTCATGCAGAACCAGTTAAACTACATTGAGTGTGATGTACAATTGGCCACTCTCTTGCAGAAAAGGATAAAGAGAAGCTGGAGCAAATACAGGGGAGAGCAGCTAGGATGATAAAGGAGTTGGAGGGAATAGGCTATGAAGACAGATTAAAGGGAATTAAAGATCTACACCCTGGAAAAATAGAGGCTCTAGGAGGATATGATTATGGTATGTAAGTACATGAAGTGATGCTACAAAGAAGAAGAACGAAAAAATTGTTCTCATTAGTTAGCAGTGCTGGAATTTAAAATCCAGCGTTTCAAATCGTGTGTGTCTGGGTATATTTGATGTACTTTTCACTACAGTACCTAGGCACAAAGTTGAAATAAAAAAATAAGAGTTTTAAATCATAGAGAAACTCATTAATTCAAATGCAGGAATGGAATTTGCACCGGAGATAAGTGATGGATTTTTTGCAATGGGCATTTCTTTTAAATGCTCAAGAAATACATTTAATTCCTCCAAGGAAGGGATGTAGGGCAGTGGCTCTCCAGACCCTGTGGCAGTTTTCCTGCGGGGTTGGAAGAGGGGCTGCCACTGGAAGGAGGACGTGTTAGAGTGCTGGAGGGTCATAACGTTGATTAATAATCCAAACCATCAGTGGATAGATCAAAACCAGAAGATGATGCTTATAATTACCCAGGCTGGTTCTGCTCTTTGCAGCCAGGGTGGGGGTAGAAGGGAAAGGGGAATATCAGCCAGATTTTGTTTTAGTCCTGCTGCAGATTCTCCTTGCAGAACAGGACTTTAGGGAATAGTGCCACAAGAGGCATAAATGGGGGGCAGTGATTTGAGGTGCACAGGTGGCCTTGTGTTACAGCAGCACTACAGGAGTACACAACTTAGTGCACACCGATTCGGAGAGAGGATTTCAGCCTGTGGGCTGCAGTTTTAACTTGATTTGTCTGAAATTGGTGTAGTCATTTAAAATGTAATATAACCTCTTGTTACTTCAGTAGGGCTTGATGTAAAACATAAGCTGCTTTCTAGTCCTAGGTCTGGACGTGGACTTAAGTAATGAGGAAGAGGAGAAATACTCCTCTAAAAAGCATCCAAAACCTTGCAAGCCAGTTGTAGAAAGAGCTGTCACTGACCACTCACATCAAATGCCATCTCTTCTGCAGGCCCGTGACTCTCTTTTAGGCTTTATCCAGTGATAGAGATCACCCTGCCTGGACAGCCCCCTGTTCAGATCACATACCTGCTTCCTGGGCAGTTCCTGATGCTTGGACGGGACCTTGGGCATCTAAAAGTTTTTTCTTTTTTCAAGTTACTGGTTGGGTTTCTCTTTTATTCACAGTTTAGAGAGGAGAGAGGTGCTGTGCCAGCTTACTAAGAATGTGAAGGGATTTTCACCAATGAAACTTCACTGCAAAACACATCTTTGTTCATTTGATTCTGTCATGAAGGCAGGAACTTGCACTTGAGAACAGTTAGTACAAGGACTTGACCATTACTGCTTCTGTTTCATTTTAAAATCAAATACAGTGAGTGTTTCTGACTCAGAAAATTGTGACTTTTTCAGCAGCCTTATTCTTTTGGTGCCTTCTGATGTGCTTTAGAGCCCACTGGGCAGTTGCAACTCTGGGAGAGCCGTGTTGGTTCCCAGTTGTGTTTCTCCTTCTGTACGGGACCAAAATTGTGGCATTTTGCCTCAATGGCTGTTCCATTTAAATCAGAGAGAGGGGGAATGTGGTGTGAGACAGAGCCCCACACTCCTGCTTGGGCTGTACGTGGATATCAGTTTCATGGCAGCTGGCAAAGATGAAATCACTTCCCATTGACCCTGAGGAATAAAATAAAATTAAAAAGGCAGTTCTGCATTTTCTGAGGGTGCTGTGCTTCAGCTCCTTGCAGAAGGAAAGCAGGAGATGTGGTATTGATTTTTCAGGGTGCAGGTGGCTCAGGCATGTTCTGAGCTCTGTTAGAACGTGAGCAGATGCTTCATAACTGTAATAGAAAGTCAAGGATGCTTCTCTACATCACTGACTTCCCCCAGTGTTTTGGCAAAGATCATTGGCCCAAGCAGATGTGGAAGAGAGAGAGTGGAATTATGGAGTATGTCAGCATCATGAATATTTAAAATACAGTCCACTGTGTGGCAGAGGCACAGACACTGAGGCTTCTGCATAGCTGGATTTTATATCTACCCATGACTTTCTAGCCAATGTGTAGAAGCACAGTACCCAGTTCCACATGGTTAATAACTGGGGGTTGAGTTAAACCATTTAGAGAACACGGGGAGTTTTCATGCTGGGGCTTTGGTCACTACTTTTCCTAGTACCCAGCATGTTCCCGTCTCACTTTGGGGTGTCATTTGTACTCTCCATCAGCACTTGGCTGTCTCTGGTGTCTCTGTCTCCCGTGCTCTTGTGTCCCGAGTGTGGTGCTTCCAGGATGCTGTAGCACAGCAGGTGTATTCCAAAAGGTGAGTGGCTGTGCAAGTAGCAGCTTCGACAGCTATGCCTGTAGGAGTGGGAGGTGAAATCGCTACCAGACCCCTCTGGAGATCCTTGGGGTTATGAGGCAATGTAGGGGGAAGAAGGAAGAGGTGAAATTTCCTCTCCTCTATCCAGCAAGCCCAGAGGAGCTGTGGAAGTGCCTGTCCCTTCTTCTCTCTGTACTGGAAACAGCTGGAGGCAGAGAAAATGAGTGGACACTTAGACAGTTTTCAGTCTCGCACATGGATTTTGTTACTCTTGAATGTCATGAATAAGTGACTTACGCAAGACATTTCACTTGCCAGATGTGACTTTGCTGTAGTTTGATGTAATAATGCATCACTGTTGCATTATTTGGAAGTAATTCTATTGTATTAACTATCTTTTATGCAAGTACCTTATGAAGAGGAAAGAACTCCACGTTGTCTTGAACTTACATCATTTGTTCCTTCACTTCTTTGAAAATTATGTCTTGTTATAAAATCATTTCCACTAACTGGTGTTGCATCACCAGTACCCGACCATGAATATGCATTCCTGGGAAGGAGAGGGTGACAGAAACAAACACCTACTCTAATGTGTCATTAGAAATCAAACAGACCTAAAACTTGCTTCTGCTTGCCAATGCTCAGATCTTCTAAAAGTCTGTCTCCAGCAGCGAGACCAAGGATGCATCCAGATTGCAGAAGCTGTGCTTGCGTGCAGGCGAAATACCAGTGAACAATTTCAGATTGTAGGTTTGCGTTGTGCTCACAAGGCTGTTTGTTTTTGTGCTGGATTAAAATCTTCTTTTCCCACCTCTGTTTGCTGAAACAAAATGATCTCAAACTTAGATCAGTTCAACAGAGTTCTCCATTCATTTCCACTGGCCATATCCTTTGTGCGTTACATCCGCCTCGGTATAAACCCCCTCTTTGTTTTGTTTTGAGGGGCTTCTTCAGGCTCTATCGGGGAACAAGTGGCAATCTATAATATCTTCAAAAGTGGGATGGATAAAATAGCAGTAATCTGATACTGACACATAAAGGTCACAGAAAGGCACTGCTGAAACCACTCCCCCAGCAGGATAGGAGTCGCTGCCTTCAGAATGGCACAGTGCCTGCCGAGGGTGCCGGCGTTTGTCGTTCAGGGCTGAGGGGTTTTTCTCTTTGAAGTGTCTTATTTTTGGTAAGTTGAAGTAGTTCCTCTGCTTGGTTGAATGGCAGTGGAAGCTCTGTGTAGGTGTTAAGTGTGTTACACGTGGCATCGTGTTAGCAAAGTGACCTTTTAAGTTCCCCGTTTACAGTCAGCGCGAGCCTTTATGGTTATTGACAGCACAAGCCTTTGACATCCTGAGCATCTTTTAGAGTTTGATATTGTCTTGGTCATTCCGTCATTTTCTTTGGACACAATACCGGAGTGTCACATCCTACATAGTTTGTCTTGTCTTGTGCAAGTTCCCTGGAAAGAAAAGAGATTTGTGCTTGGATTTAAAAAATAAATACAAATCTCGGTAGGGCTCTTTCCGTTGGCTTGGCCATGGCCTTTAGGCTCTCACAGAGAAACTTTAAAAATCCCTGCTGGGGGTTTAAGCCATGTGACTCCTGTTGATATTATAATGAGATTTACAGTGCTTAAACCCCACGGGGGACTGACTCCTTACTTGGCCATCACAAGTCCCAGTGTGTGGGTAACATGCACTGGGCAGATTCATACACTGCTTTTTTATTTTTTTTTTCTTCCAAACGCACTGAAATCATAACTCTCATATGCCTATGTAGTCTTTGTGGACTTCATTGGAGTGTTAACACGAAAGCCTTCTTTCTCACCCTTTGCTGTATCCAGGTACAGAAACAGATGATAAACTCCATTATTTTCTGGATTTTCTGATGTATATAGAGGATGTTTGAACATGTGCCTGTTTGGCTTGGGTAGATGGTGTTCTTCAGCCGTTCTCCCTCATTCTCAGCTGAGGAAATGTGTGGTGTAGCATTTTTTTAATTTCCTTGCAAAGAATGTATCGGTTCCTTAGTTCTTTTAAAAACTTTACAGAGATTTTCCTCACTTGAACATTTTTTAAAAGACTGATTCAGTTAAACCAGGCTAGTATTCGTATATAGAGAAGGCCTGTGTAAGGCTCTTCACCTACTGGGGTTTTGGGGTTTTTTTAGGAAATTACCCTTGCACACATATATATATTTGTGCTTGAAGGACTATTTGTAAAAGGCCAAAAATAAGATATTAACGAAATAATGAATTAGGTTCATGTAAAACTCATAATACCTTTTCCATTCAGTACTTCTATTTTTTTTTTATTAAATGTAAAATAGTTTTAAGAAGCATCTTCAGTAATCTTGAGATTCTTACTGGGCTTTAAGTCAAAAGTGGCAGAATCTGGGCAGGAATTTCTCTTCCAACTAGTGTGAGTTTGGGATGACATCTCAGGAGTGTATTTACAGTGCTCTGGCTACCCAGTGCATCTGAAATAATAGAGGAACACAGTTTTGTCAGAGTGAACAGACAGATAATATTTGAGAAGAATAAACAGCATTTCCATGTGTGTGTAAAAGTAAAATGACAAAAAGTAGGCATTTATCCATAATGTTACCTGTAATCCAGGATGAAGTAAGTCATAAAAGCCACACCTAAATGCTGGTATGTGTTCATATCCTTTGTGTATGTTTGAAGTGCCATAATACACTACAGACATACTGTAGCAAAAAGATTTGCCATGGAAAAGACGTACACGTGTGAGTATAAAATAGAGATTTCAATATTATTTTGACGTTTTGCTTTTAAAGTCATCTAAGGTTGTGGAGATTGTTGCAAGAAGTAATTCCTTTCCTTAGGAAGTTTCCATGCAGAAGTCGAATAAAGAAGATATTTTAGAATATGGTTCATCAGTGAGTGCAACAGATACATTTCCCTGAGCACCACATGGCCTGGATCAAAGCGTCTCATGACTTGGATCAGTGCAGCCAAATCATTACGTATTGATTGGAATCCCGCTGAAGGATTAACCCCTTAGTGCTCACATGAATTTTTTGCTTTAACCCTGGGTTCAGCAGTTAGGAGGCTCCGTGACGTTCCTGCCCAATCTTAGGCAAGGTTAATAGCCCCCACTAACCCCTCGTACTGAGGAATCCTTTGACTGCATGTCCCCTCTTCTATATGCTGAATTTGGTTTGAAGATACATCTCAAATCTTCTTTCTTGGAATGGAAGGAGGCCATATTTGTTGTATAAAACAGCCTGTAAGGACAAGGAAAAAAAATCCAGAGAAAAACCCCCAAACCAGTAAATAAATAACATGGTGGGAAAGCCAAGGCTGCAAATTTGATGCTTTTCCTTTCTGTAGCCATGAGGAAAGCCTCAGGTCCAGCTGTGTTATGGTGTAGTGGGACACTGCTGTATGGAGATGACTTCTCGATGAAGTTGAATTGTAAATATGCAATGTTCATAAATTTTTTAGCAAAATATCAAGCAGGATATTAAGCAGGTCTGTCAAATGATTTCTCCCCCGTCCGTGTTAATTTAAATTCTTTACAAACCTCTTAATTAATGAATGAAATGTAGGAGGATAGCTAAGTAAGAATGACACGTTTCACACTGCAAATGGCATTTAATTCTGTTTTGAAAAACCATGGGCAAGAGTCAGGCGGGTACTGTGACATGTTGGGGATGCTTCAAGATCTGTTGTTTGCTGCTCTTCAGGAGTTCCTTGTGAGGGTGAATCGTTGTGGTACCTTCAGTTTACAGCATTTTTTCTCTCTTCTCTTTCCCTCCAGTTTATCCCATGAGGAGCACTCACACAGCCACCCGCTGTACGGACACGGCGTATGCAAATGGCCGGGCTGTGAAGCAGTATGTGAAGACTTCCAGTCGTTCCTAAAGTAAGGATGGTTTTTTTGGCACTTGCATTGTACAGAAAGCATGCCCTGAAATTTTGTGTGCTGTCACTCACCCTGGGCCTGATGCAAAGCCCATTGAAGTCAACAGAGAGCTCCCTTTCACTTCAGTGGCTTTTGGATCAGGCTCAAGAACGTTTTAACAGGGGATAGTAAATTAGCCCCATGGGGAAATTATGGTCTTGCTCAGTGTATTGCTATAAAATAGTGTTTGCAGTTCTGCAGGGTTTTTTTTAATTTTATTTTATTTAAATAATTTTTAGGTTGCAGTATCGATCGTGTAAATAATAAAACCTTGTTTTAACCTTGATTTCACTTTAATTTAGAAATCTAGTCTTAAATTAACTCCATAATTGAACAGAGAATTGCAGAACATCACGTGAAATTTAATTTATGTCAAATAAGTAACTAATGAACAAAGTCTACACTACTAAAAATAAACTATAATTATATTAATTGGGCCCCTGCAGTTTGCTGCAGACCTTTTCCTTGCTGCCAAAGAACACAGTTTTATGCATTGCATAAACAGTGCAGTATGGACTAGTGTGTGGTAGTGCGTGCATCCTGATGCAGGGAAGGACCTCAGAGCCCTAATAGCTTACACATGGCTGCTCCACAACCAAACCATCAACCTCACCCCTGTTCCCATCACAAAAGAGTTCTTTGTCTGGGTAGGACACCAGGTACACACGTGCTGTGGGTGCATCCAGGCTCCTGAAGGTTTGTCCCTGATCCTTGCTCGAGTTCTGTGGCTGGTCAGTTGGTAAGATCACTAAAGACCAGCCATCAAAGCAATGTTCGTGATTTAAATTCACAAAGGGACAGATTTTTCTCCCATTTAGAGCAGTTGTCTCATGAAGTTAGTCCACATAAATACATGAGGTTCTTTGGGATGAGTAAGTAGACTTAGTCCCAAAAGGTTCAGCTGTGCCTGCTGTTTCTGGGGCGGTAGCAGAAGGGCAGAAGCAAGCAGGGGATGTTTGTTGGGTGATGTTAGATGATACAGATAGGGTTTTGCTCTCAGAACAGAATGGACCAGTTGTGGTTCCACTGGCACAACCCTCTTGAGTTCGTAGGAGCGGCGCTCGTCCTACTATAAACATATGTTACAAATGAGGGATGGTACAGTAATGAGAAGGTTCTCATTACAAGAGGATTACAAAATAAGAAGGTGCTAGTCACAAATTTCCATGAAGGGTGGCCTCATTCCTTGTAATTCATCCTGTTGTTCACTTAAGTGAAATAAATGCTAATCTTGCCATACTTGCCAGCTCATTCATATTCATATGCCATACTATAGCATTTAGACCTTTAAAACAATTCTCATCTTTACTGCAGTAGGTGCAAGGGGAAGGTGCTGTGGTGGCCTTAGATAGCAGAATAACATCTGTGGTCACATGTGGTCAGATTGTGCCACCTTTGCTTCCTGTGCTAGTCCCATGTTCCAGATGAGAGCAGCTGCTTTCAGGAAGATTCCATAGGAATCTTGAGTAGTCTGCTTGAGGTGGCCATGCATAGAAGACAACAGTCCTTAATCACAAGCACGGGTAGAGGCAGGGCTGGTTTTTATATGGTATTTTGGAGATGTTTCAGTACATAGACCCAGTCCACCAGATCACCTGGAGGAGATAGGTGCAACAATCAGTAGTTAGGAATGAACTGAAAACTGTCAGCAGCCCAGGCTGGACTTGAGGCTGCTCCATCAGTTCTAGTTTTTTCACTATCAGTCTAATTTCTGCCTCCATTCAGACCTTTCAACAGAAATGTTTTGTGTGAGTTTCTTAAACTCATCAGCTCGTGTAAACTTTCTCATTATCCAAATGCTGCAGTGTCCAAAGTATTACTGTTCAGAGTGATATTTACCCCAGAACAAATGCAGAAATGGATGTCCCTGAGCAGTGTATTGACACTATTAAGAAGTGAGTGTTGCTTCATAAAATACCATAGCCTTCCATGTCTCCTGTGGAGCATATGTCCTTAAATTATGTTGCCATTTATCAGAATTCATTAGTCAATGAAAAGATAACAGGTAGATGGTCGAAGTTTCTTTTTGATACTTGTATAATCTGATGCTCTTTCGACAGTCCTCTCAAGAGAAAAGCTCTTGTTTACCAAGTGAAATACAGCCTGTATATCAAGTGTTGCTTAATTTCACTTACCTTGTGAAAAGGCAAAGAGAAGTTGTATGAGGAATGAAAGCCCTGTATGCCAATAAAATGATTCTTCAGTTAAGGGAGAAAAAAGGACTCGCAGGTCTAAAATATGGTTCATTTCTTTTCCTCCTGAGGAAGAAATATCATAACTGTTGGTAAATCAAAACCAGAGATTTGACACTCTTCTGTGATCGTTCTGTAGTGTTTGTTCCCAAGGTGAGGTACACCACAGGGCCCTTGATTTCAAAGATAAATACTGTACAAATAACGATCCTAGTTGTCTTTCACTCACAGCCAACAGGAGGATGCTTATCAGAACCAGCAGATACACGGGCTATTGTAGCATTTATTTCCCTATTTCTTTTTTGAAATAAGTTGCAGTTTTAGCATCGTTACGTTGCATTTCTTTTTTTTTTTTGAATCAGCCACTGGTTATCGTGTGACGCGGTATCAGTTAGAGCTAACTGAGAGCAGCAGGGGCTGCTGCTCTGCCTAATGAAACAGCAGCACCCTGCGTGCTCCAGAATACTCCCTGAGCCTAAAAACAAAAACAAGTCCAGTCTCAGGGCGGTGACCCTGTGGCCTCTGCCAAGCTGCAGGGAGCAAGGTGAGGGCTGGAGGGTGCACACGTGTCTGGCCTCTTAACCAGGGCCCGTCTCGAAGGCGGCAGCGAAAGGAGCAATTAGTAGCACAGAGCGACTTCCCTGCAAAATTGACTATATCCTTGATTTCATTTGCATGTGTTTAAAGATCGTCGAAGGTAGAAATATATACCCCTTATACAGCAAGTTGTTCGTGAAATCCCGGCTGGAGGGAGGGTGGTTTATTCAGCAGGGTAGCCAGGTATCCAGGGCAAAAAATTCGGGAGACTGAATAGGGTTTTATTATTCCTCCCTTCCCTCCCCCGCCCCCCTTTTTTTTCCCCTGCAATGTGGTTGTGGGCTAGACGTGCTTAATCCTGGCCGTACCATTTTAAAATCAAATGTATTCTTTAAAAGAAAGGACACAGACCTTCGGAGAGTGGTGGCAGTCCTGTGTTGCAGCGATGCTGGTAATCTGCTTCATGTGCATTTAACTTTGATGAAACGAAGGGGAGTTTATGTGAAAGAAACTACTAAGTGCACTCTGTAATGTTTTCACAAGTGTTTTTATCATGGTAACATCTTGTTTACTTTAGTTGCCTGCCTAAAACTACTTGGAACATGTTAAGAAAACATTTCGAGAAAGCTTCTACAAAGAGGCTTTTGTTTAGCAGCAACTGTGAGACTGCTCGGCTCACAAAGGTGTTAACTTTCAACCCCTTAAGCACTTCCACATGAAATTCCAGCAACTATGTTTGTGGTTTTGGAAAAACAAAGTGTATATTAAAGAAACCAGGTATATGCTAATACATGTTGAAGTAGGCCGGAAATCATAAATTGTTTCAAAGGCATTAATTGCGCTCGTTTGCATGGCAGAGCGTTCGGCACCGAAATCATCCGCACGGCGCGGAGTTTTTTGATCGAGCAGGCAACGAGGGCAGGGGGAAGGCTGAGCTGTGGGTGGGTGTTTTAGGTTTCCGTAGGGCCGGCGGGACCCCCCCGGGGAGGGAGGAAGCGGCGGGGATGCGGCCCCGTCCCGTGCGGGGGGACCCGGCCGTGCCCGCCGGCAGCCGCCGGTGCGGAGCCCGGCACGCGTGGGGACGGTGCCGGTCCGGTGCCCGGTGCTTCCACAGCCTCCCGATCCGCCCCGTGCCGGGCCGGGGGCTCGGCACCCCCGCGGCGGCGGAGGCCGGGGTGGCCCAAATCCCACAGTGCCCTCTAGTGCTCCCGGGAATGCTGCTGGGAGCGGGAGAGGCGCCGGGAGCATCCCCGGGAGCAGCGGCGTCCCCGACACGGCCCCGCTCCCGCCCCTCCCGAGCAGGCGAGCAGCAGGCCAGCTCCAGATAGCCTCCTGAATTCCTATTTCATTATTTTTTTAATTGATTTGTTTAATTGTTTTAATTTTTATTCTTTATTTTGTTATTCGAATTATTTTTCCTATTATTTTAATTTTGATTGTGTCTTGTTACGTATTTTACTGTGTGTGTATTCTTTAATCATCATTAACAATTGTCATTAGTTCATTATTTGTTCTGATATTTTTATTTACTTTATTATTTTAACTTTATTTCTATTTTATTTTCATGCACACTTCACACACACGCACACATAAATATATGAAATACTTCTGCCGATGGGATATATGTAGCGAGGCCCATTGCCTTGCATTATCTCCTTTTTTTCCTCTCTTAAAGGTGCACTTAGTTTATGTTTCCCATTACAATTTCCGGTGTGTAATCAGAAAGCATTCCTTAAGAGACAGGGATCATCTTTGTTTCATACTTTTATTGACACTGTCTACCATATTACTGCGATGTCTAAATGGTAAAATTTATTATTAGCAATAGTGTCACAAAAGTCTGAGACAGCGATTTTCCTTTCAATAAAAGTAGTTAAAAACCTTTTAGAAAATCCATAATTTTGATTGCTGGTACTTCATAAATGTATAACTGGTACTTTTTAGCTGTCTCTTTAGGGAAAAATGAGTTTTATCACCTGCAGTACCTGGGTTAATGAAATTGTGTGTTGGAATTTAGCCAGAATGAAAGATGAGATCATTTGGTGACACTAATATTGGCAACAGGTCTCATAAAAAGGTTCGACTCTTTTTAGAGAATTATCATTAGGGCTTTTTCTTTTTTTGAGCATGGGGGAGAGATTTGAGTTATTTATCATTTTTGAAGTTTCTGTGGTTCGAAGATTTTTGTCTGCTGTAATATCCCAAACCCAGTGACCTAAAAGCCTTCGCCAAGGCCAAGAGAAACACAACAGTGTCCATCAGTGCCTAGTAAAGGAATTTACTTGCTTCAGATTTCAGCTCCAGTTCCTGTTTCAGCCCTTTAAAAATCACGACTCTCAGCTCAAATTTGAAATAACGCTGCTTCTTTCTCATGGTCCTCTGTGTTTGATTGTTTGTGGATATTAGCTGTCCAGGAAATCCCATACTTAGAGATATAAATCCAAAATGATCTTGTTTTTCCGCAGCCAGCCCAGGATGTATTAGACAGTTATGATGATTTGTTAATTTTTGTGACCTGTATTTATTTTATGTGTGCTGTGTGCTTTTAAAGGAGGGAATCAGCTGTCGAAATAGGCTACTTTTGTCAAAAGGGAGGCTCTTGACTCCTGCCTTTTAAGCCTTTGCTTTCTTTACTTTTGGAGGATTCTGTGTGTGCACCTCCATATGGTGGTAAACAAGGGCTGCATTGTGCCCTGACATATAAGCTTAAACCCAACCCTGTTATTGAAGAATCTTTTGAGATGTGTGAGCTAGGATCCTTGAAGGGCTGTCAGCCTTGGGTGTCGGTTTGAAATGTGCCTTGAATGTATAACTCTGCTTTCATTTTAATAGTGCAATATTTTTTTTTCTAATGTAATATTAATAGTCACCCATTTGTAGTGAAATTTCTTCCTCGTGTCTCGATGGAAAATAATTAGATTAAGTGTATTAAGGGAGAGAAGGTTGAAAAGAAAACTGGATAGATATATCCTGAAAACAAAATAATAAACCCACACTTCTACCTGTGATTCCGTTACATCCTCCGGAATAGGATTTATTTAGACCCACTGCTGCTTCTGCACTTACTTTCAAGAGGCTGTGTAGGAGACACTGCCAGTTTTTGATGTCTCAACTTGTGATGGTTACACGGATAATAGAAACCAGCGCAGCCTACCAAATTTAAAAAGAAGAAGGGGAAAAAAAAATCATAATTAAAACCCAGTGCTGCAGAACAATGTGTATTTACAGTAGCCAGTTGTGGTTGTTTTTTCTTTCTTGCCCTTTTTAAAAATTATTATTATTGCTGTATGCTAGCAAGCTTTTATATTTGCATCATTTGAGGTCTAAAAAGTGACACATGCCAACATTCATAGCCGTTCCTGATGTCTC
>VZDJ01000056.1:8679232-8764232 GCA_008694505.1 Cyanoderma ruficeps | reverse complement strand
GCATTTAAGAGCAGTGGTTCGCCAGCATGGGAAGAGAAGTAGGCCAAATTGTTCCGTGTTGTAAATCACAGGAGTCAGGGGAGTTAAATTTAGCCCATCGTATGCTAAAGACCTGGAAATCAAGGGAATTTAAAGGTAAAAAAAAGTGTAGATGGGAGAATAATATTTGGGGATTTTTTTTATTTATTTTCCTTTTCACGTCTCTGAAGGTATTAGCCACAAAACGCAGCTTTAACCTGAGCCTTAGAGCAGTTCTGTTTTAAAGGCTTTTTTTTTATTATTCATTTTAACATTTGCATGGGGGAAGTTTTTCAGAACACGTACTACAATAAACCTTGAATTCCAGCTGTTCTGGTGTTCTGGATGACTTTCTGTTTCTTTTGGATGAAGAAGATTTGTTTTACAGTAACTGTCTGTATTTTTTCTCTCTTTTATTGGTACATATTTTACACATACTTATACACCAGATTTTATATTTTTTTTTCTTTTCACAATCACGTATTTTATTTTTCTTAATCATGTAAACGTGAGGGTTCTGTGGGATTTAATTATTCACGTATTGCATGTGTCCATTTAGGTATATCCAGCATCTTATAGTAAAGTAATGCAAAATTACATATGAAATTTTTTTACTATAATTTCTTGATCTTGTTTTCGTTTGCCTAAAGGAGGAAAAAACAACTGTTCTGCAAAATTTCTTTTATGTATAAATGAGCCTTTTGCTGAAAAATTGTGAATATAATATAATAAGAGATACAATGAGTGATGAGAAGAAACACAAGCCAAAGCAGGACAGAGGAAAAAAATTGCAAAATTATCTTAAAAATCTGAATATTGATGAAAACGTGCTGGATAACATTCAGATTGCTTATTCATCCTGGTAACTACTTTTTTCCTTTTTGTTTCTCCATTTCACTTAATGATTTTCTGTGTGTTGTTACAGACATCTCAACAGTGAGCATGCGCTGGATGATAGAAGTACAGCCCAATGTAGAGTACAAATGCAGGTTGTACAGCAGTTAGAGCTACAGGTAAAATAAAATTTATTTTAATATTACCTCAGTATTAATCAAATCCAATTCTTGACAGCGATAAAAAATGAGTTCTGCTTTTCCCCCCCGTGATTGAAAATCAGCTTTCGAAACCTTCTTGTGGTAGTTTTAAGAACCATGAAAAGAAACTGCAGCTTCATTTCCTCTTTCTTAAACCGTAACTTGCAAAGAAATAGGAAACTTAACCAGGCTGACTGATTGGAAAGCCATCAGTTTGTATCTAATGCTTTTATACCCACCCGGGGGGCTGGAGGGGGGCGAGGGGAACGTGGTCCCCTTCATTTGGAGTTTTTGCTGCACGGGGGAAATGGTTGATGTTTATTTCCAAACACTGCATGACCTGGCTTGTTTGGTGGTCTTTCATGTACTAATACTCTCCATGTTTTATTATTATTATTATTACTATTATTATTATTGTTACTATTATTTTTTTTTTGCCATTTGTAGCAAGTGATTTTTTTTTGTAAACTACCAAAAGGGGGTAAATTGGAATTTATTGACTGTGATGCAAAGGTATGAGCTGTTTGTGTAATTGCCTTTCCAAATGCTTCTGAGTCCTTTCTGTCTCCCTGCACCTTGCTGCTCTGGCTGGGTGGCTGTGACAGTGTGTCTGTGTCTAGGCAAGAGGTTAGCAAAGAAGGGGAAATTAAAACAATGTTGTACATTATATAGTTACCAGCTATTGAAAAAGCTATTTTGTATGCAAGACAGCAGTGCAGAGATATATGGAAAGCCTTGGGCTAAGTACAGAAGATAATTACATTTGGAATTTTACTGAGTTAAGTCATTTATAGCTTCAAATAGTTGGAGAGAAAAATCAGCAAAACCACACTTAAACTTCTTGTTGTTACTTTTCAAGATAAGCATTTTTAAAAAAATGCTTTTTATCTTCTTATCTTACAAATTACCCTTTTTCTTTCATATATATTTCCTAAATTTTACTTTCAGGAACACGCTGGTCATGACACTCTTTCACTATTAGCTGAAGCAATATAAACTATTTTAATACAAGTTTTATAAAAATCAAACTACCAGTCATAAAATATCAGAGTCTTGCAGAAAATGTTATGAGAAATGGTCTGTTATTTTAACAAGTTTCTTGGGAATTAGGAAAAGAAAAATAAAAATCTACAGTCTTCCTGGTAAACTGAGGATATGAGATAATCTTTCACCAAGGTGCAGTAATATTGAGGCAGAGGGTAAACCTAGATTCTTCAGTCACAGTCAGCTTGAAAATCAGAAATCTTTCTCTCCCACAGTCACTGGGAATGGCTGTGCCTTCAGCTACAGGAGGATGCCCTGTGTTAGGCAGGGACAGGACAGAGATACTCGGTTCCCCCCTCTCCCTAAACCCCATGCCAATATTTTTGAAAGGTTTATCAGCAGTGCATTCTGCTAATTGCTCTAAATGACTTAGAGTTACAGCTTCACACCCATTTAGTGCTGGCAATGCTCAGAGTCATGGCTAGGGGAGGCAGCATAAGGTCCACAAGACAAGACCATAATTTCAAAGTGGTGTGAGGGCCAGAAAGTTCTGGATTTAACAGTCGTACGGACAGGGTAGGTAGGATGAACTGGAGGCCTAATTTAGGCAGGAGTGTTGATAACAGGGTGAGGCCATCTCTGCATTGGCCAGCAAGGACAGGTGGAGGAGGAGGAGGGTGATCCAGCTTCTGAAATTTACCCATAGCTTCCCTCTTCTCCCTCTCCTTTCACCTATATCAGTCCTCTGGTGGTTAAAAAAAGCCCCTAATGATGCAGAAGGATTTGCCCTCCAGTCCGTAGTTTGTCTGGCTGTGGCCTGTTTTTGCACAGAACCATAATGAAATAAAAACGTGTTGCCACCCAGCAGTGGGGTGTTCAGTGATGTGGTCTGAGGACCACTGACCTGATCCTCAGGCTGTGGAGCAGTTACCAGCAGAGTGATGACAGGATGAGTTTTGTGAGTTAGATGGGAAAGGGACCCACAGCCTTTACCCCTGATCTGCAGCAGTGCTGAGCAGCTTTGCCTTACGTGCAGCTGGGAGTTGCCAGCTTCAGGGTCCAGCACCAGGGCAAGATCTATATTCCCCACCATTTAATGCATGTACAGCCCCATCAAAACAAATTCATTTCACCTAAGGGATGTACTTCCTATACAGGTTTTGAGTGTGATGGACCCAAATGCTGTCCTTTTGTTGTTGTTGATTATGCTGTTATTTATTTTACTCGTGGTAGTTTCATCAGTGTTAGAGATAAATGTAATCTTTTCTACAGTAATTTTTAATTTAAATTTTGGGAAGAAACAGGTCAAATCTGGTTTGTGTTTGATTACAAATGCCCCTTAGCAGAAATCTCGAAGTTTGGTCTTAGCATTTCCATCCCAAACATACTTCAAGGATCACAGGCAAGGTAGAAATCTTCTCACATTTCACTTTGTTTAAACCATCTTGACATGATCATTTGTTGCCATTGTAAATAGTGCAAGTTGTGCTGCTGAGTAAAACACAAACACAGGAACATACCCCTGTCCTTAGCAAGTTGTTAGCTGGAATAGGACATCCATTTTGCAGCACTACCTTTGAGTGGGAAAACATTTCAGGATAGCAACAGGGCTATGATGAGTCTAGAGAAGTGTCTCTTGATGGGAGAAAACGAAGGCAGCTGGCCATTTTCAGTGCAGTGGAAACACTGCTTGGGTCTGTTTTCCTGCAGTATCCACTGACACTCTTGAAAAGTGGATTCTAAACCTTCCTAGTGCACAGCCTAACCAGGCACAGGATGTTTTGGCTGCCTCTTGCATTGCCTGTGACTGGCTTCCCTTCTCCTTTGTCCTTGGTGTGTCCAAAATCCTGCTGCTGAAGTGCTCTCCTGTTCCTGTTACAGAGTGCCCTCACTGGGTTTTCATTTTCCCATTCCTGAAACTTGCTTTTATTTTCTGTCCAGTTTTCCTCCTGTAGAGTTTCTCCATTATTTGTGTTTCTAATCTGTGTTTCTGCCATTCTGATGCCTTTCCTCTTGCTCCTTGGCCACTGCTTTGTCTGGAGCCCCTTCTGGCCTGTGCTTTCCGTGCTTTCCTCTCCTGCCTTTCCTACTGGTATAGTTTTAGGATTTAAGCTCTCTAGGGCAAGCTGTGTAGCTTGTGTCCTCACTTGCAAGGCTTGCACCTTGCTCTGGATGTATTTTCAGTTGAACCACAGTTAGGCACTCACATTGTGCATCCAGAGGTGAAGGAGGTCTCACAAAATCAGGCTTATCCTGGAGAATTGGATGGCTGTCTGAAAACTCCCACCATGCAGAGCTTTCCAGATGGATATAGGAAGAAAGAAGGAAGCTTCAGATGGAACTGTTTTGTGTTCCTCAGGCCCCATGTACAGAGCAGATTCTTACCTCTGTGTCAGAACTGTCCTTGCCCAGCAACATTATCAGTAGATCAAGAGCATTTTCCTGCCTGTTGACTATTAATCCCCATTTCTGGACCATCTACACTCCAGTGGTTGCCACCAGTGAGAATTTGCTCCCACCAGTGGCTGGGCAATCCCCCATGGCTTCTTTTGCTTGACCCCACTGACCAAAGGGGTTACTAGTGGCACTCTAGTTTCATATCACTACTGCTTCCTGACCCACGGGAAAAACAGTTTAAAGAAATTCTTCAGATTTTTTTACTTCTCTTCAGTGCTTTGAAAACCGAGAGACCTCTATTTTTCATAATTTAAACTCCTGCCTAACTGGGTGAGTGTTTGAATTCCTAGACTATGACAAAATGCTAGCGTGTGTCTGCCTGAAATGTCGAGAGGATCTTTAATAACCTCCATCCACGAGATTTCGGCGTTAAAAGCATTGCTGAGACCAGGAGTGGAAACACTACAAACAACGACCCCGGGGGTGGGAGGGAGGTGCCCCTCTCCCTCCCCTGAGGGGCCAGAGGAAGCACAGCAGGGTGTGCCCTGTGCTGCCCGTGTGCCATCCCCTCCTGCTGCTGCCAGGGCTGGCAGGAAGCTCTCAGGTGCCTGCCTTTTTATTTATTTTGGCTACGAGATGTTGTTCTTCTGCAGTAGCCTGCAGACCAAAATTTAATGCACAGATGACCCCGCCAAGCAGCCCGTGTGCCCGGAGACTGCTAGGAATGAGGGATTGCACAACAGAGAGAGCGCAGCTATTTCTTGGCTTAATTTGTTCTGTATGAAGCGCAGCAGCTGAGGGTGAGCCCTCTCCTTTCTCTGGAGAGGTTCTCAGAGGACTCTCAGAGGGAGAAGTTCTTGCTGCAGCTCTGCAGTAAGAGCCTGTCGCTGCCCTCAGCTCTCCCATGAAGTGACCAGCTCAGATCACCATGAGATTGCAGGACATCTGCCATAGGTGTCAGGTTTTCTCTCTTGCCATTGAGGTTTTTGACCAGAAGAGGAGCCATTTGAAAAGTGCAGTGATACCATTTTCTCCTTTATTTAATTCCTGTCTTGGAAACTCCAGTGCCAAGTTTTATCCCATCATGGCACAGTCTCAAACCCCTTGCCTTACAAAGAGCAGGACAACCTTGGCCATAAGGTTATGAGTGGGGATTTATGATCAAGTCTCCTTTTATATACACTTAGCTCCACTTTACTGCTACAAACAGATGATGGTGATAAGGTGGGCAGGTTGTTTTAAGTTTTCCTGGAATGTGAGCACAGTTCTCCTCTTGGCACCAGGACTCTTGTCTAAAGCAAAAACTTATCTCTGCAAAAAGTGGCATTTGTAAGAACCTGCTCCAGGTGCTGTTGGAAGCAGCAACCTTTATGTTCAGCATGCAGGTTAAAAACACCCATTTTTCATTAGTATTCTTAATATCTTTCCACAGTAATTTTTTTTTGGAGAGCAGCTGGAAAAAAGTCCAGATCGCACATTGAAAAAAATTCCTTGTTTCCAAAAATAATGAAATTTAGTGTCTTTCCAGTGCATTGAAATGCATTGGGAAGCTGACCAGGCTATGGATGCATACCAGTGATCTCAAGACTCCAGCTGTGTGAATCTCAACCATAAAATACAAGAGACATTGAGAGCAGAGGCTTCATCCCAGCTCTTGGGCCTGAAGTAGCTGCTGAGAAAAGATGACAACATCAGTCCTGTGGCATTGGGTGCCCAGGGATGAGTGTTTTGGGGTGATTACTGCTGCTTTCAGCCTTTCCCCCCACACTGCCCTCAGGCTTATGCCAGAGGGATGCTGGCAGCTCCCACAGCAGGTCCTGCCCCATGCTCAGGGTGCCCCTGCTCAGGTGCCCAGCCTGGCTTCCCAGGGTGACCCACCAAGGGCTCTGCCACCTTCTCAAGTTAAATCAAGGTGGTTTTGGACCCAGGGCTGCCTGCAGGGCCTTGTGGAGGTGCCTCATGTAGTTTAACCACCCCTGGCTGTGCGTGTTGCTCGTGCCACAATGCCTGTGGTTGACATAAAGCCACAGCCCATTGGTGCCACTTGTTCTGTGCTCTGGGAGAAGGAAAACACATCCTAGAACCACTGCCTTGCTTTCCTTCTGCTGTGCCTCCCGAGCTGGAGTGGGGCTGGTTAATAAACATGATTCACTGTTGTCTTTTAGCTGTCAAGGCTGGAGTGAAGCTCTTGGTGCCAGCAGGTCTAGCTCTTCTCACTCAAGGGCTAATGCATTTTGCTTTGGGAAATGGTGACACCCAGCACCACACATTCGCTTTACCTCACGAATAGCCCATATACAATTTCCAAACTACTCAGCAATAAAACTCTTCTGTCTCATGCCTCGGTGCCAGCTGTTTAATTAGGAATAAGCAGAGGCTGGATTTTATTTGTACGACTAACAGAGGGTTGTGTTTTTTTTTTTTCTCTCCCCTTCCAGCTTGCAAAAGATAAAGAGCGCCTGCAAGCCATGATGACACACCTGCATGTGAAGTCAACTGAACCAAAAGCCACCCCTCAGCCCGTAAGTGCTGAAAGCAAAAACCAAACCTCACAACAAACCCCTCTTTTCTGTTCCCCACTGGAGCCCAGGCTGTGGAGCCTGGCCCATTTCAGAGTCGGGTGTGGGGAGGAGATGGGAAGCGCAGACGGGTTTTGTCATCCCTCTCTCTTCAGGGAGTTTCAAAGTCAAGTTTGGTTCCAAAGCTGATGCTTTGGGCCTTTTTCTGGCCTCACGTAAGTGACTTTGCATCAGTCTGACTTGGATGAAATCTTAGGAAGTGTTAGGAAGGAGTTGTAATTAAATTATATTTAGTATATTTATTTTGCTTTCTCCCGGTCTGACAGACATTTACTGTAGAAGTGACTCTAACTGCACGTTCTGATGATAATCACAGTTACCCGGTATCAGGTTTTATACTCTTGAAACTGAGAAGGGAAACCTTCTCTACCACAGACTGCTCTTGGAAGAAGGGGGAGTAGTGACTTTTCAGCCCAAGAAAACTCCTGGTTACCCCCAAACCCGGGAAAATCCCCCATTTCCTTCCCTAACTGAAATGACTCTTCTTCAGCTGTTGTTTTCTCTCAGCCTCTTAATGCTGAAAATGTTCCTGGGAGTTTCCAATGATTATTCAAAATGGAGAGAGTGCTTTGCTTCTTGATTTTAAGATTTGTAAGATTTAAAGGTACACTGGCTTTATTTGATT
The DNA here is from genome assembly GCA_008694505.1 of Cyanoderma ruficeps. Taxonomy (NCBI): domain Eukaryota; kingdom Metazoa; phylum Chordata; class Aves; order Passeriformes; family Timaliidae; genus Cyanoderma; species Cyanoderma ruficeps. Next base: position 8,756,595 of record VZDJ01000056.1, on the reverse strand, counting down.
TTGCTTTGAGTCATTGTGTGAAAATTAATTGAGCGTTGACAATCTATAGTTAGTACCAGCAATTTTAATCAATATGCAATGATGCAGCATAATGACAAAGTATTGGTTTATCTGTTTTGACTGATTTTTTTTCTATAAATAAAGCAAACACACACCCATATATGTGTGATTTATGGTGATAGAAATAAAAAGGAGTCAGACTATTAACCCAGCAAATATGGTAGCCTGCCAAGATGCAGTTGGTAGACAAAATTAATGTCTGAAACAGAACACATTACAGAGATAGAGAACATAAAATCATTAAACACTTCGCACACACACTTTTACTAGAAAAGGATTTCTCAGTTTCCTTGTAGTTGGAAATAAATGGCTGCAGAAGTGCATAGGGAGGCTACTAGATAGAAAATTGCAGGCTATTCAGTAACAGTGGAGCAGATGTCAAAGTCAACAGGAAATTTCCTTGCTTTTTTGGAGAGAGTTGAGCAGTAGGTTCCAACCCTTCCATTTAAGCTGTTGAGATGCCTAAAATTGTTTGATCCAATGGACACCAGCCCTCTAGATAGAAGACTACTGGCAGTGTCTATAAAAATAGCATTCCTCTAGTTCCTCACATCCATCCCAGCCCGAATGCAAATGCTTCAGCGCATTGTTGGCAAAGCGCGTAGACCCAACAGAACGGGGAGGAGGTTTGGTTTCCATAGCTCTTACTGGATTAAAAATTAAAACGGCGGAATAATCTGGGAGTCTCAAAGCACTCTGCCTGGAGGCCTTTCATAACAGCAGCGCCCCTCAGGAGGAAGGATTACAAACTAAAGGGAGGAAATCATCAGAGGGCGAGCGGTGTTTGGCGAGGCAGCCCGTGATCGATGCGGGGCCGCCGAGGGCAGGAGGCTCTTGGCGGGTCTTGTAGGCTACGGAGATACCAGGCGGTGTCGCCATGAAGATTAGTGTTAACAGCTAATAAACAGGGGAAAAGCAGAGGGGGGAAAAAAAAAAAAGAAGTGAACGCAGGGGGAAAAAAGGGCTGTCTTGATTAGTATTAAAAATGTTTTACATTCTGGAAAATTATAGCTTTGTTGGGGACCTCCTACTAAATTTATTTTTAACTGCTCTATTGAAAATTCTGTACCACTAGTCAACATTATCTCTCAGTTGCTCAGCACAGTGTTTCTTTATTAAAAGAAATAGGCATGAATATTTTTGACTGAAAAATTAATAGCTTTTGAATTCATACACAGCAGGTTTTCTTTTGCAAAGAAGTCCAATATCGCTGCACAGCACTTCTATAACCATTTATTTAGAGTCCAAGTCAAACCTTTGACAGCTAGAGCAGTGTTACAAGCCAACATAAAGAACTCCAAGATGTAAACCAACAATAGGCAGTCTGTGTGAGGTTTGCCATTGTCAAATACATAGATTGTTTGGATTAGTTTATGTAAATGTACTGTTGTATTACCCTTTGGAAAAAAAAAGATCACATTTGTGTATGAAAAGTGGTTTCGTTCACAGGCAGCATTATAAATTCCTTATCCTTTAACTTACATGTTAGAAGTAAAAATTGGTGCCTGACAGGCCTATATTGTGTGGCACTCTGTTGTTGGATTGAAACTGCCTTCTTTTCATTTATTGAAATATAGAAAAATTTATTATAGATACCATCTGATAAATCAGGAATTATTAAAATATGTATAGGTGAAGCATTTGAAAATTAATTATAAAATGTAGAAGTATAGTGTTTTGCATAAATTGTGCTTTCCTAGTGAAAAAAATACACAGGCATTGCATAGACTCTGCTAGACCCTCGTCCTTTTAACTCAGTGGGATAGGACTTTGGTAAAAAGATCTGATGACCATTATTGCACTGCAAAGTAGTCTTTACATCCAGTAATTAATTTTTTTTCTGCCAATGTAACTAATGCAAGGTGTGTGTTAGAACTAATATATTACGGTACTTGGGTGATTTTAAAGGAAAAAGCGGCTGCAAATCCAAACATAGCAGTGAGTTGGGATTTAAAATTACAGCCTTTTCATGACTGAGGAAATGTTTTTATTCTGCCTAAAGGATCTTAATGCTTGTTTTAAACTATTTTGTTACTGGCAGGTAATAGGGTATATGAGCATCTATGTTAACCATGTGATGTGTGTAATACACACTGACCACTCGTGCCATCTTTGCCTTCTGGGCTTCAGACAATAGTTGAGCAGGTTGTATTGGACCAGTTTAGACCAGTTTGACCACAGCCAAGTTCTCGATGGTTGTGCATCAATTCAAAACTCACCCAGCTCTGAGGAAGTGTTGCTTCCCTGATCTAGCTGTGTCCATCCATCCCATCCTCACTTTTGAGTGTCGTCAGCTCTGTGCAGTAATTTTGAGCATGGGAGGAGGGGTGGTGGAATGGCCCCTGCATTTCAGCCCACCAAGACATCTGCTCAGTAAAGCTCTCTAGTCCTACTAAAGTTGATGAGATTTAAGCACATTCCTGTGTGGCGTAACCGTGGTGGCCCAAATCTTTGGCAGACTGTGTGGGTGGGGAAGTGCTGTCGGTGTCTGGTGCTGGTCCCCAGGGGTTGCTGGACGGGCTCTGGGGTCCTGGGGAACATCCCATGAACTGGGGCAGTGCTCAGGATCACCTTTAAAAACTCCCAGCTTTCTAATGAAAATGCTCAATAGCAGCAATGTAAAAGAAAACTGAGCTATGTCAGAACTCAGCACTTGGAGCAGGCAGCGTGGTTCCAGTTCGTGCTGTATGTGTTAGGACTGAGGGGCCTGAGTAAAGTGAGAACAAAGCCTTGAGACAGAATAAGCTGTGACATGTTTTGGTAAGGTGAACTTTTTTTCAAGGTAAAAAAAAAACAAAACCACAACACAAAAGCCAGAACAGTGATTTCTCAAGAACTGTCATCCTGGTTTTGCTATTAAGGTACCCCCCTCCACATGCTGTTTTCATCGGTGTTAGCCATCAGCATAATAGGTTCAAGTGGAAATGTGCTTTCTTCTGGGAGGATTAACTTGTGTCGAAGTTCATAGGAAGGGAAGGAGAAGGAAAAAGCATCAACCAACAAGTAATTCTTCGTACTAGGTGCATCTTTTAAAAATAGACAGAAAACTTTTAAAGGCCCTTCTGGCACTTTAAATAAGATGCACTGTTAGATATCCCTTCTTTAATGTATTTTTTTTACCATAACCATAGCAGTTATGATTGTTTTGAAATACTGTTTTTAGCAACTGTAATAACAAAGCATTAAAAAAAAAAAAAGTCTTTTAACTGTTGAGGTAATGACTGAGCATTTTAGCTGCTGTAGCCATACTTTATAGTTTGAAAAAATAACGATATGCAGCAATAAAGAGAGATTCTCAAGCACAACAAAAGCTGTTTTTATATACTGGTTTTCATTAAGTCTCACTCCTCAGCTTCAGTTTCCTTAGTATTCCTGCCAATAACAACACCTGCTAAGTGATTGCTGCCTGCTAGGCTCTGCATCCAATACACTGATGTGTCCAGGCTGCAGCAGGGATAGGGAAGACACAGCATTGAACAAAGTTTTAAGCCCAGTATTCACTTTCTCTCTCACACCCACAATGTCAAGAAAAGGAGATTCTTCTCCAGAGTGTTTCAGTCCCAGGAACTCAGTGCAGATAAGTCCTCAGCCCCAGCTGGGCCCAGAGCAGCAGCACCCATTGCAGGGGAGTCAGAGTATGGCCTCACCATGACCCTTAGAAACATTTTTTTTCCTTTTTTTAAAAGAGTTTCAGTGCTACTTTACGTGCAGTTGCTATTGTCATGTAAAATATTTACACAAAACGAAATCAGACTTAGTCCTAGTGGGAGAGCCACTAACTGGAAATCAATTTTTTTTAACTGGCTAATAGCATGAGTTACCCATGCCTTGTTTATATCTAAAGGAAAAAAAAGCACATGACTCAGTTTTCACCTTTAATGGGGAGGTATGACTATTTCTTGAAAGGGAGGGTTAATAATAAAGTCCTAAGCAGGATATTGAGCACTGACACAATTAGGACGGTTATGAATGGCCAAGTCAAAACAGTATGAGGAAATATTCTCGAAAACCAAAACGGAACAAAACAATCAACAAAGTTCAGTGATTGAATTTGCAGAATTGTAGGACTTACAAGTGTTGCGGGATTTCGTGTGTTTTCTGTTAGTTTTTTATCATTATTATTTTTGGGCTGGGTTGTTTTTTAAAGGCTGGAGGAAATCCTCCCTCCCCTCATTCCCAGGACAGATGTTGCAAAAGCATTTTAACTCCTTGGTGCAGGGGTGTGCTATGTGAGTGCCTGCATTGCTGCAGTGCAAGAGTTCCTTGCTTGTTGAAGTGCTCACTCTGTGGCTCCCTCCCCTCTACCAGCAGTGATACTCATCCAAAAATTGCGGTATGTGGGAAACAGCCTGTGTACAAAATACCAATGCGAGCAACTTTTCTAATCATAGTAACTTGTTTTTAAATAGCAAATGCAAACAGGGAGAAACCATGTAGAGTTTCCATCAGGAAAAGAAACCCTCCCAGCCCAGTCCCTCCCTGATCTTTGCCCTGCACAGTCATCCACGGCCGCTTCCACGTTTCTAATTGACACCAATATTAAGATTTAATAGTTTACCATTCAGATTAATAATTCAAGATGGCAACAAAACCAACACCATTCATAATTTGTTATTCTGCTCTAATTCACAACCGATTTTTCAGCCTTGGCGCTATCGATGCAACAAAGGAAGCGGCAGCGAAAGGCTGCGGAGGGAGTGCAGCCCTCTCCTCCCTCACCCTGGCTCGGGTTTGGGGAACCCAGCTGGAAGAGGAGAGTGTCATCAAATAAAACACGGAAAACGGAAAAACTTCGCTAGCAATGGACAAGGTCGTGTTTCATTAACTTGTTGGTTCAGGCTCGCAAATGGTCGTCGGAGGTGAAACACGGCAGACTCGCTGCGTTCCAGCTTTTTGTTCTCTCTTTCCTCACAGACTGCAGTCATGTTTAATTTGGAAACTGGGCTCCTTTGGCAAATTAGCAATTAGAACAATTTTGTGGGAATATGTATATGTGTCATTAGGTTTCCTGCAAATTAATAGAGAGAGCAGAGGTCAGGCAGAAATTTTCCACTTGACTGCAGCTCCTCTGTTGAGATTTGGCACTTTGTTTTGGAACGGCCACAGCTGCTCAAAGCCACAGTCTTCCTTTAGGAACTGTCTTTTAATTAGTTTACCTCATAGCCATTATTACAAATATTACTGCCTCCCCTCCTTGAAATAAAATTACTGTTTCTACAAAATATTCCGGTGACATCTTGCACCACTGCACATTGATGGTGGGGTCACTTGGATGCAGCGTTTAATCATTAGATCACCTCCATAAGCATCTCCTAATTAGAGTCCTTACAATACAATTTTATCTGGTAATTAGCTGAGATTGGCTGCTTCCTCTGTAGCTTATTAGTGGCAGCCCAGCAGTGGGTGTGAATCACAGTGTCATTTGTCAAGCCTGTTAAAGCCCCCCCCTTTGCTCGTCCTCTTCTGTGTTTATTCCTCGTCGCTACCTACGCTGAAAAGCCTAAAGAAATTTAACTCGATTCAGATTCTTTAAGCAGAGAACGCTGACCTTTGTGGATCCTTTCTCAAGGTTCCCTAGTAGAAACAGATTAAATGTTAAGTTTTTACATGCTGAAAAAGGAAGGGGGCTCTTTTGAAATGGAGTAGTTGGGAGCCGTAATGATGAAGCAGGAGCAGTGATCTTTCCAACGGGAGGGCCTGGCTGCCAAGCCTGCACTGAGAAGGGCACTTAAAATTGATGCAGATTTCCTTGCAGTTATTGGACTGTTAAAATGTCCATTTAGAAACTGAGATAAAATACAGTAGATTTAATTACATGGTGAGACCTGTCAGTTGCACTGTTATTATCATCACTGGTCCTTTTATCATATGTAATAGATGGATAGATGGATAACAGGGAGACATTACTATATATATGTCCCTAATCAGTGTCCTTAAATCAGACCAGTCAACGAGCAGACTGGGTGGCACATGGTGGCAGTGCATGGCACCAGAAGGGTTTAAACCTCCAGACTGCAGGTAGTGGTTCTTGCTGGAGTGGGGATCAATACCTGCATTTCACCACCTTCACCATCCCTCTCTGGATTAATGCTCCCTGACTTTGCCACGAGGTATTAAATTTATGTCCCACTGGAAGGCAAGGAGTCATTTATTAGTACCTACAGGGAAAGGTGGGTGTTTGCCAGTCTGCTGCTCACCACCTCCTTCCCTTGGAGCAGCATCCGGGCTGTGCCAGGAGTTTGTGGCTGGGGCTTCCCTCGGCTCCTTCTCACTGTCAGGAAAGACGGGCAATCACAATTTATCTCCCCTCAGCTGAGCCCTTTCTGATGTGGCCATGGGCTTTTTGTGTTGGTATCCTCTCTGTAATACTACAGCTCTTTATGTTCCACTACCTTTGTTTGGTATAAATCCTATTATTTTTAAAAAGAAACATTATTTGTGCCTATTAACTCGTGTGAGGGATGCTAATAGGAGTTTTCTTATCTGGTTACTTTCATACAAGGAGAATTAATACAGCGCCTTATGGATAAACATGAGATTTTGGGGGTATAGCTGCATCATGTGCCTTGCCTTCATCTCAGAAGGTTTAATGTGTAGCAAAAAGGAATTTTAATCACGGACAAAAGTTTAAAAATTCTGGCCCTGTTAAATTCAGTAGGAATTTTGCTACCGACTTCAGTGGGGTCAGGATTTCAGCAATATTGTTCGTGAAACCGCCTGAGGGAAAGAAATGTGGAAGTAGTCAAAGAGCCCTTTTCTCAGTCGTCTTCTCTGATGTTGCAGTTAAGGGATCAGATTGTTTGTTTAAAATACTTCAGCGGCAGTGACCTATTGGGATGGAGCGTCATCTTTCAAAGGACGTTGTAGGGCAGAAAGAAAGGGTTGGGGAGGAATGTGGATGCTGGTTATATAAATAAGGTTGTGTATCGAAAACAGTCGGGTTGGAGCTGGGTTTGATACCCAATCCTGGAGGCAGGTGTGTTTTACAGCCTGCTGTGGGCACGCTGCCACGCCAGTGGAGCCAGGCTTCGTGCAGGTAACACCAATGCCTTCCATCCTAGGAGGGAAAACAGCCCCACTTGTGCTGGGCTGAATGCTCACAGTATTTCATGCACTGTGATTAATTAAATTATTCCAGTGTTAAACTACTCTGGGCTTTGCTTTTAAAATGGATGAACAGAGAGGGGAAAAAAAAAAAGAAAAGCCCAAATGCTGAAGAGAGAGATTGCGTTTCTCCCTAGCATATCCCTAGGAAAGTCTTGCCTTTTATTTTAAGCCTGGTGCCTTCAATGAAATATCCAAGAAGACTGATTAGAAGCCATGCATAATGATAGCATGGAAATCAGAGAGGTGTGGGGTTTAGACTGTGAAACAATGAAACTTGAAGTAAAATATTAAAATGATCATGTTCTGTGCGAGATCTTCTATTAAGGTTTACATAAAAATTCGTTATTTGTTCTTTAGGCAGCAGGCTGTGTTGTTCTGGTTTTTAAACCTATTTGGAAATGTATATGTGTAATTATTATATTTATTTGTCTTTCTGGTGCTTAATGGAGATGTTAGAGCAGCACTTTGTGCAGAAGCTGCAGTGTCTGCTCGGAGCCGAGGGACACTCCAGTAATCGAGGGTTTCCTCTGCAGCCCTTAAACCACCCAGAAACGCTGTTTGTGACAAATTCCTCGTCCTTCCCTCCGCAGCTGAACCTGGTATCGAGCGTCACGCTTTCCAAGACGGCGTCCGAGGCGTCCCCGCAGAGTTTACCTCATACTCCCACCACCCCGACTGCGCCCATCACTCCCGTCACGCAGGGACCGTCGGTCATCACTACCACGAGCATGCACAACGTCGGGCCCATCCGGAGGCGGTACTCGGACAAATACAACGTCCCCATCTCTTCAGGTACAAAGCCGGTTCTGCTGGCACAGCAAACCTCCCCCCCTCCCCCTTCCCGTGCTGCCCCGGTGGTTTCGGGATGTGATGATGACAGAACAACTGCTCTTATTTAGCAGATATTGCCCAGAACCAAGAATTTTATAAGAACGCGGAAGTTAGACCACCATTCACGTATGCATCTTTAATTAGACAGGTAAGCTGAGCCGAACGCACGCGTCTGGATTAGGGAAAAAAATACATCTCCCTATATGTGCTGGATTAAATAGATTTTCGAACCTTTGGTATGTAAGCGTGCTCAAATGCTCAAACCTTTACTATAAGGGTTTTTAGAACTGCAATATATAACATAATTGCTTTTGATTAAGTATTACAATACGATGTGATTATTAGGAAATTCATTTCACACAACAGTGAAAATGAGCCTGTTTAAAGATGGCAAGTCAATTATCACAAGCTACAGTAATCTCTGATCCCTAGAATTAATCTGAGCTCTAAATAATTACTGAGCTTTAATCAGCTAGTGAAATGTTTTGCATTTCTCTTTGATTCTGCTTTATGAATGACTAATAAATTAATATTTCTGTAAGGAAACAGAAATAAAAACTCAAAACAATTAGATAATTCCATTTTGAATTTTGCCATTGAACTGTTAAATACAGCCATTAATCTTAGTTCATATTGTGAAAACCCTTCTCTGGATTTTTTTGCTCCAAATCTCTTCTTTTTCATTCTCCCTTTCTTCCCTTTTTTTTTTTTTGTACATCTGGCAAAGTAAAACTGTGAGTGTGTTTTGTGCTGGTAACTGATCTTGCAATCGCTTTGCTCCACAAGGCCATCCTGGAATCTCCTGAAAAACAGCTAACACTAAACGAAATCTACAACTGGTTCACGCGAATGTTCGCCTACTTCCGACGCAACGCGGCGACGTGGAAGGTAAGGCTGAGCCCACCTCTTGCCTTTGCTCTCTGACACGTGCAGAACGCACCGTGCTGGTGACACAAATTGTCCCGACGTGGGGATGTGAAAAATTTAGATCGGCAGTTGTGACACGCGCCGGGTGCCTTATCTGCAGGAACGATTTGATATTTGGCAGAAAAAATTCCTCTGCCTTTGAAAACCACTAATTGAATCCCCATTATTGGCTTTTATGTTCTGTGATTATGCCATGAGTTCCTCTGTGTGGTTGCTACGAGCAGGGAGACTCGGGCTCTTCAGCCGGAACGTATTAGAAAATTAAAAAAAAAAAAGAAAAAAGGTAAAGTTCTCCTGTCAGTAGAAGATGTGCTGTTCGTCTTTTTAGCTAAGCAGGTTTTAATCACAACAACCATTTTTTTTCCCTAGGATCTATAGATCACTGGATTTCTTTCCTCAGTCGATTGATTCTTAACTACATAAAAAGCTCTTATAAACTTCCTCTCTGTTTTTTTTAATCACACAGCAGAAGGTTATTGAATTTTACATGCAAGAAGCAAGCTCCTCAATAAGAAATGTCTTTAAGAGAAATAAACTGTGGGTTTTGCACTTCAATTTTATTCGAAAACTGTCACAGATACTGGTAGATAAGAGGTTTGGGGAGTTAATTTTATTTTGTATTTTGGGGGGCCACTCTTTCACTTCAAACATAGCACTTTAATAGTCATATTGACTTCTGAATCCAGTGCAATTACAAATGAATGATTCAAATGATGGGATGTTGTGTTGCTGTAAAAACTGTACCCTGGTGCTTGGAATCTCTCTTAATCCAGACTACTCTGTCGTTCCCAAACAACTTCAAATGACCAGGTAGCGTGAATAGCTCCTGTGCATGCTGTTCCATCAGCTCTTTCTGTTTTTCCTGTCCCAGCCTGCATTTAAGATTAATTCCTTCAGCGGATGGAGCTAAAAATGGTCCTTGGAAGTTAGTTTGGTTTTTAGTGGCATGGTTTTTGTTTCATTCAGATCCCAGCACAATTTTGTACATTTTCAACCCTGGTCTAGAAGCTCTTAAGTTCAGGAAAACTTTCTGTGATTGCTGCTTTGATTCTTCCCTGCAGTTGGAAAACATGAGCAGTGTTCAACTTTGCAGCTTCCTTACTATCCAGAAAGGAAATTAACTTTCCCTGATTTAAGATCCTTTTAGACCTGCCTGTCTTTTGCTGCTGGAGTTGTTCCAGTTGAGCTTTTCAGCAGCTGCAGGTGTGGGTGCTAAAGTAAAAATCCTATTTAGTTCCAGCAGCAAAGGGAAGTGAAGGGAGGAGTGGAAGAAGGCAGCAGGCAGTCCTGGCTGTATCTCCTGTGAGCCTAGTTTAGGGAATTAGCTTTTGGCATCCCAAAAAATCCAGTCCCAGAAGCCAGTGCAGATACAGAAGAGCAGCAGAGAGGCTGAGCTGCAGATTCTCAGGCTTGTAGAAGGGCACTGTGTGTCCCAGGGAGGCAGGTGCCATTTGGAGACCCCTCCTTGGACACCTTGACCTTCTGCAGGTGTCCAGGTCCTGCTTCATGTAATGGGAAGGAAAAACTTCTGCCCCACATCCATCGGCACAAGCAAAATATACAAGTGGTTGGAGTAGGGCAGGTTTTTGTGCTGGAGCCTGCTCAGATTTCTGCCAGCCCCCAGGACCAGCAGGGATGAAAATGCAGCTCTGGATTGGCATGACGGGAAGCCCACAGGGTGCAGAACGAGCACAAGGGGCTAATTGCAGAATCAGAATAATTTGAATATATATGTGCTGATTTGTGCTCACCTTCAGCTAATGCTTAGGGGGCATATGGGTCACTGTTCCCCAAGTTTAGGGTCAGGGTTTTGTGTGGACAAGCTTCCCTGAGCCCTATTTCAAAAGCACAGAATAGTGGAAGAATAAAGACCTTAAAAAAATGAACCTCTTTCCCAAAATGCAGTATGGCAGAGCCTGAGCAGTTATTAAAATAACAAACCCTTTCATTTACTACATTCAAGCACGTTCAGGGTAATTTTTCTGCAAAAGTGGCTTGCATACAAATATTTTTAACAAGGTAAATATATAATCTTACAATAATAGCTCCTAATTTTTCTGTTAAGCTGATTGCTGGGGGAGCACTGTGAACTGGTTCTGACAGGTCAGAGGCAATGTCTGTTTGCTTTTATTTTTTGGAGTAATTTGCTGGCACTGAGTCACAGCCATGAGGCACGGGCTGCAGGTGTGGCTCTGACACGTTGGGATATTGTTCACATAAAACTGTTAGATAGCAAGTATCCAGAGGCAGGGGAAACACAACAATTTTTTTCTGGCATGAACTTCTTAAATAAGTGATCACATGGAAAATAGAAAATGAGGGCAACACTTCATGGATGTCTTGTAAATATTCAAGTTCTCTGTCTCAACGTATCCAGCCAGAGCTGTGTCCCACAGCCTTAATCATCAGTTGCAAATGGACTTCAAGAGAACAAGAACAGTCTGTAAAGTGTTTCTCCAACACTAAATTTTTTTAAAGAAGAACACAAATATTCCTGCTCAACCCTGTCTTTAGAGACTATTTACAAACTCCTGAGGACTCCCTTCGCTGGGCTTTGCCGTGTGCGTTTGATCAACTGCTGCATGAACCACAAGATCAGCTTTCACTGGGGGAAATAGTGTTATTATTCTTACATTTTGCTCCAGACTTGACAGTGTTCCCATTTTCACAGGAAACTGCCTGAGTTACCCAGATGTGGGCCAGCAGCCCTGTGTCAGGTTGCACTAGTGCGGCACCCACCAGCAGTTGCTGAGCTGGCTGATTTCAGCTCGTAAGGTGTGGGGCGTTTACATGTTTTTCCTCCACCCCAAAATCAGGGATTTTGCCAAAAATGTCAACGGTACTGAAATCTGGAAGAAGGTGGGAGGGGAAAAAAAAAGCCCCATTAAAAAATAAGAGCAGAGAGAAGAAAATAAGGGCAGAAGGAAGCAGGCCTGATGGACAGGTTGACTTTCTGCTAGATTTATTCCTTGCTGAGAGGAAAAGCATTTTCAGGGTTTACTGTTTCACCAGTCCAGAAGCAGAAGTGTGGAAAAGCTGAAGTGCCTGGATCAGGCACCTACAGCCAGAGGAGATGTGTTTGCACTCAAGCATCTGCTGACCAAAGGCAGTTCAAACCCCAAATCTTCCAATCCTACCAGGGTGGGAGTGTGGGGACTACACCAGGCATGGCAGGGAATTGGAGCAGAAGACCGTTTGCCTTCCCATCCCAGTACACACACCACCGCCTCCTGATTTACATGACAAATGCTCTGTGCTACCCTTTGTTTGCACGGTGATTTAGACATTCACATCTCCCTTTCACCATCCAGACCCCGTGTTCATGAAAAAAAAAAAAGAAGAGGATGATGTCAGAAGGAAAAAAAAATTGTCGTCTCCTGGTTGCCTAGACCCAGGCCATGTGTTTGGCTGGCTTTGTGCCTGCTAACGAGTCAACCAGATTGACTGAATCAATGGTGCCAGTGAGGATGGAGTTTGTTCGCCTGCAGATTTTCAGCAAATGGCTTCTGTTTTTCCTGTTTCCCAAGCCCCTTTCAGCAGTGCTGGGAACAAACTCCATGTACAAATTCCTGTGAATTCCATGAACAATGGCTTTGTAGAACCGTAGAGTCTTTAAGGTTGGAAAAAACCTTTTAAGACCATCAGGTCCAACCGTTGTTGCAGGGTATCTGCTCAGAAAACTCCTGAAACAGGGACGAAGCGTAGCAACTTCATTTGAGGAGTGCCAAGCCTCTTGGCACCCTGGAGCAGGGACAGAAAAGCCAACAGCTTTGCCATGCCTTAGTGAGGTGTCTCGTTGTGTCTCAGCACATTGGAATGGTTGGCCCTGCTCACCCTTCCAGCATGGAGCCGCAGGGTGGACACTGGGGCCTCGGATGCCACGAGCACGGGTCCCTCTGGGTGATGAGCTGTGGGGATATTAGCACTTTGTTTCAGAGAACCTTCCTCATGTTTTCACTTGGCAGAGGCTCAGATCAGTCACTACAGTAGTCTGCCAGAAATAGGAGCCAACTTCCATATAAGAGCAAGCCGTGGAGGCAGGAGTTGGTGCCGGCCGGCCGGCGGGGTGCTGCCGAGCCCCCAGCCCGTGCTGTGGGTGTGGAGGGAGGTCCAGCACCTGAATCACATTAGCCCAGCTGTGGGAAACCACAGCAACACCAACTCCTGTGCCTCACAGCTAAGTCCAGTCGACTGTACTTACATAAAATCGTCTCTGTTCTTTCTAACTGCTTTCTTTTCCAGGAGGAGAGAAATTTCTCTTTGCAGGGCGTATATATTTGTTTTGAAAAAGTCTAAGCAATGTTCCTCTTGTGTTCTGTATGAAATGTGCTATATTCTACAACATGCATGCTTAAAATTGTGGCTGTTCTCAGTCACTTTGGGGATAATTGATAAGAATAATGTGAATTTTTAATCTTGGGTTTAAGCTTTCATATTTATTTTGTCTTTGCAAAATAAGACGTAAAGAGCCGGGGAAAGCGAGCGGGTGCGGGGAGGGGAAGGGGCTTAACGTTGCAAAATGAGAACTGTCAAGCTGACTGTGCTGCTGCTGTTCTTGGACAATGATGAGCATTTTCTCATAGAAGGTTTTTGAATGTTTTCTCTTTTATACTTGCTGCAGAATGCAGTGCGTCATAATCTTAGTCTTCACAAGTGTTTTGTGCGAGTAGAAAACGTTAAAGGGGCAGTATGGACAGTGGATGAACTAGAGTTCCAAAAACGAAGGCCACAAAAGATCAGTGGGTATGTCCACCATGTTTGAACTTCTTAGCCTAGCTCGGATCATGCTTACAGTTTAACGTAGAGGCTTTTGGCTGCTAGCTGGTGTTAGACCAACCACAGGTGGTTTCGCATTTTCTCAGTTAAGGGAAACCAAGACAAACATCTCATCACTACTGTTTGTATGCCCACCAGTACCCTGACCCTGCTTGCTTGGTGTTTGTTGCATCACATGCTAGTAGCTTTTAGGTGGCAATGCATATTAACCCTCACAAACCATTTGCTTATGCTTATTGCATTTTATTTTCTTTTTCCTTTTCCCTGTATTTGATGTCTGTTCTGTCCCCGATCCCGTGTCCCTTTGTTTCCACTTCATCTCCTTTGCTGCTGCTCTTGTCCCAGGGTGCCATTCGCACCAACCTCTCACTGCATAAGTGCTTTATCAGAGTAGAGGATGAGTTTGGGTCCTTTTGGACTGTTGATGATGAAGAGTTTAAACGTGGCCGTCATATTCAACGAGGCCGTCCTCGAAAATACTGCCCTGATGAAAACTTTGGCGAGCTTGTTGCACAGTAAGAGCTTTTACTTGCTTTAATTTTTTTTTTCTGCTGTTGCTTTGCTTTGCATGATTTACCCATCTCATGTAGACTTGCATTTCACAAAATAGTGTCATCACCTTTGCTGCTAAAGAAACTAAATTTTTGGTTGTTATGTGTATTTTGTGTGTCCTACTCTGATAATCCAAATGCCTGTAGTAAAAACTCTACTCTGACATGTTTGTTAAAGCATTTATTTATAGAGCAATGTAGACTAAGATAATTATCCACGCTAGCACAGATACACTGCTGTAGACGTGTCAGGAAGACAGATATATGCCAGGAAAGGTTTCAGATAAGTTTTAATTCTGATATTTTCCTTTGCTTTCAATCGTATGCTTTGTTTTGCAACTCCTAATCAGAAAAAGTAAGGTACTTACAAGACAGAAATGCTGAATTCACTTTAAAGTGTTTGAAAACGCAGTGAGACCAGCTGTAAAGATGGCCAACAGGTCATCCTGTGCCTACAACAACCTTGCAACCAATACACCTGGGCTTCCCAGAGGGATTTTCCTTGACCTTTACTCGAAGGCCATCTCTCCTGGACACCTGATCCTTGCTGGTCCCTGTGCAAGGAGCTCAGTTAACACTCTACTCGCCATAATTTATTCCCATGTGAATAAAATTTGAATAAAAACACGCCCAGTGAGTGATAAAACTTCTGGGAAATATTTTGAATGGGCATTTTTTTACCTAGTTTCTATTTCATGATTTTTAATTTTATTATTTTTTTAATCTCCTGATGGAACCAGTGATATTGGGATGCCTCCTAAAGAGAGACCCCAAGTGGTCCCCATTCCTTTTCTTCAAATCTGGCTGCTTATGTAACGCTGACAAAAATAAGGGTCCAAAATAGCACACCAGAATTTATTTTTTTTACTAAAAATGCCCTTCAGGGCAGCATGGTGGTTTCTGTGGGCCACCTGCCTTCGAGCCTTCATGCCCACGGGCTGCATGGGGCAGCCCCTCATGGGCATGGCAGGAAATAACATGGATCAAACAAATCCTCCCTCATCGTGGTGCCCCCCTCCATTTGGAGAGACTCCCTCCCCTCCACTGGGAGAGACTCCGCTGCCAGCGACTCGGAGAGTCATTTGGATGAAGCAGAGTTTAGAATGTCCCATGATGGGTTTGATCATTGCCTCCCCACGATGGACCTTCACGTGGTAACGGGCTCCCAGACACGACGAAAACTGGAGAATTTCTCCTGAACACAGCTAAAATGAGCAGAGATGCCAAGATGTGCCACTAACGCAGGGTAGTAGAACACATGGCGAGGTAACGTCAAGAGATAATGATGTTCCTTATTTAGTAAAGGCAAATATGATAACCATAGCCGAAAACTCAGATATTTTCTTTAAATTAAAAAAAAAAGAGAGAGAGAAACGAAAGAGAACTCGTGGAAAACCAGTCTCAGCTCTAGTTTTCTGGTGGGGGAGGAAGCTTGAAATGCTCGCACAGAAGTTGGTTGCATTTAACTCTCCTTTTTATGTTTTTCTTATGCAGTAACCCTTCTCTTATTAAAAACATACAGACCAGCCACACCTACTGCACACCTCTCAATGCTGCTTTACAGGTAAGATTAATGACTGTAGCAAATATGCAACAGAGGCGTGTGTCTTCCCCACTCATTTCAAAATATATTAGCCTTGCTCTAATTAGATATTAAATTTTAATTCCGTTAAACTTTTTTCTTAAGTGCATAAAGCATCATAGTCCCTGGAGGCAAACACATATCAGGCTGCTTCAGCATTAGCTAGATGCTTAGCATTTTGAATATTGTGGCAAAAAAATTAAAAGTTCACTTATTAATATTTATCAGCAGTATCATAATTTCCATCCTCTTATTTCAGAATTTCACTTGAGGCAAAAATACCACAAGTGTAATTACTCTAGCACAGCTATTAATGTGCTGAATGATAGGATACTGCAGCACGTGACCTTCTATTGTTCATGGCTTTAAAGAGAAAGCAGATCATTTTTCCCCCTTTTCTTTTAAGGGCTATTTTTGCATATCTTCCTATTGTTGGTAAAAAATAAACGGTGCAATTCCTATAGAAAATAAAAGATCATTTTTATTGGTTTAAACCGTAATTGTAAGACAAAAAATTCAGGTTTTTTACGAGGCAGAAATACACAAAGTGTGGGTGCAGAATTAATAACTTGCAGCCTGAAAATGTCCATGTCACCAGCCCTTTTTCCTGTGCCCTTTTTCCCCTTTCAATAAATTCCTGAGTCAATCTCAAAAACCCCAGGTAAAGTCAGTGTTTGCTGTATAAACCAAAGATACAAATACATTATCCTGCCCTGATTTGTAGTGGGGTCTGTGTATTTGTATGGGGGTTCAGATCTGGTTTATATGTTATGAATTAATCCAGGAGGCAGCACCGTGCGTGGCTTCAACCCAGGTGGTTCTTGGGGGTCACTTTTCAAGAAGTTCACTGATTGCCATGGGTATTTTCTTGGGCAGTCATAGTTCGTGGAAGGTTTAGTAGACTTCTCTTTTCAGAACCAAGAAACAAATTAATAGGAGCAAAATTATGTTTTGCCTTTCTTCTGATTCTTTGAGTTTATGCAGTAACTCCTGCAAAGCCCAGGAAAGCATGTTTAAATGAAGCAACTGTAAATACCATTCATTAGTAACTTATTTTCCCTTGAGTCTTGTGAAGTGTGATTTTTAAAGACTGCTTTGTCTCCTGAATAGTATTAAGATTACAAGCACATTTTACATTCATGAGGCTGAAAGGCAAAAATGAAATGATCCTGCATTTCTTCACATTGTTAACTATGTGACTAATTTCAATTAATATGCTTATCATATGGAACTGTTCGCGTTTTATTTCTGAAACACGTGTCGTTGTCGTCATCTCCATCCATTCTCGTCTTTGGTGATAACCTCCAAACTGTTTCCATTCCCCACTTTTCCTGAGAGAGCCACGTCCTCGTGCCCCTCCCCATAGCTGAGCTGGTGAGGAGCCTGGGCCAGACTTGCTTGCCACTGTCACCCCTCTAATAAATGGGGACAAATAATAGCCATTGCACTGAGGCAGGTCCTCTTTTAGGGTGAAATTACACCAGCAGGTTCCACACTTCTCTCCCTCCCATGGGATTTTGGAGGCAAAATCCCAACAGGTTCTCTGGGGCTGTAAGAGGGTCTGGGCAAATAACACAGGTGGCCACTGCCGTGTGGACAAGTGGGCCCTCACTTGGGCAGCAGATTCCTTTAGGGCACAAGGGTGCCTTACCTGCCATGGCCTACATGCAGTCTAATTAATAATTGATGAGCGGTATTCCCCCAGCTTTTGTGAGCTCTGGGGAGGCCTGCTCCTTGCACGTCCCCGTGAGCACTGTGGGTCTGCACAGTGGGCTGTGTCTGCTGGCATGGCAGGCTGTGGTTTCTTTTCCTGTGGGCTGGCAGAGCCTCCCCTCTCTTTCACCCAGACCCTGCTGACATCTCCTCTGTCTGTTTTCCCTCGTGGCCAGGGAGAAGAAGCAGCTCTCTCCCCACTCTGTCTGTGGAAGGTACGGGGACTCCAGCTCTCACCAGTTCTCTCTTTTGCCATTGGGTCAACGGGGGCTCCCAAAACACCCCCTCCCCTATTACTGTCTTCCTAGTAGATGCTCCTGGTGTCCCATCTCTCCCCCAGTAAATTGCTGTACTGCAATTACAAGTTATCGCTGTGGGTGAAGAACTTGAGTCATTATTTTGCCAAGTGCAGGAAATGTGAACCATTCTTTGCATCCCCTAATCACAATGAATTTGCCGGTTGTTGAATCAAGAAGATAAAAATAATCCTCCCCATTAGAATAGCTTTTGTAATCACGTGTGACACATAGGGCTGCACATGGAGAGGTCAGCATAAGGAAGAATAAAAAGGGGCCGTGCTCCTGGAGATGCTGCAGTGAGGGCTGGTCCTGCCCTCCCTTCCCATTCCATTTCCCCCCACTCCGTCTCTAGCTGTGCTTGCCTGGGAAGAACTGCCAGCTTGGCAACAAGCAAGGAGTTTTGTCCCACGAATTAGGAGCAGGAGAGAGCCTTTGGTGAGGAGTACGTTTGCATGGATTCCCCTCCCACGGGCCAGGTTTGCATCATGCAGACCCAGCCTGATGGATTTTTTTTTTGCTTGGCCACTGCAGCCAGCTGACCTCTCCCAGAGCAGGTCAAGTGCTGCCGAGCCAGCGTCTGTGGCTGCCCGGCGCTGACACGGCTCAGAGGGCCCTGGGTGATGTCAGCCAGATCTGGCTGGGATGGGTGAAATGGTTAAATGTCCTTCCAGTCCCTGGGCACTGCAGCCTCAGGAAACTCTGCCTCCCATCCCTGTGCCTCCCTCCCGTTCCAGTGCCTCCCATCCCCACCAAACACTGGGCTCCTCCAGGGCTCGGGGTTTCTGCGTTCCCACCGCTGCTGCGCCGGGCCGGGACTGTGCTGTCAACATGAGCTAATGCTGACACACAGTAAATATTAGCAGGCAGAACGGTGGGAATCAGAAGGAAAATATTTAACAGTTCATTCTCTTCCTACAAAGATTTCCATTTAGAGAATTAACTCCAGTGTGCCGCTGCGCGGTATTTCCATAGAACAAAGGGAAAAAATCAAAATAAAATAGTCAGACCTGTAACAGCTAAGGTAAGAATTGAGTTGCTGAGGTTTAAAAAATTCCACATGGAGTGGTTCAGCTATCCAGGTCGATTGGTGCAGCTCTGATCCAGTTAGTGCTGATGGCAGCCTCACATGTCCCAAGGAAAACCAAACTTGGTGATGCTGTACTCCTGCTTCGTGCCCACACACTCCAGTGGGAAGGAGTTATCAGCTGAGCCAGTTTCAATTCTTTTCCCCATTTCATTAGAAACAAAGCCCAAACCTAAGCCACAAAAAATACCCCGAAGACCCAAACATGATTTTCTGAAGCAAAAATAGGGAAAGGACATTTTCTTTTTTCCAGGGTGTGTAATTCCAAATAGGGAATGGAAGGCTCCATCCTCTTATATGCCAATACAGCTATGAATCCTTAAACCCAGATCTAAACTATGTTAAATTTCCCTTGATGGAACCAGGGCAATACCTATCAGAAAGTACAATATTTAAAAGAACCTGTAATTGCAGATAATGTAAATGTGGAGAATGTTTTGGAACGAGTGAGTGTGTTGTGCAATGTATAAAAAACGTTAGTCATGGCTCTTCATGGATTTGTTTGTGTCCTTGGCAGGCTTCAATGGCTGAGAACAGTATACCTCTATACACTACTGCTTCCATGGGAAATCCCACTCTGGGCAATTTAGCCAGTGCGATGAGGGAAGAGCTCAATGGTGCAATGGAGCATACGAACAGTAACGGGAGTGACAGCAGTCCAGGACGTTCCCCTATGCAAGCGATGTAAGTACGGATGAGGCATGTGCTGGCTCTAGGTCTTCTCCTACCATCTGCTCAAGGGTGACTCTGGAGACTCCTGACTCCTTCCTGAGCTTCATGGATGGAGCAGCAACAGCAGACATCTACCTACCTCAGTCTGGGGACGTGGGTAGGGTGGTTAGAACATAGAAGAGCCATTTACCAGTTTCTGCATAAAACTGAGCAGCTCAATCCAGTCCAGGGAGGACACAAAGCTATAAAATCGTTCACTTGTTTGCAGTTCTCTTTTTTAAAGCTTGCAAAACCTCACAGGCAAGCTATGTTTTTTGGAGAAAACCCGTGATTTCTCTCCCCTGTGGTTTACATGATGAGCACGGCCCGTGGGGCAGAGCTGGGAAATGCGCTTGTTTGGCAAGTCCGAAAAAAAAACACAAGCCACTCAACGCAACGCAAAACGGTCCGGCTAAGCATTAACATGAAGGTCTGTGTGATTTATAGATTGCTCTTAAAATATCAAAAGGAGAATTAATAGGGGCATTATAGCGACAGACGGCGGTGTAACGAGCGCGTCTATAACCGCATGAAGTGACGGGGGCTCAACGTGCGCGGCACCCGGGCAGCGGGCGGGCGCAGGAAAGGGTAAGGCAGGAAGGGTGTGATGCCCCGATGGGTGTGTGCGGTATTTATGGGGTGACGGAGTGAGTTTGCAAAGCTGTAAACTCCCCCCTCCCCTCACATCACACGCCGGGTAATTGGCGGCTGGTGAGGAAGCCGGAGTTTACAAGTCCTGTCGTTCCCGAAAGCTCGGCGGAGCACTTTGGGTACCTGTGAGTGACCATGCTGCCTGTCTTTCCCCCTTGCTCCTTAAAACAGCCTGTAAAATTACTGGCTGGCTTGCCAGGGCTCACGTTACACATTAAAAAGAGAAATAATTTGTAGTCTTTCACTTCAAAGTAATTTGAATAAGGGATTTACAAAAGTAAGTCTAAATCAAAAAGTAGAAAAAAACATTAACCTAATACCACAGTAGTAATTAGTTGTGAAACTAATTAGCATTTGATGGCAAAAAAGTTTCCCACCTGCATAATGTGTTGTCAGA
This sequence comes from Cyanoderma ruficeps, assembly GCA_008694505.1. NCBI lineage: Eukaryota > Metazoa > Chordata > Aves > Passeriformes > Timaliidae > Cyanoderma > Cyanoderma ruficeps. The sequence goes on along the minus strand of VZDJ01000056.1, from coordinate 8,735,906 downwards.
GGGGAGGGGGCACGAAGGAATCTGAGGCTCTGGATACTTTGATATTGCGGTGTTTTAAATCAGTGCACAGAGTGCTTTGAAAAAAAAAACTTTAAAGATGGCAACATTCATTTTTAATTAATAATTAATTTAAACATTGTCTTTTACCATTTACTTCAAAACATTCAAATAATGTGTTTAGCTTTTCCAGTGATTGTTTGTGCAGTATTAATTATCTCTCCCAAAGTAACGTTGCATGACACACTTTCCGTCTCTCTCAGACGGATTCATCTTCAGGCAGTTTTAGTCACAATTTGTTATCCTCTGCCTGTGACCACGCAGGGCCGGCGTGAAGGAGGAGTGGAGGGACATGACTTTTCTCAAAAAGCAAGACTTCTCCCAAGGGTTTCTCCTGGCCTAACAGACAAGGATGAACGTTTATGATGTTGCCTTAATCCAAGTAATTATTTTTTTGCAAGTTCAAGGCTAGTGCAGTTCATGCACTTCTCATTTCACCTAAGGTTTCCTTGTCTTTGAATAGACTGAGAGGAGGGAAAAATAACCCAGTTGAAACAGGCTAGGACATCTTCCAGAACTGTGCATAGCTGTGGCCTTTGTTGCACTTAATAATCATCTCTTAGCACATTGATACCAAGGTGAGGGGCACAGAACAAATAGTGGAGAGAGAGGAGGTCGGGGGAGTGATGCCTCATTTTCATTATTCACCAGAAAATCCAATTTTCTGTTGTAATATGGAAATGATTGTTTCCTGAGTGTTTTCATTTTCTCAGAATTGATAATATATGTGTTCTCTGCTGAACATTTCTTTTTGCTTAAGTAAAATGTGGCCGGGTGATATTCCAATACCAGGCTCGGAGCTTCCCCATTATAATGGTCTTTCTAAGTAGTTTGGAGGGATCTAAAGCCAAAACACCATTCACACGTCATGGGGTTTACCCTGTTTACTAAATAAAACCATGAGTCAACAGCGACCTTAGAGACGCTGCGAAACCTTTTTGTTTTCCATGCTCCCGCTTTGTTAACAATATGTTCATTTTTTTTCTCAGAACAGATTTCCTTGTCATAATGCAAATTATTTTTTAAACAGTTTCAGTGTATTAGAAGAAATCAAGTTTTAAACTTTATTGTGAGGTTTAAAGGACCTTGTTAACATGACAGCTAAGAAGTCTAACACTTGAGCTGAAGTCTTATTACCGCTCATTCATTTCCTTTTTATGACACATTGAACCACAGCTAGGGTGGTTTTTTTTTCCCCTTCTCTCTCCCTCCTTTTGAAACACTAGAAAGTAGTCGCATAATTACAGCTTGGGGACATAACACTTTCATCCTGATATGCTCCAAAGGTAGCCACAAAGCAAACTACTCCATGCTGTGTGCACCACCAGAACTCAGTGGCTTTAAACAACAGTCAGCTTTATTAAAAACTCCTCTGTTCCCAGAGTGGACAAACAAAAGAATTACTCAGATGTGAAAAGAAGGGGAATCTGTGTGCAGCAAGGTTATTTATTGTTAACCCCTTCTGGAGTCCCAGGCATCTACTTAAAAGGAATTTGCTGAATTTCTAGTGCTGTAAAAACAGAAACGGGAAACCCTTTCTTTTCTCTGCCTTCTTTCCTTCCCCCCTCTCCTTTCTTTTTCTTGTTGCTTAACCCAGCATTTACCTTTTCTATAATTCAGCAGACTGAATTCTTCAGTCTGTAAAGGAAGTTGTCCTTCCCCATTTTGAGGATTTTGTGCGGTGGTAAATAGAAATTCAGATTTAACTTGAGAGGATATGAAAGTCTCCCTTTGCCTTCAAGATTATTTAAGCTTATTTATTTCAGTTGCTCAGAATGTTTGAGAAAAATCACAGATTCGGGAAGGTTTCCTCCTCACATGCCATTTTGTGGTTACAGCTGACAGAATACACAAGGAGTTGGATTTTTTTGGCATTGTTTTCCTTACAGCTTTCTCCCTGGGGGTTGTGTTACCCAGATAACCTCCTCATTTAGGGGATGGAGATTTTGCCAAGCTCACTGTCTGATGTTTGCGCAGCACGTGAAGTACTGGGGGAGGCTGGTGTGACTCTGCTCCCTGTGGCTTCGTGGCCCTCTCTGGCTTTGTCTCACCCAGAGTCGAGCAGAGCTTTTCATAATTTCTGTTGCTTCTCACACCTGAAGTTTTGTTTTTTGACCTCTGGGAATCACACCGAACCTCAAAGAGAACCTCAGTTAAAACCACCTGGTTTCACCTGGTTTCATAACAAAGCCAGAAGAGGGGCAGAGTTTGTTTTGGAAAGTTCAGGGACCTTTGAATGAACTTTCAGGCACTTTGGTTGTGAGCACCTGTCTAACCTGCTGGCGCCTGAAGTGGTGGGGATGCACTGGGGCACTGGGCTGCCTTTGGAGAAACTCCAGTCCATGTACCAAGGCCCCTCTGCTGCACGTGACATGTGCTCTCCTCTCCCCTTTGAAAATTTCCCTTCTGCGTTTTCAAAAACAATACTTAAAAACAAAGAAATAAGCCCAGCAGCAGCAGCATCAAAACCAGAAAGCAAAAAAGCAAGACTTTGACATTAAAACAGCAATAAAAAAGATCACTGCCATAAAGGCTGAGTAGCACAGGCTTTATTGGGCTCTCAGTGCAGCCGCTCTTTCCTCTTTTTTCTTCTGTTTTTCATTTCATGTTTTCTCCCAAGTGAGGGGCCCCACAGCCCCTCACTTGGGAGAAATATGTTTTTCTATATAAGTTTTTCTAGTTGCAGGTATTCAGCATAGTTTAATATTCACTGAGGCCATGAGCTGCTGGGACAGGTAGCATGTGCTCTCCTCCAACGTGACAATCTGCTTGCGAGACTTTTTGTACATTTACACCAATCCTTAACCTCTGATCTTTGAATTGTCTCCTTCCAGTCTTTTCTTTACCCCTCCTTTTTCACTAGTTAGGTTAAAACTGTATGAGCTGTGCTCTCAGTGTGTAATTTTTTCAAAAATTACGTGACATGTAGAGGAACCTCTTCACTCCCAGAGATGTGCTGATAGGATACATATTAGTGGATTGAAGGGAAAAGGTGTGTGCATGTGGATACTGCATCACTTCTCCCCAGCGTTCCTTTCGATGAGTTAGAAGTTGCAGTTAATACTTAAATATTGATCCAGCACTTTATTACTCAAAAAGTTGAAACAAGCAGGGACTTGAAAGGCATTCGCAGCTCACATTAAAATTGTCTGTAGTCAGCAAGTTAGATGCTTCCTAAACTGATCCGGGCTCAAGCCTAAATAAAGAAGTAGGATACAGGGGTACAACTGGCTCACTTGAAGTAGGCAAGGCTTTGGTCTGTCTGTGGATGCTGAGTATATTTTCCCTGCCCAGTGATTTATCCTTGCAGTCTGTCCGTGCAGTGGAGTACAAAGAGTGTTGTCGCTCCTATCCACACAAAGCATAAAACACAATGCAGCTATTTGAAATGGTTCATTTTAAAGCAAAGCTGTGCAAGCAGAGGAAAAGTTCTTAGAGTGGAGTTGTGTGCTGCAGGTTGTGTGTTCGTGTTGCGTTTGTGAAAGGGTTAAATCAGTCCGCACAGAGAGAAAAAACAAGAGTCTTGGGGGTGGATATCAACTCAATGAGAGACAGAGTGGGACTTGAACTCATTAACACTTTATTTTAAGGGATTGCCTACAACATCAATTATTTAGGAAGCAAACAGGGTCTCCATCGCTGTGTCGCATTATTAATACTTGGTAATGTCAATAAAATCCTACTTTCCTATAAAGTCCCACCAACAAGACACTATTGACTCACATGGCTACTTTACATTTCAAAAGCTGCCGAACAAAAAAAAAAAAAGAAGAGAGGTAAAAAAAGGTAATTTGTATTTGTATAGGATTTGTTGTAAATATGATTTACGAACAACATTTTTCAATTGTTATCATACCCGTTTTGAATGACCAAGCCCCATTCCCCTGCGGGTTATTCATGTGCTTTGCTGTAATGAGAAATTTGGCAGATCTCATCTCTTTAGTACCTCCTTGTGCCCACCATGAGCTGGGGATCATGTTCTGCCTTGTTTACAGCTGACAGTGTTATTATTCTCGTTAGGACTGTGCTTTCTTATCATATTGTTGTGTTGAGCGAGCCTTTTCCTCTCTGTTTGTGTTTCCTGGCAGGGCTTTTCTTCCCTTACTGACAGTTTGTAAAAATATGCATTAATTTGGAGTTTAAAGCATGTATCATGGTGTCTCTTTGCTGTGTTTGCTTGAAGTTGATTAATGATAGAACCTCACTTGGGGTCGTCCTCTGGAGAGTTGTCTCACAGGTTCTGCATGTTAACGAGAGACGCCGCGCGCACAGCGAGGATGATTAGCCCGGCCCGCGCCGCGCCAAGGCCTTGGCAGGCCGCTGCCTTCCCCCTCGGATGCATATTCCACTTATTTATCCAAAGATCATATTAACTTAATGTGTCAGCTGAGAGCGTTTTCTCTCGATCCCCAGACGGAAAACCCTATCGAGATGCTCCTCCCAGAGTGTTTTCCCGGGGAAGCTGAGTGAGTGCTGCCTGCCAGGCACGGCGTTCGTGGAATCTTAGAATCGTTAAGCTTGGAAAAGCCCTTCAGGATCGTTGAGTCCAGCCAGTAGCCCGGCACTGCCGAGCCCACCACTAAACCGTGTTTTAGGTGCCTCATGCACATGTTTTCTGAAGGGTTCTGGGTGCAGTGACTGCATCACTCCCCTGGGCAGCCTGTTCCAGTGTTTGGTCACCCTTTCAGCATATAGATTTTTCCTAATATCCAACCTAAACCTCCTGTGGGGCAACTTGAGGCTGTTTACTCTTGTTCTGTTGATTTTTACCTGTGAGACAGTGCTTGGCTTCCATGGCTGGCACAGACATTGAGGGTCTTCTCCTTGGTGACCTGGAGCTCTCAGACCTGGCCCTCCAGGTCTGAACCCCTCAAATCACCTCACCTTTCTGCCCAGACCACCCATGCAGTCAAAGCCATTTTTTAATGAGCAATTTGCTGATTGTCTGTTGCCTTGTTTTCCCAGGCACCCCGTGCATGTCAAAGAAGAACCGTTAGACCCAGATGAAAATGAAGGCCCACTATCCTTAGTGACAACAGCCAACCACAGTCCAGATTTTGATCACGACAGAGATTATGAAGATGAACCTGTAAATGAGGACATAGAATGAGTATGTCTGACATCGTTATCCTGAGAATGAAGATTGGAAGAACACGTCAAACTTAGCTGTGAAATCTCTCCATTATTGTACAGTCTGGAGGATTCTCAGTTCACTTTGACAACTCTGAAATATGTTAACTCTTAGTGCCATCAAGTATCCCATTTGGGAGTATTTTTGATTTTTCTACTTTTTGTTGAAAAAAGGAATTTGTACTCTGTGCATTGGATGGACTTGTTTGGTACTTGGGATTTTCCTCTCTTACATTCAACATCAGTGTTGTAAATTTGCTAAACTGATTCACTTGCATTTAGCAGCCAGCTGTGGACTGCAGGTCCTGCCAATTTTGGACACTTGAGGACATCAAACTGAGCATGTACACCTGAACTGCAGATCAAGTCTTTGCCCAGATTTTAAGGATTCCAATGGACAACATATTTGCACAGTACTGCATGTTGATTATCACTGCCTTTACTCCATTTTATTTTTTTGTTTCGTTGGTTGGTTTCTTTTTTCTTTTTTTTTTTTTGCTTCCATTTGGGATGGGGAAGGCCTGTGTGTGCACGTGTGTGGGTACGTGTGTGTGCGTGTGAGCGTGTATATCGGGGAGGGGTTCAAAGAAAAAATTATCCCAAACTTTTTAATGTATTGCTTTTATTCCCTCGCCCCACTTCTCCTCTACCATTTTAAGTTCTGACCTCAGGCCTCATCTGGGCCCAGGGCCTCTCAGAGGCTTCAACGTTTTCTGTACTTTGTGATGAATGTTAATAGGTGTTTTTATTATACGAAGCTGAATGTCATTGAATTGTTTGTAGTTTTTTCTGTCATTCATTCCAGTTTCCTTCAGATGCCACCATGTTTTCTTTAGCTATGGAAAACATTCCATTTCGGTGTCTCCTTTTTTGTTGTTTTTTTGACGAGGTCCCAAATGCTGCACGATACATGTGGAAGGGTTGTCCAACGGAGAGAGGAACGAAGTACTGCAAGAATGAGAATGAATGACAGATGAACATAGAAACACTGTAGGAAGCAACACAGATTCATTCCACAAAGCAGTATTTTTAATATATTCTTGTTTTGTTTGAGTTCTTTGATTTTTTTGATTCTTTTTTTTNAAAACAAAAAAAAAAAGCAAACACGACATACAAAATCTGTTGCGATAGGTCAGTAAACCTCAGTCACCAAACACCTAAACATTTTCATTCTGCAACCACTTTTCCGTCACTCATTTATTTATGTAGGACTGTAGCTTTTTTTTTTTATTATTTCGAAAAGCCTTTCGGAGCTTAATTTATATTCTTCTTTGTACCTTTTTTTTTTTCCTAAAATTACCAAAGATATTACACAAAGGTAAATTATGTTCTCTGTTATATGCTTTATCTTATGAAGCCAAATATCCTCTTATTGTTGATCAAAGGAGGTTGAAGAATTTAGAGGGAAATGACAAGATGTGGGCTATTGCTAACCTGAGAGGGAAACTGCTCCTTTATTCTAGAAAATTTAGAAGGCCAAGTAGATGTCTGAACCAAAGTTGTTACTTTTTATTTGCAATTCTTTACAGTGACCAAAATGAAAGTCTGTAAAGAGGAATCGAGGAGAGCTTTTGACGTTAAAACTAGGAATCAGTGTTACTGGGGGAGCTATGAGAAGGGAGCTGAAGAACGGAAAGACACAATTATTTCACGGAAAATTAGAGTATCAGATAAAGGAGACAGTTTAATAAAACACACAAGAGAACAGAAAAGCTCCCACAATTTAACTGGACAACGTAATGGTATTTCTAGAATTAAAAGAAAAAAAAAATTTTTGGTCTTTGGTTCTACAGATTGTGTGCCACTTCTGTTCCGGGACTGTGCTGGGATGACTGCTTTAATTTTGGTTGATCTTGGCACATTTACTCAGTTTCGTTTTGGTTTTGGTCAGCATTTTTCACAAGGAAATAACACTCCTGTCCACTCATAAGCTTTGGTACAAGAAATTTTATCAGCAGTTACTTTTATAAAAAAACTCTGCTTTCTGTTTCGAAAAGACAAGGAAAAAAAAAGAAAAAAAAAAAGGGCAGTCTGTGGTCATTTGGAAACTTTTTTTTTTTGTTAAATTCTTTTTTTAAAATTTTTTTTTTTTCCAGTTTTGGTTTAAATTATATCCAGGCAGCTTCGTGACGTGCCGGCGGTAGCCAGACAGGGATCATGAGAATTGAGCCCTGAGCTTCGAAACTGAGTGGTTTGCTGGTTAGTTCGGTATTCAGAAGGGGGATAAAAATCTGGTAGATTAGTTCATTCTCAGCATGTGTAGCTAGACATGAGTAAAGATAACAGCATGAGAAACTGTTAGTACGCATACCTCAGTCCAAACTGTTAGGGAATGAGTAAATAAAATAAAAAAAAAAAATACATTTCACTCAGTTGCACTTAGTTGTATGTCTTGCATGCTTAGTCTAAAGACTGTAGCAAAAATAAAAAAAAATTAAAAAAAGAGAAAAAGAAACAAAAAATTAGAGTTTAACATATCTGGCAGGTGTTGCAGCCTTGCAGAAGAACCAACTGAAAATCTCAGGCTTTACATCAAGCAAACTTCACTATGATTTTTACAATTCTGATTCTGTATCCCTTTGGATATACAGTTGCTTCTTTAGGGAGGGGTTTATTATGTTGTACATATATATCCCACTGTGTCTGTGTGAGCCTTTGTCTTTTGGGGGGAGGGTGGGGAGGGAGGAAAAGGTGGAAAGGTCCTTTTTTTAGATATCATTCCTCAAAAGGAATAAATGCAGACCTGTTTGTCAAAACACCTTTTGCTTTTTGTGCAACTGCTTTATATTAACTATACTAAAAAATAGCTTTGAAAAAAAAAAAACTACTGTATGTAATGGAATTGCAGAATACGCTGCACATGTATTTTATTTAGTTATCCTTGCTTTAAGAATATTGGATGACATTTGCTGACATGTGGGAGAAAATCCCTGACTTTTTTTTCAGCTTTTGAATTGTAACATAGTTGACAGATTTTTTTTTTCTCCTGTTATCATTGATCGAAGCATTTTTGTACAGTTTTTGTGTTTAAGCTGGTTTTTTTGATACTTTCCCACCCCTTCTGTTATCTTACCACTGCCTTTTCTGGCTGTCTTAAACAAAGTTCATATATTTGAAAGGAAAAAAAAATCATTTAAAAAAAAAAAATGTTTTTCTCCTGCTGCAGTAAATATTTTGCATGATGAATACCAGGGTCACACTTTCAAAGTTTATCAGTGAAGTAGTGATTAATAATGGGGAGTGTCAAACTATTGAACTTTTTGTATAAAAAAACAAAAAAAAAACTTTACAAGGTGCCAAGATGTAAAGACAATTTGTTACATGTTTTTTTTCTCAAAGAAAAGCGTACATTATGAAAGTAGTACCATGTATCAGGTAAATCGCTGTCAGGAATGAGAGTCAAAGCCTTCCTTGTCCACAAAAAAAAAAAAAAGTTTGTAAATGTAAAACCTGTTAGGTTTCTGCATTCAACTAGAAGTGAAATGAAAAAAATAAATAAATAAATAAAATCAAGGCTTATGTAGAACAAGTGACCACAAAAAAATACGACCTTTTTTTGATTCTCACTCGCAAGAGTCCCGCTGCAGGTCCTGCACCTCCCCTTTCCTGGAGCTCAGCTTCGGGAAGAGACGGGGGCAGGGATGCTGGTTCTACAAATATTGCAGATCATTAGATATTTTATATATATACATACATAAATATATATATATATAAAGTTTTTTAAAAATAATTTTGAACTATTGTAGTTTTCAGATCACCAATAATCTCACGTTCATTATAGCATGGAAAAAAAGAAAAAAAACCAAACGTGTTTAAACTCTTTTGAAATCCTTTGGTACCTTTGGTTAACAAACTCAGAGTGATTTTTTAGATGTTTCAGAAGTCATTTAGTATTCTAGTCTTGCGAGGTGAATTTGCAGTTCAGGACTGCATTTTAATGGGCCCAGAACAGGTAATCAAGTATCTTCTACCCATAAGCCTTGATGAAAATGGTACAGTCCAGACTGTTAGCATGGTGCTTCGTGTGTATGTGCTGCCAGTAACAAGATTTTTTTTTTTTTTTTGATAAGGCATAAAAGAAACTCATTCCTTACATCAACTGTAATTCCATCATTCCATGTCTGTTGATACAGACAATAAAAAATGTTGTGTAGTCAGTACTAATTACTGACATTATAGCATTCTCAAATGCAATAAAAATGCTGGTTGTTCACACTGGTAATGCAAGTTGCCATGTCCGAAGTTCTTGTTTTGTTTTTCCCCCTCCTCACAGTGACTGTGGTGTCACATCCCGTGGTCCCTGATCTGTGGGCAACCTCATCCATGTCCCAGCTCATTCGTGGGTGGACAAATCTCGTCTCTTCCCTTGAGTGTCCCCCAACCACTTCCAAGTACAAAATATTTTAATGGTGGTTTCGTGGACAGTCTGTACAGGGCAGTTGGGTGAGGCTTGAGCACTGGAAGCAAGGAAGACACTGTCATCCAAGGAATTAATCCTCTTTTCCGACAAAGTCCTTCACTTTTGCCCATTGGGGTCACAGGGGTCGTTTGTTTTCTCATTGGACAGTGTGTCAAGGCTTGAAGGAAGGGGTTGGGCTCTTCATCCTGCAGCTCCCTCCCAGTGCAGTGCCCTGATGGGAATGGTGCTGCTGGCTTTGGAAGGTTGGGAATGTGCACTGCATCCCTGCCAAAAGGGATTTCCAGGATCAACCCTTTGGTCCACAAAACTATGAGGAGCGAAGTCCCAAGTGGCACTGTCGCCTGAGACAAACTAAAGGAAAAACCCACCTTCTTTTTCTTTCGAGTAAGCACACATTTATTTTCCTCATCAAGTTTGGTAAAGAAAAATAAAATGTTTAATAGCTAGCATTAGCAGCAAACTGAAATTTCAGAGGAGAGATTTTTTTCATGAATAATTCATTAAAATTTCACATCTGCAAGATTAGTCATCCAAATAAAATGCTAATGTCAAAAACATGCACCGTCTATAATATTCTCATCAAATCTTTTTGCATATAATGATAAATGCTTAAATTAGTACAAATGATTTTATAAAAATATTCTATCATAAAATTATACCAGATAACTATTTTTTGGGGGGGGAGGGGGAGGGGAATCTTTGCACACTCATTACAGTGTGTCTCCAAATGGTATTGACTGGTAGATTTTAATAATCAAAATACAGGGAACACAAATTTGGCCTTGGTTGTGTGGTGCACTTTCATCACTAGTGAGATTTTAGTAAACTGGAGAGGATTTGTGGGATTAAATTTTCCAAAGTCACGGGCAGAGGGGATACTGAGCCAGAAGCTGATGTTTGGTCAGGGGTGCTCTGCATCTGTAGGATGGGGGGAATCAGCTCCAGATAGGGACTGGATGGGTCCCAGCAGGACCCTTGGCCCCTCTCTTGGAGGACAGTGTGTCCCCACACAGGTCACCAGCAGGCAGATCAGGGGCTACAAAACCATCACAGATTAATTGGCTGTTCCACCTCCCTGGGAATCTCACCTCAGAAAGATGATTTGGGGTTCAAATATCCTGTTTGTCATCGTCTGACTGCCCATGGCCTCGGGTTTAAGGGGAGCTGCTGGAGTGGGTGCCACATGCAGCTTGTCATGAGGAGCTGACACTGAGCTGAGCAGCAGGACCATCATTTCCCCTCCTGTCCCAGTCAGTGCTGCCTGAAGCAGCGGATGGGAATCTGGCTCTTGGCCACTTTTTGTATTATCTTCATATTATTAATCACATTTCTTCTCCCTGGCTGCTCCATCATGGAATATCACACAGTGCCTTCCTACTCCACCAGCAAAAGCCAGCTGGGAAATAGCTTTTCCAGGCAGAAATGCTGTTTTCCACCACAGCTGAAAAGCATTTTTATGGGCAGTGGTGAGGCAATGCGTCTCTGAGGAATTTCCAAAGAAAACCGGAGCCTGTGAGTAGTTGTTCTGGGCTTCTCCTGTCCCAGAGGGAAAAGCTCAGGAGCTGGAGGCCCAGGGGGACATGGCAGGCAGTGTGTTCCTTGCACACCCACCTGCTCCCTGCAGATGATCCCAGCAATGACATTTAACTTGGGCTGTGATCACAGAGTGACAAACTTCACATTACTGGACTAATTGAAGGGACTGGAAATTCCTGGTGCCGCTCGCTCGCACGCAGCCACACATACACACACCCTTCCTCACAACAAGGTGTAATTAGCCCTTCTTGACCTATTAATCAGGCTCAGTCTTCAATGATGATGTTAAACATTCGTTTAATGGTGTGTTAATCAGGGCTATCTTTCATCCTCCTTGCGGTGGTGGTTAATTCTGGCACATTGAGCACTCTTCATCCTCACATAGCCACAAGCCACCCTTCTCCCCAGCAGTGATGACTGAGGTGGTGGGATGTGGCCCTCAGGTGTGTTTGCAGCCTCCATGTTTGGGGAAAAACTAGGAAAACCTAGTTTTTCCCCAAATCCTGGTGCTGGGGCATAGCAAAGTCCTTCTTTTTGCCTCATTTTATTACCTTCATTGGACATCTTCAAAGCACATGAGCTGGGAATGGCAAACAACATCACCTTGGGGTATTAGCAGAAAATAATCCCTCCTCCTCCTTTATTCCACAGGAATTTTCTCTGTCAACCTGGAGGAAAAGGGAAACCCCTCCCATTTTGTGCTATTTTGTCTGTATTTATTTAGAGGAGTCCAGTGACCATTTTTTATGCCTCTCAGAAGCCTGAAAAACATTTTTTTTTTCAAGTTATAATGTTAATTTGAAGGTAACCGTCCTTTCAAGGATTAATTCCAGCCAAAGCAATAACCATTATTTACCGGAGTTTGACATTTTTATCACTCATCATATTAGCAAATTTCCATTGAAAATGCTAAAATGGTTCGTCATAAGGCACATAACTGCTTTGGCTGTAAAAATGACCAACACAAGTGCCTGTACTCAAACATTAAATTATACTGTAATTAATAAAGACAGTTAAACTGTCTACTAGCAACAGCAATTTAGGTAACCACATTTGATCGGCTATAAATTGTAACTACATTAAAATTCCAGAAATATTAGCAATATGGATTACTTGATGGAAATAGGTGCTGATCACCAACACTCCTATTTTACAACGGAAGCACAGGTCATGTTGGCCACAAAACTGTGGGCGAAGATCAAGGCTGAGTACTTTTAATCTTGTGAAACAAGCAATTACAAATAGTTGCATCGATTTGTTAAAAAGCTTTAGGTGACATAAATTGTTTCCTGTTTAGCTTATTGCTCTGATACATAAATGTCAGCCGGTATAATATTAATTAGGGTCACAGAACAACAAGGGTCGGGTGATATAGTGTATGATCCGGGATGTGTCAATCCTTTGTGGAGGAGGCAAGAGCAGCCAGGCCCCTTCTCGCTGCCACGCTCAACGCCTCGTTTTATGTGATGACAAAAGAAAGCAAAGGAAACTGTATTTTAATATGTGAAGTAATTGCTTTAGTACCAGTATAATTTTATGGTTTGGGATAAATTACAGTGTTTTCATTCTCCCGCACTTGCCACATAGCATAAAAATCCACATATAGCATCAATAAAATAGAATACTGTTTATAAAGGCTTTCTGCTGCACAAGACCAACACTATTCCTCCTAGCAGATGGAAACTAAGCACACATTTCAGTCTGGTGTGTGTTTCTACACTTAATATTTTTTTTTTAACTGAAAAATGGGCTGCGCAGGTTATTTACTTAACATAAATCAAATGTATCATATACACTGTTTCTTTGGATTGGCATCCGACTTAGAAAAATACAGTAAGGTCCTGAAAAATCTGGAGAAAATTTATTAAATATGATTTTTACTGTAATAGAATATTAATGTAACCCAATGCTCATTTCCCATTAAGTTGATCTCTTTTTAATACACACATGCTTTTTATTATTTTGCACTCATGCGAAAATTCCACATTCAGAGAGTTTCCATCTCCTTAGGAATGTCTCTGGCAAAGGCACAGTAAGAAATCTTGCACTGAAAAAAAAAAATAAAAATAAATAAAAAATAGACGGCAAATATCGACCGATAAGATGTGGCAAAGTGCTGATGAACTGAAGCAAAAGCCAATGATATAATAAAGGGTAAAAAGGCATTCAGCGCTGCGAGGGGAACAGGAGAAACAATTACACTTTAAACCCCTCCTTCTCACTGCCACTGTACCACAGCGCAGATGAAAATGTTTGATTTGCAACATAAAAGATTCATTAATTACCACTTGAATATTTAAAGCTATTTTGCAGACTAACAGAGGTAGATAAAGCACTGAATTAAAACCTCTAATAAAATTGTAAAAATATTTCTGCAAGTTTACCGGCGTTGCAATTCCTCCCAGTTTAGGGAGCCAGGCTTGGCATGTTCAGCAAGGAATTATTTCGGTTTTGAGTGGGTATTTGAGGTAAGATGGTGTGATTGCGTGGGGCTATTTGTCTCTCATTCTCAAATGTTTACAAAATACTTATTTGGATGCTCTGCCTTCACACGGAGTTGCCCTTCATGGGAGAAGTGGCTTTACAGAACAGAACAGGGGATGGCGAATGTGGCTGAGCCATACATTAATTTTAATACATTTCCATATACAGTAAAAGCACATCTAACCGTGGTCTAATGCTCTCTTTGATATGAGGTAGTGGGGGGAAAAAATCTGTTAATCCTGTTATAATTACCCTTGTTAGACTTAAAAAAAAAATAAAATATGAAGCAGTGTCATCTATCGCAAGGGTGGAGAGCTCGTGCCAGTGGTAGGAATGGGTATTGTGGAAAACATCTCTGTAACCTTGTGGTACACCCTGGATTTACCCCAAGGAATCTGAGCTGTTACCTCTGGGATTACAGGGTATTTTGTTGAAATTTGGGGATTATAACGAGCAAATGATGGGTACCCATACAGAAAGCACACTGTACCTTAAATAAAAATTAAGGATACATATTTATTTGCACAACTTCAGCCTGTGGGCAATATAGCCTCAAAGTGCTGTGAGCCCCTCACCAGGCAATGTAAATCTTGGTGGCTCAGGAGCTGATTCTGACACTTGCGTATGTTAATTTTTACCTGTTTGCATTCAGTTGGCAGTCAGTTTTGTTTTTTTTTTTTTTTAAAAAGCACTTTCTATTTTTAAACAAGTGACTGAAATCCACCACAGTGCAGCAAGGGCTTGATTGCAGGCTGAGGGTTGAAAGATACAGCAACAGCACTTTTAACAGTATGTTAACGATGATGAGGAGAGCCAAAATGTATGGATTTAATTAGAGAAAAACAGTTACAGCTCTTTCTCATTGTCATTAATTTATGCAGTTAGCCAACGAAATTCAAAAAAACGTCCAGTTATATTTGGATGCACCCTTTACACAACTGTTCCTGTTGTAATTGTTGAGTGTCCACACCAGTTAAAAGGATTTTTAAATCGTTCCTCTGTACTTGGCTGTGAAATTCCTGATTTCAGATGTCCCGGGTAGGTCCAGAGTCCCCCAGGAGGCTGTTGCCAGCCAAGGGACCCCTGTCACAGGCAGCGCTGTCTGCCATCACCTGCACTCCACCTTCACCAACAAAACATAATATCCAGGGCAGTCACTCCCAGTCCTGCCAGAAAGGAAAGGGCGTGCTCAAAATATTTCAGGCCTTGCCCTTGCTTATTGTTTTTGGAAAGTCTTTTGTTTTCTTCTTTTGGTTTTCTTTTTTTTTCTTTGTTGGTTTTGTTTTGTTGGGTTGATTTGGTTTTGTTTTTGTTTTTGTTTTTGTTCAACCCACAAGTTAATGTTCGTTTGTGCTGGGCACAATAAAAGCCTGAGCCTGTCACTTTGTATCACAAGAGGGGAGGAGCAGTTGGTGATGTTTGAAATATTTTAGACTGTAGAAAAATTCTTGTAGGTGTATTTTGCTGTGTTGAAAAAAAAAATGGATTGCTCTTAGCAGTTTATAAATAAATGAACGTCTCCTAGTAGTTTATAAATATATCTATAAATATGTATATATAGTCCCACATATCCTTTTAATATACTTTGATATGAATATAGGAATCAGGTTATGTTAAATAAAGCCTCCTAAAACTTGAAAAAGGGGAAGCCCAGGCACTGCAGACCTCCCCAGCCCCACCTTGCTGAGTACAGACATCCACATGGTTATTAGGGCATGGCAGGGGCTGGCTGTGACCTGGCAGTGGCTCACGCCACTCTTTGCCTTTAATATTGAGAGTGGTCCTGTGTATTCCAACAGCAACCGTGCACACACAAACATCCATCACATTTTTGGCTTTGCTGCCTCTTTAAGCAGGCTGGAGGGGAAAATTGTATTCACTGGCCATGAAATGAATTGAAAACAAAAATCAGAGAAATAAAAAGTCAAGCTTTTTTATTATTTTGGCAAGCACGGGGGTTTATTTTTCACTTACTTGTTGGGCTGGGTTTTTTCCCCCGTTTCCTAGACGTGCTGGACAGACTCGCACTGTGTATAATTGCATGGGCAGAGTCTGGAGAGCTTTCCAAACACATGATGTTTATACCTCATGCTCACACTGGCTATTTTTAAATATGGCAACTTTCTGCTGCATTTTCAAAGCTTCTCCCGACGCCTCATGCAGTTTGGAGCACTCTCACCTGTTTACACCACCACCAAGTGCTGGCGAATTCAAAACAAAAACATCTGATAAAAATCAAATATTGTGTTGCTAACTGCAAAGTTCATTTCCCCTCAGAAGTCCGTCTTTAATTATAAAACCCGCATAACCCATTTCCTTTGGTGTGCAGAAAGGTGTGTAATTAAACTATCAGCATAATACCTTTCTACATGTAAAACCTGCACTTATGAACTTTAACTGCTGAATAAAAACTCCTATTACATGACCATTAAGTATTATGAATAAAGCAAGTCATTGTAGTACTTGATTAATTTTTATGCACTAACCATTGTGTTCTGCACAAATTTGGTTTCTTTGGTTTCTTTTCTTGGTAGGTGTCCCTTCTCTCAGCCATCCTGGTGGATCAGTCATCTCCACCCACATGGAAGGTTGTGCTCCATCTCTCCATGCTTCTCTCCTGCCTGTGGCCGTCCCCAAGTCTATGTGACCTTTCCCTGGTCATCATGGAGGAGGAGTGAGTTTTGTTCTGTCTCTGTGATATCCCCAGTGGATATTACAGTGAAGGGGTCTTGTGGCCAGTGAAGGGGGCACAAGGTGAGACCAGGTCTTCCGTGGGAGAACTTGCTTGGTGCAGAGCTAAGCCCTGAATTCTTTGCCTCATCTCTGAGTGGGTTGGGGAGTTACTCTCAGCTGGGTGGTTTTTAACTAATAAAGGAAATTGGATTTGTCTTCCTTCATGTATATGTGGCACCTGACCCTCAGAGGAGAAGCTTTCCATGCTGCTCATGCTTCTGTTACAGGACCCCAGAAGCTTCGCCTTGTATCTGTTACCTCCATCCCTGGTCCTCCCAAAAATGTCTCCACCACATATCAGCCTCTTGCCAAGTGAAATGGGAAAGGAAAAATAAATATCCCAGCTAAAACCCGCAACTCCAAACCTCTAATTGTCAGCAGGACCGAGCACGCCAAGATGCTGAGGAGAACTCTGTGGTGCTGGTCCTGGCTGCTGAGGAGCCAGCAGCCCAGAGGACATCTCCAGGACATCTCCCACCCTACGTGCACACATTCAGGTCCCCGAGCCATCATCCATCAGCTCCTTGCAGCCACGCTCCCATATGCTGCCTGATGATTATATTGAGGCTGATCTTTGAAGTCTGGAGTCAGGAAGTTTAGCTCAGTTATAATCAATAGCATTTCCAGCTCTCGGAAATCTGCACTAACCACTCAAGGCAGCCAGCCCGCATTATGTCCTTGTCATATGTATATATTTGCATGTTCATTAGCCATGTAGTAGCACAGCTGTATGTGGTTTCATTTAGCTTTTAATTATCTTCTTTGGGTTAGTGTTTTCATCTCCACCAGACTTAGCAAAGAAAAGAAAATCACTTAGGCAAAATATATGCTGCTGAGCAGGTCTAGGGCAAGGAGTGCTATTTCCTCGTGCATCCTACTGTTTTATTGCAAAAGAGATGTTTGGTTCAAAAGTTCCAACATATATTAATAATAAATCTGTCTCTTCGTTTCCCCCATCGTTTGCTTATCTTATTCAGGTGGTTGTGGGTGTAATTTTTCATTTGCAGCAGGTGTTTTTTTACATATTAGATAAACTCCATCCTTACAATCCTTGGCATGGATGTTTGTATTTGCTCCAACAGCTGCGGTTCCAAAGCTCGCTCGCACACAGATCAAGGCATCCTCCTCTTTTGATGGAAGTGACTCATACCTCAGATGAGCTGAAAAAAAAATACCATGCTCAGCTGCAGACACCTGCATTCATGCTCTGGGTTTAAAAGTTAGGATGTGGGTTCAAGCTAATTTTGTGCTATTCAGGTTCTTATATGACACCCTTTATTTTGGTTTCTGGGAAATTTCCATTGGTAAGAACAAAACAAGGTGACTAATTTCTGTGTTGAACTTTCTTCTCCTTCCCTTCCACCCCACCCAATAAACAAAGAAAAAAAAAATGATGCATTTCATTCACTTCAATTACTTGTAGCAAGGCCAGCCCCCAGGGTCAAAGGCTCAGGGGTCATCTTTGGTTTAACAAGCAGTGAGGTTGTCTGTGCAGACTGGGGTGGGACGCTGAGTCCCCCCTCCTCAATGCTCCAGTCCCTGGTGTGTACAGCACCAAGGCCTATAGGAAATGTTGATGGAGAGGCCAATCTTATTTCACAGGGGTGACAATGAGAAATGACCTTTTAAATATTCAGTGACTTGAGAGCAGCCTGGCAAGGAGTGAAGGATGGTGCTGCAGGAGTGGTGCTTGCAGAGCTTCAGCCAAATGCAGCCAAGTGCCCTTGGTACCAAGGGATGGATGTAACTGCCTGTCATGCTTCAACCACAACACAGTCTCAGCTCTGCTGCCTGAAATTAGAGATTTAAATTTTTTTCTCTTGCAAACATAGTGGAGTAGAAACACAGACATGGCAAGAACCTGGAAGTCCTCCACAGCTGGCCATTTCACAGGGCTGTGGGCTTCTCCTTGGGTACTGGAGGATAGCACTGGCCTTCTGCAGGGGAATACACCTCCTGACTGATTTGCTGATCAGCTTGTGCTCTTTAAGAGCCCCTTGGATCAGCTCAGGGCAAAAGTCACCAGTTAAAAAGTGCCTACTAGTACATTAGTCCACCTTCATCCTCACCGTAGTGATCTCTAACAGCCTCTCATTGTTGAGCAGAGCACATGTCAGGTGGATGAGTTAACCAAGGCCTACCTTGGCTCTTTCAGTGGTGGTTGCTGACGTTTACTGCCTTTGACAGATTTTTTTCTTCTTGGTTGAAGGAGTGAGACATACCTGGTGCTGATGCAAGGAGGCACAGCTTCGCTGGAGCCGACAGTTCTGTTTTTCTGTTACACCAGTGGTTTCTTTGGAGAGGAACTCCCAAGTGTCTGTTGGGGAACTGGAGCCAGGCAGCTGGGAGCAGATGGTGTCTTATCAAAGGGCAATAATGGTTCATGAGTTAGACTCCTCTGCATCACCTTCCTCTCACAGACCCAGAGCACTATCTGGAGCCAGCCCCTGCTTGCCATTTCAGAAGCTCTCCTGTAGCAAGCAAAATATATTTTTATCGTTTGCTTACCTTGACACTTCCAACATTTTCCCAGCAAGCTGAAGGTGTAATTAAATGACATGCCAGATGCTGGTGTGCTTTATATTATACCACCTCTCAGCTGGGCTAGCAGAAGGGAATGAATGGAGTCTTAAGACAGCTCTCCTATAGATAGTTATTATCTCTTTTCAATAAAGAATGGGTGAGGTTGAGCAGAATGTCAGTAAACCTGTAATTTTCTAGCCCTTCAGTTACCTCTGTTCTTCTGATCCACCAGTGATGTGAAGTTTTGTTGTGCTTTGTTCGTCAATTATGGCATCACTCCAAGGAGGTGGCGGGCTCCTGCCTCGCATATGCATATTTATGATAAGGTATGTTCTGATCTTCCTGTTGTGCCCGAAACCAGGTGTTCTGGGCCTTTTGAGGTGGGTTTGCAGCAAGGCCTCTTTTGGGCAACGAAGCTTTTGGGGCAAAACTTTTTAGCTGCGGGCTGAAAAAAAACAAAAGCTTGCTGGGAAAATGACAGCAAAGGTTCGTAGCTTCAAACTTAAAGAAACAAAATTATTTTTGTAACTTTAATAATAGGATTTCTAGAACGTATTTGCTTACTTCACTGTATCTGCTACCGCAGAAGATGGATCTGGTGTATCCCTTGGCTCTTGCACTCAAGTTTTAGACTATTCAGTTTTCAGCTTTGCAGGACACCAGCCCAGTTTTCAGGGAGATAAGATGTTGGCTGACAAAAGACAAACTTGCCAGTGAGATTTATTTACTTACTTGGAAGTGGAAATGTTGTTTTAATAATCCAGCCAACCCAGGAGTGGAGGTGTTGAGTATTCTCATGGCTGGCCTGGAGAAGGGTTTGCTGTAGCATGGTGTGGTTCTCCCTCTGCCAGAGAAGTGTGCTCTGCATGGAGGGCAGGCACTCCAGCCAGGGAAGGAGAGAACTGCAGGAGAAAGGACTGTTTTTCTTTCCCACACTTTGGCAATTCTTCATCTAGATATTTGTATTTATCAAGGGCATGTGAGACATAATGTTTTAAGACCAATATTTTTAATGGTTTGATGACTCCTGGTCATCAGGAGAGCCAATGACACTGGCCAGCCCCAGCTTACAGAGCACTAAGTCCACCAGCAGCCAACAAGGTTCTTCTCTGCTCTTTTGGGGTGGGATTTTGCCTTTGACAGAAGAAAGCAGCAGCCTGAAACTTTCACATGCTGTCAGTTCAGCGAGTGCAGGGCACCGCTTTCAGAAGTGAGGTGTGCTCATAATTAAAGATTAATTTACTAGCACTAAACCCAAAGCTTTCCTCAAAGTCTACTGTCAACAGACACGCTCCCTTTCAGTGACATTTGCATTTCTAATTGGGACTGCTTATTACCAGAAAGTCTCTGCAGCTGAGATTTAATTTTATATATTTGCTGGTTGTTCTCTTCAACCAGCGCTCTGCAACTGATATTACCCAGCCTCTCTTGCAGAGTGTGAGTGCCTCTGAGTGGGCACAACTTCACCAGATGGGCAGGAGCATGTGCACATCAGGAATCCACGATGTGCCTCAAGAAGATTCTTGTCAGTGAGAAATGCTGGAGAGGTCAGTCCATATAGGGCAGCCAGATGTGTAGAGGAGCAAGATCAGGAATGGAGAAGGCCAGCATTCTGCTTCTGTGCCGTGGTTAATGTTTTCTCTGTTCTTTCAAACTGGAATATTTCTACTTCAGAAGATATGTTCAGATTCTTAGAAATCTTAGGAGAGGAGCGAATCACTTTCCTTCTCTAATTTACTGATTGATATGTTTTCCTTTTGTCCTGGAAGAACTGATCTTAGGAACTCCATTTAACAGGTTGTAGCTCACCTTTTAGACCCTTAGTAATGGGAAGTTGTTAATAAGTGGGCTTCCATGGCACGGTGCTCCCCATCCCCATTTCCTGCTTTAGTGCAGGTATCAAAATCGAAGGGCAAAGTCGTGAACAGGCCCTGAGAGAGAGAGAGAGAGACAGTGCATGCCCAGAAGAGATTGCTGCTGGGATAGACAGGAAAGAAAGGAAATATTATTATTCCTCTTTAACAGATGGGAAACCAAGGCGCAGAGAGTTGAAGAGGCTTGCCAAAAGTCAGACAGAAATCTGAAAACAGCCAGGAACTGAATCCAGGTCTGCTGAGACTCAGGCCAGTGCCTTAATCACTCGACTTCTCATAGTTATTATATTTCTGCAGTTGTTATTCACTGGGATAGACTATGAAATTTCTGCCTCTAGCTACAGCTACAGTGTTTCCACAGCATCTTCTGCCCCCCATGTAATTCCTCTACCTTTTTTTTCCCCCTGTATGTGTCAAAGCATCCCTCTCCTCCTACTCCTGCTTACGAAGGTGTTCAGCAAACTCTGCCCTCGTTTGTGTGTTCCACCCCTGGCCTTCCTCACAAATAAATTCCTTTCTTTTCCAACATTGATTCCATTTGCCCACAGCCTTGTGACAATTCCTGTCTGCTGCTGAAGGCACCAAAGTTGGCTACAGAACCTTCACATAGCTGCTGTGAAAACCTCCCAAACTGAGATGCCCAGTCCCCTGGAAAGGAAGAATTTGTAGGTACTCCCACACATTCCAGCCCAAAGCCTGGCCACAGACCCCTGCACACAGCTCAGTGCTGGAGGAGTTTAAGCAAAGAGCTTATGCAAATCCTCTCCTATCCATCACGGAGGGGAGTCCTTCATACTTCAGGAATGATGAGAGAAACAATCTATCGATATTCCGTAATGAGCATAAATGCCCTTTATAAATTGTTTCCCTTTTATTGACTCTAAAGCAAATGTAGCCGTGAATGCTGTACATTAATACATTTTATACCTTCTAATGGTTTGATGGCCTCATATATCCAGTAATGCTGAGAATAATCATTAGATTGTAAGGAGTGCAAAATATGTTTTATCACTTGAAAATGGAATTCCTTCTTGAAAGGTAAAACCAGTGGTAGATCATTGATTTGAAAGGTCAGGGTTAAAAAGCTTATTAACGACTGGGTTAAGCTCTAGTAAAATTCTTTGTTTTACTCAGCTGTATGAAGCATTTAGCTAAGTGAGACTCTTCATTAGGACATTAGTGCTTTTATACTGGCTCTGTAAGGTAAGAATCAGTAATTTCCAGCTTATGTTCAGGAAAAATGCATTGCAAGTGGCACACACTCCAAATAACACCAGGTGACATGTGGGTGCGATGGAAAACAACTGCTGCAGCATCCAGGGGTGGGGGGCAGCTGGTGTGTGCCATCCCTGCCTCTCTCCATTCTGCTTGGGGACCCCCAAGCAAGCCTCGGCCAGGCAGATTTATCAGGTTTCTCAGATGTATCAGGTTATCAGATGCATCAGGTTGTACAGCAGATAACCAGGCAGAAATACTGGCTTGGGTACCAGAAGCCACACACTTGTGTCAGGATGCCACAGTGCTGAGTTAATGAGCCCCAGCTTCCTACAGGGCTCTGGATTAGCTAAAGCATGAGGTTCACAGGGCTGCAATGCTTCCTGCCCCTGAAACAGGGACTTTCTGCCCAGGGAAAATGTGCCTGTCCCTCTCACCATTCCCTGATGTCACAGCACGTGGAGAAAGGCTCTGTATTTTGGGTGCACCCACGGTGCCAGCTCAAGCTCACTGTGACTGCCCTCTACCCCTCTCAGCCATCAAAGAAGCAGAGGGACAGATACCAGAAGCAAGGCAGGGTGAGACCATGGCAGGGGAGGCTGCTGGAGAGTGATGGCAATTTTTGAGGTCACGTAGGAAACGTGGGTATTCCAAGGCACACGTGAGCAGATGAAAATAAGAAAGGTGGTCGGCCAGCACCACACTGCACTGACCCTGCCCACTAGTCAAAAAGAAGTGGAAATAATTAGAAAGAAATTCTGACCTGTGAGGGTGGTGAGAACTTGGCACAGATTGCCCAGAGAAGCTGTGGCTGCTCCATCCTGGAAGTATTCAAAGCCAGGTCAGGTGGGGCTTGGATCAACCTGGTCTAGTGGAAAGTGTCCCTGCCCATGGCAGAGGGGTTGGAATGAAAGAGGTTCAGTCTGGAGAGAGAAGAAAAAAAATATCCCTGTAAGGGTCATTAATCACTGGAGTGGGTTGTCCAAATATGTTGTGGAGTCCCTGAACCTGGATGCTTAAAAGACCTGAGGGGCCACAACCCAGAGCACAGCCGTCACCAGCCCCTCAAAGAATGTTCTCTAAAATCCCACAATAGAAAGCAAAGAAAGTGGAAAATGTAGCAAAGATTTCCAAAGATGCTACAGCTTCCAGAAGCTGCAATGTCAAAATCACTCTCTGGTTTCATCAGTGCAGCATTTCCACAGACATTTATTTTGGATAGAATAGAGTAAATCCAGTTGGAAGAGACCTACCAGGATCATCAAGTCCACATCAGGGCTGACCAAAAGTTAAAGCCTGTTAATGACAACATTGCCTGTTTTTAAGGCACCGACCATCCTGGGACATTGACCACCTCTCTTGGAAGATGGCTCCATAGTTCCTCTTGAAGGATCATGAAGAAGATTATTCTTTTGCCAGTATCTTCCTCCTACACTTGTCCTCAGCAGTTGTTACTTGTTTTTAACAAAAATAAGAGGCCTAAAACTCTGTCATACCATGATAAGAAGGCTTTTTAACGTTTTTAATGGAACAAAATAACAATAGAGAATATAATATCCACAGCATGTGCTTGGTGCAATGTAATTGCTCTGGGATACTCAATTCTTTTCATATAAAGCAGCCATACCAACCCAACCATCGGAACAACTTTAATATTTTATAGTGAAATTAAATTGCAGATTAAAACAGATGGTTCGAACGTTTCATTACCAGCCATGGTGCTTATTTGCTGACCATTGGCTGGTATATGTAAACATATAAAAAGCAAAAGAGCCCTTGGATACAAACCATACTCTCCCTCAGCTTTTCATTCATGGTTACAGCATGGTTATGAATGTTATGGACCCAGACAGGGTCTTTAAATGTGCTGAATTCAATTTACTTGTGCCGATGAAAGGAAGAGGTCATGGAAAGTGCAGAATGGGTGGGAAGAGCATAGAATATTTGTTAACTGTCCTGCCAATGGATTTCAGTTCACAGCTGGACGGGTCCAGAGCCGTCTGCACCCTCATGGCACAGAAACCTGGCACCAGCTTTCTGCCAACTTCCACTATCCCAGGGTGCTCCAAGACCTGTCCAACCTGGCCTTCAACTCTTCCAGAGATAGAGCAGCCACAGCTTCTTTGGCTAACCTGTGCCAGGGCCTCACCACCCTCAGAGGGAAGCATTTCTTCCTAATATCTAAACCTACTGTCCATCAGTTTGAAGCCATTCCTCTTTTTCCTATCACTCCAGGCCCTTATAAATAGTTTCTTTCCATCTTTCTTGTAGCTCCTTCCTGGTACTGGAAGGCCACAATTAGGTGACCACAGAGCCTTCTCTTCTACAGACTGAACCATCCCAATTGCCTCAGCCTTTCCTCACAGCAGAGCTGCTCCACCCCTATAACCAACTTGGTGCCTGCTCTGAACTCACCCCAACAGGTCCCAAAGGTTGACTCTGCTCCTTGTTCCTGGGAAGCACAGACCTGCCTGTGCTGCAGGACAGGGCTGGCAGCTTGTGACAGAGAGGGCAGCAGCACCAGCCCATCAAACAACCTGTCCTCACTGAATGAGTTAACTCTGCCTTCAGAGCCATTAAATAAAACCTTCACAATTACTGTAAGTATTTCCCCGTGTTTCCAGTGTACCAGCTGCACTTAGCAACGTTGCCCCAGGTATTTAATTTTTCAGATATTGTCAAACAAACAGAATTCTACTCTAGAAATAATTACGAACAAATCTATAAATGTGTTTAGCTTTGGCAGAAGTGAACTGAGATGTTTCTCAAAAGTGTAGAAGCCATGTCTTCAGATGTTTTCTATGCTGGTTACTGCTGGGTTGGTGAAAATGTCAGGATTTCAGGGGGTCAGAGCTTCATTCTGCACATCTCCATTGGGAGCACGAAGATGAGCCAAGGATATTTTGTTTTACCTCCACTGCATGATGCAGTAGCATCATGAATGAATATTAGCACCCAGTGAGAACACAGCATGTGCATTACAGCCTAAAGATTAGGTCAGGACACATTTCTCCTTTGCTGACAGTATGCCCAGCAATCCCAGTCAGGATTTCTGTTCCAAAGAGTCAAGTCTGAATGAGCCTGGGCATCTGCTGCCCAAAGGATTGGAAAAGAGGTTTGTGTTTGCACAGCTTTAGGGGGAAAAAAATTAAAGCTCTGGTGCTAAGAGTCTTGTGATGCTCTTGGAGAGCTGCAAAAAAAATGGAAAGATTCTGGGGGTAGATAAGACCAGCAAACCAAACAAATAGAAATCTTCATTAAATTTGCCCTCACTCTCCCAGTTCAGCGTTAGAGTTTCTGGTGGCTTTTATGTAGTTAAATCTGACCAGAACTTCTAGGTATGAGAGCAACATCTTTTCTTGACTGGTACTTCACTGGACTTGCTGGGAGCACTGGTTACAGCACTGCTCCTGCACAGTCACTGACCTAGTCTGAATTACCCCAGACCTTGGGAATAATGGACATCAATCACACAGGACAGTGCAGGGCCTAATTTCCTGCACAGGGGCTGAAACCTTGAAACAATGATGTGCAAAGACACATTCACACGCGTCCACATCTGCTTCCCAATTTAAACCTTAAACCCTGGTACTGCAAGGGCTTTAAGGAAATGATCATCCAAAGAGGAAAGTACAGGGGAAGGCATTAGAGGCAGAGGATCACCTTTTTGTGACACTGTTCTTTCAGGATCATAACTGCAACTTCAGACACATAAGCCTTGATCCTTGTGTGTTAGAGCTGTCATGCAGAAAAGTTTGCTCAAATAATAGCATATTGTTGACAACAAACTAGAAGAGCTACCTTTAAAAGAAAATACCGTACAATGCATGCATAAAAGTGTAAAAAAATAATAAAAAAAAAGGAATTGTATTTTAAAAATCAGTATTTATCAATAGTCCTGGCTATAACTGGGGATTCACAGCATGGATGCTGAAAGAATGGAGACAGCATGGTAATGAAAAAAGCGTATCCATCATCAACAATACAATACTTACTGTGACCCAAGGTCAGGTTTGTACAGTTACACCAGATGTTAGATTTCAGCCGTTCTTTGAAATGAAGAAACACAATGGTTACTATTCCTGTAGTGTTGTGGATTTCATTAAACAACACGTTTATCTTTCAGCTTTAAAATGTAGAGCAAGATTAGGATATTCTAACATTTAGGTTTCAGAAGGATCCAGTAAGTATAATATAAAGTAGGGGGGTGGCTCTATAAAAGAATTACTATTTTGAAATGCAACGGCCAGATCTTTCCTGTGGCAAAACTGAGAGGCAGCAAAGGAAAGGGTAAAAGAAGAAGCAGATGCAGTAAATAGCTCTAATGGTGTGGCTGTTTGTAAATCAGCCCAGGACAGGGTGTGTGTGGCCCTGGGGATGCCCTGCCCCCTGACATTGCCAGAGCAACCATGACTCTGAACAGGGCTTGCTCCTCTCTGTGCTTCAGCTTTTTCCCTCTTTTCTTCCTTCTCAACCGATAACAGAGGAGTGGGGCCATCATTAGAAGAGCCTGACCTGAAAAGAGGCCGGAATTGCTTAGGGTTTCCTTTGGTCATCCCCTCTGAACTACACTGGTCCAGCCCTGGCTGTTCCCCTGCCTCTGAGCTCAGCCCGTTTCTTTAAATAGGAGACATTCCCTTGCAACATATTCCCTTATTTGCGTTATTTAAGGTCCCTTTAGCAGTCACTGTGATATACAACTGTATAGTTTTATATCTAATTTATTATACATGTATATATCTATATATAAATATAGTATATGCTACATATATATTTATACATGCACACATATATACACATATATAAACATATNTATATACACATATATACACATATACATAGCCTTAAGAAATAACTGCCACTCTGAAATCATATTCTCAGTCATTACTATTAGTCAGGAATACTAACGTTCTCAGGCTGAATAGAAGAGATAAAAGACAGGCTTGCAGTACTTACCAAGAAATCTTTTGATTATCCTCTCCTCTGTCTTCCTCAGCCCAGAACTTTGCATTGTTTATAAACATCCCCTGTTTTGGACACTGGAAAGGCAGAGGAGCAAGGTCCATGTCCTGAATTATTTCATTAAAAATTAAAGCTTTGTAAAAGTGTACACATTTCATTAACTTCGCATTGCAGGCTTTGCAAATATTCTAAGGGATGCTAATCTCCTGGCTTTAATTAGATTGAAGGTCTCTTGCAGAGGCTATCATTTTAATATAAAATGAACGATCTTTTAAGCTTTGTGAATTAAAAAACAAGAACTCCCATTTTAGATCAACAGTTACACACTGAAACAAAAGAGGTTTGGATTTCTTGCAAAGTTAAGGTTTTTGCACTACCTACCTTGCAATTGCAGAAGTCATGCAGTACGTACATGCTTCACATCAGTCTGGGATACGCTCATAGAATCACAGAAGGGCTTTGGTTGGAAGGTTCCTTAAAAGATCATCTTGGTTCAACTCCCTGCCATGGGCAGGGACACCTTCCACTATCCCAGGTTGCTCCAAGCCCTGTCCAACCCAGGCTTGGACACTTCCAGGGATCCAGGGGCAGCCACAGCTTTTCTGGGCACCCTGTGCCAAGGCCTCAGCACCCACCCAGAGAAGATTTTCTCTCCAATACCAAATCTAAACCTCTGGTTTTGAAGCCATTCTCCCTTGTCCTGTCACTACATGCTTTTGTAGACAAGGTCTCTCCATCTTTCTTGTAGCCCCCACAACAGACAGACACACCCCACAACCCCCCAGTCCTTGACAGCCAACACCTCTTTTACACCCATTCCACCCCAAAACTTCCCCTAGATCAGGGCCTTGCTGGCCCACTGGCCCCATGTGTGGCCATTCCTGTAATGACTTTCTGAATGAATTCAGAAGAATTGCCCAGAGTGCAGTTCTGGAGGGGAGAAGAGCAGGGCACTGCTGTGGGACACCATAGGGGTGGCCTGGCTGTGAGCGTGGGATGACATCTCAGCCAGCACTGAACTTATCTTCCCTGTCAGGGACTGCACTGAACTATTTTAAATCTGCAGTTGTCATCTGCCCCTGTTCTCCTGCTATTATCCCCTGCTAGGAGGAGAATTTTTATATTTCTGACCAAGATGCAATCTTCTTTCCCTTATCAAACATAATAGAAAATGCTGTAGTTACAGAATAACAAACTCATCTCCTGGATAAATGTCAATCTATTTTTAAGTGTGGGATCAGCTTGGGAGCTGCCTGTGACAGTGTATCACTTCATGCCAACGTGGTGCCTCCTCATTTCTCATTTCACTCACCTCCAGTCCCCTGCCTTTGGTACCGCATTGCCTCGGGCATTGCTCCTTTTTCCTCTTCAGCCGGTTCCCCTCTGCATGCAAAGGGCCTAATGCTGCCTGCTCCCACCTTAGAAGCTCCAGTTTAGGTAAATGGATACTCCTGCTTTTGTGCTGTTTCTCTTTCAGTTTTCAGCCCTGTTCAGTTACTTTCAGCTACATTCATCTGAGCCCAGAAACGCTTGTACAGCTGTGCAGTTCAGCTTTGCGCACTTCACTGTTGGACTTCTGGACTCACAAAATGCTTCCAAACTATCTTACGCTGTCTTTTGAGGATTTTTGGATCACATTTTGGAGGTGAACTTATTATTCATCACAGAATCATGGAATGGTTTGGGTTGGAAGTGAACTTAAAGCTCATCTTGTCCCAACCCCTGGCAGGGACATCTTCACTAGACCAGGTAGCCCCAAGCCCTGCCTAGCCTGGCCTTGGCCACTTGTCTGGGCAACCTGTACCAGTGTCTCACCACCCTCACAGCAAAGAATTCCTTCCTGATATCTAATCCAAACCTGCCCTTTTTCAGTTTCTTTACAGTCAGACACAGGGCAGGCTGCTTTATGGAATCTGATTGCAGAGAGAGACTTGCAAAAGCCCCTTTACTTGTGCTTGTGGAGAACAGACATCCAAACCCATTGCCAGCATTAGATCCAGTTGGAATAGCAGTTAATTAAATAACGACTTCTTTCCTTTCTTTCGGTTCATCGTTCATACCAGTTGGGTGTACAGACTCTTCAAAACTAAGAGGGCTAAGCTCAGAGTATAAATTTAATTAATCAATAATTATAATTTTTAAACAATCTTGATTTATTAAAAATTGACCTCCAGAAAAAGACCTGACTCCATTAATGTCTGCGCTTAGTTCTCCGCTGCTGAGAGTCTTGCTGGGCAAGTTTCCTTTAAGAGCACAAAGTCCTCAATTTCATTTCTCCAGTTCCCTAATTTTGATTCAGAGCCACATCTTTGTTTAAAGGTTTATGTAGATAAACCTCAATTTTGTCAATCTCAATTTTGTATAAGAAGTAGGATCAACTTCTAATTTCCAATGTTAAATCCTACGCTCTACTTTCCACTGCAATATTCTCGAGATGACTGTTCCAGGTTAGATCCCATGCTGGGTTCAACACTTAAAATAAACTAAAGTAACAGTAACTTCATTTACTCATTAAGAACATGGGTTTGCTCTGAAACTACCCAATATGCAGTGAGCTTTCAAAGTTCAGGTTAAGATACGCAACTGTGGCGTGGACAATAACAATGACATTGGGGACTGCCCAAAATATAAATTCTCTGCTTTCCTATTGCTTAAGGACACACATCAATACAAGTAATATTTTCTGATAGCCTGTATATGAAACAGATACGAAATATCTTCCCAGGGAGTGCCCATCTGCTTGGTAATGGGATGTTTTAAGCACCTAGTGAGAGGTGAAAACTTACTGGCCACCCTATTTTCTTCAGTATAGAATCTGTTGTAAGCTTTCCTGAGGCTGCTGTTACATACACTACCCAAACAGGAGCAGGGGATCAGCACAGGGCCTTGGGGCTGCCAGGGTGCTGCACTTCCCTCCTGAGAGAATTGATCCACGAGGGTGCAACTGGGTGGGGAGCTCTAGAGAGCTCTGGCTGTAGGAAACCCTTCTCTAACCTCACCTCTGCTGCAGACAGCCAGTAACCACAAGCACTGCATTCCCCTTCCTCACAGAGCAGCGCGAGAACTGCATTAGCACGGCAGATATTCGAGGGTTATTCAGAGAAATGGTCACACTGGAGTAAAACCAAAGTCCACAGAGAGCATTAATCTCTGGGGTTTGGTGCCTAGGAGAAGACAAGGTGCACAGAAAACACAGCACCCACTGCCAGCCAGCCAGGTTTAGCTCCCCTCCACAACATCTCACTCTTCACGTGTCAGATTGACCTAAAAATCCCTTTTCCCGTACGTGCTCTGACAGGTGCTGTATTTGAACAAATGTTAATTGACAGCATATTAACTCTGACGGCTTCAGATCACCGAGGTGTGTGTCTGAGTTTGCATCTCCTGGATAAACATTCCTGACTCTCATCTGCTTTGATCAGTATCACTCACTCTGTGATCCCTGCTCTTCCCCAGCGTCATGACAAATTTTTGGTTCCGTGTCAACATCAATGTCTCAGTGGCAGTAACCGTGGTTGAGATGGGCCACTTCATCTCAGTATCACATCCTGGTGGTTCAGAATTGGTCTGTGCACACTCTGAAAGTTTTATGAGCACCTCACTGCCAGGGATTTTTACGATCTGGAAGGTGCAGACACAGTTCTACTACCACAGTACAGAACGGAGGCAGAGAGGGCTACAGAACACTCAGACTCTTTCCTCCTCATATTTCACTTCAAAATCTCTCTTATTTAACCACTGGGCTGGAAAGGAGGAAGGTTTGTGACATTTTTCAGGCCAAGGTAAGACAGTAGAAAAAATTCATTACAGAATTACAGAATCATTAAGGCTGGAAGACACCATCAAGATCATCTAAACCAATGGTCAAGCTCGTACTACCCTAATCACTCCTATACCAAATCCTAAACCACGTAATTCTAAACAAGGAAAATTCCCAATGAACAGGGTTGGAATTACAGTTTTTACAGGACTCAGCATCTGACACATACTCAATGGGACTGTTGTGTCTCTTGTGTTTCTGCTATTTTTCCCCCCTATTTTCTTCTTTAAAAGTATTAGAATACATATTTGAAAACAGACCCATAGCTTAGCTCCATCAGCTTCAGTAAAAATGTGCTTATTTCTACCATATGAAGTTCTGCCTTTAAATTTCAGAGGATATAAGAAAATGCCCTAAAAGAGCTCTAGACCATACAGTCCACTGATGATTCTCTGCCTTCAATTCCCTTTGCCCCAAGCTATTACCTCAATCTACTTGGGTTTTTTTCCTTCCCCTAGGGACTGGTTTACATCTCAGGTACTTAGAACAAAGGGTAGTATTTTGATATGTGTTCTGGAAGTCACTTGCATCATAGTTAGCATTCTGCCTTTTTCTTTTTTTTAAATAAAGACAATTCTTACCTGTTACAACACTATAGAGAGCCTTTTTTCTTGCATAGAGACAACAGCAACATGCAAATATTCTAGTTGTTAGAACATGCAACCAAAAAACTAGGCTCATTTCCAAACCACATGCTCCAATTAATAAATAAAGTCTATTAGTACTGACCTATTGATCAAACATAAGAATCAGGGATTCCAGCATCATCTCTTTCTCTGTAGGCTGCTACCTCCACCAGTCCTTATAAGTTAACATTTGAATTGGAATTAGCCCTTGTAATTACATTTATATTAATAGAATTAGAAGGCAAACGCTCTTCTGAGTTTTATCTTTGAGTGATAAACTGAATTCTCACTTCAATCTATTGCGCTTGCACAGAGATTTACCGTGTGTGAACCTCATAGTAATTTTGAGATTGAAACTTGTGCAATTCTAGGGACAGACAAGATCAAGAGACAGATTTGTCTGCTCTCAGGTGGCTGTTGCCCACAAAGCTTTTCCTTTTCCAAACCCTTATTGGCTGCTCTTAGCAGCCCTTTCTATAACCCAGTCCTTGCATCAACTGCTTAGTGTGTACAGAAATGTTTATATCCCTTGAGCTCGAGCCTCCTTTAGTTTCTCTTCATTTCCCTTTCTTAGAGCCTGTCCATTTGTTCTTGTATTTGACACTAGTTTTCTGACATCTCTCCTAGCTATTCCCCTTAGAATCGTGTATAAAATAATGATGTCCACCCTGAGCTTTCCTCTCTTCAAAAAGCACTGACCTAGTTTCTCTGCTTTTACAGTAGAAGTTCTCCAGTCCCATGTCAACGAGGTTGCCCTGACATATCTTAGCTCTGATAGTTATCTCTCTCTTTTAATAATGGCATCCTGAATGGGGATTATTTCCTCTAAATGCATCTTCATCTGTTCCCTGTAGACTATTTCCTTTTGAGTTACTTCTGATTGATCTGTTTTTGGTGGTAAGGCTACGCAAAGATAGCTCTGATCTTTCTATCCAGGGCCTGACCACAGGTGATGATTCCTGTGGACTTTGGCCAGAATTGGAGCCTTTGATAATATATTCCCCAAACCTGTATAAAACACAATGAAAAAAGCCATAGTTTAAATTGCCCTTTCTTACTATTAATGGAGCAGATCCTCAGCAAGAGTAGTGGGTCACTTAAGTCCTTGGATGTGTGCAGAGATAACAATATTGCCTAGTAGCTACAGAATTGTTATTTTTGTACGGCACCACTCACTTATTTTCCTTCATTTGCACTACATTCTTTCTTTTCATTATGTCCAAACTAACCCTTTTTCCTAAGGACCTGACCCTCCACCATCAAAGTGAGGGGGAGATTTCACCCAGGCTTCTGCAGGAACATCATGAAGGCCTGGCTTTTACTTTGGGTAAGTTTTTAGCATGCTTTGGTTTCTCTCTTTATTTTTTAAATTCACTGCCCACTCCCTTTCATTCATCTACCCCACTTATTTTTTTATTTATGCTTTTTTTTTCTTTTTTTTTTTTTTATTCTTTAGCCCTTCTCATTGACCTCTGACTGACAAAGTGCTCACGGGTTGTAGAAACTTCCCCTCGTCACTTACTGTGATGCTGCTGCAGGAACTGGAGCCACTCTGCTGTCCCTGCAGCCTGGCAGCCTTTGGCTACGGCTGCCTGCCTTTGGATTGATGTTTGGCATGGTCCCATCCCAGAATGCTGAAACAGGAACTCCAGTGCCTCGGGTCCCTTCAGGGTCTGCCTGCTGATCTGAGCTGGGATGGGCTGTATGTGAGGCTGCTCTGGTTCACGTTTTCGAGCTATCCAGAACAGGTAAGCAATTTTCCTTTCTGATATTTATTGAAGAATGGAGGTGTCCTCCATCACCTGCCTTACACCTCAGCCTCAGAAACTCCTTGCACCAGCTGGTTGCTGTGTAAGGATCATTTCTACTGCACTGTTTGGGAGAAACAAAGCTGACTTCTATACAGTTTGTCTAATTTTGTGTGGCAATAAGCAACAGGAACATTTGCTAATTTTGTTTGTACTGGTTGCTCCCTGCAGCAGGGGCCATCCTGCCTGGCTGGGGAGAGGGCGTTGTTTTGCAGGGTGTTAGCTTCCACCACTTGAGATTTGATATTTTTCACAAGTGAGTGCAATCTTGATTTGTACTGATGTGCCCCCCCGGTTTTTTTTTCCCTCCCTAAGAGTAGAATGTATCTATCTACCAAAAATATGCAGTTGGTTGAGTAGTTCTTCCGAGTGCTTTCTGTGGAATGAAGGAAGACCAAAATGGTAAAGACATAAATAATTGATTTTTTTCCCACTGAAACCCCTGGACTTGTTCCCCAAGCCTGTCTTTCATGTAGATATATTATCTCACTGAGAATTTCTTGTCAAACTATGTTAAGTAAATAAGAGAGGTGAAATATCAGCAACAAAGCTAACAAATGGAGCCGAATGCTCCACTTGAAAGAACAGATCTAGCTGTTTACCATGCTAATCTGAAATGAAATGAAAATGTATGTTTTTCATCTTTTCAGACAACGATCTTCAAATACAGGTAGCTAAGGTCTTTAACAACACAGATTTATTTTTTTTTTCAAGAAAAACCCTATTGTGGAGGTATTTTATGTGTCTGTGTGTCTGGATCAGTGTAGAAACTGAAAAATCTATTATGTTGATAGCCTTACCAGACTGAGCCTTTTATCATAATAAATTTATGGTTCAATTTGCCTGTTTTATACATACCCACCTAACTTTCTGACGCTGTGAAGGGGATGCAGACACTTCCACATGCTCTGAGGTTTATGCTCCCTTTGCCATACTGAATCCCTTCTCATGGCTGCTCCAAGTCTGCTCCAGCACCGTCCTCATGGCCCCACTGTGAGCCCCTCATGAAATCTTGGGAGCAACCAAGCCAGTTAGCTATTAGTAGTTAGTTATCAGTAGCATCTAATATTCGTTGAGTTCCAGTCAGCAATTTTCTGATATTTGGGGAGCCAGAGACTAACTGGGTGTTATTCTTTGCTTCACAGAGATTAAGCTCGTTTTGCAGCCTGGTCCCAGCAGCTTTCCGGAGGGAACATCCTCCCCAGACGGGCCGCACGCTGCTAATTACAAGGGAAATCCTGGCAGTGTCAAAGCCGGTGCCAAAACCTCCCTGATTGCGGCGATGCCGGGATCTCACCAGATGTCTGGATTGTTTATCCATCTGGGGGTTTCTCGCCCGGGTTGTTTGCTGGCCGGCCTTGACCTTCCTCGGGAGTCACGGCTCCTCTTCCACCCCCGCAGGAGCAGGGCTGCTTCTGACGCAGCTCCGGCCCCCAGCCCCATCTCTGGTTGACGTATCCTTGGCTTTTTCAGTGTGCTGCAGCCAGAGAGGAAGAGAAGTGTCTCATCCGGCTGCGGCTGTCCTTGCCTTTCCGCTCCTGTCACCCAGACCTGGCACTGGGCTCTCCAGCGACCATCTGCCTCCAGCTCTGGAGGGAGCACTGCTCCACAGAGAACAGACAGACCCACGTTGAAAAAGATGGTGTGAGCCTCAAGGAACCTAGTTGTTAAGGAGAGACAGGAATATGCCAGTAATTTAATTTTTCATGCAAAACTCTGCTAGGAACTACTAGACTTTCCAAAATGTATTCCAAAGAAATGCAGAGATAGATTCCCGACCGGCATTAATCAGTGCTGATTAAGTCATGGAGTTACCCAATTTCTGCCTGGTGAGTACTTTTCCTGTCATTGATTTATTGCCTTCCTTAGAAAAATAAGACCTGGGAAATAAAGAGTTCAAGTAAATTTGCTCAGTTACCCAGCCAACTGTTGACTGTGGTACCAGGGATAATAAATGTTAGGGGAAATTCCTCGTGCACATTCATGCACTGAGGCCAAGAGCCGAGGTATCCCGTGGGCTCCAGACCCTCCAGAAGCTGGAGGACACACAGCAACACCTTCAGAACCTGGGAAAAGCAAGAAGAAGATGGGAGCAGGCTGCCAGAGCTCCCTGAACACCACTGGGGCCACAGCTGATGACAGGTGCCTGCAGACAGCCGAGTGCATCTCTTCCCTCACTGGGGAAGGGGGAAATGTGCTTTTCCTCAGCCTGCCATGAGCAGTGCTCATGGATGAGATCCAACACTTGCTACCAGTATTCCTGGTGGTACCTGGCCACCAAGTGCTGTTTCTTTCCTCATATTTATAACAAAACTCCTCAGTGTGTATGAATTCAGGCTTGCAGGCTTGGGCTGTGTGGGGGTTATTGTTTTCCTGCAGACACATGGCATTATGGTTAAGTCACTGGATATGCTAACACCACCATCTGGATTTGTTTTTCAGATGACACCACATTATTTGTTAAATACTCTCTACCTCATCTTCTTTAAGATATTTTAAGGATAATTCTGCAGAGGTGTACACAGGACAATTCCTATCAGCTTTGTTTTTTTGACTCACCTGTTTGCCTCTAGCTCTATTTAAAGCATTTGTTGCATATTTTCATTAACCCGATATGACAAACTGCTTTCATAAATATATGAACTACACAGCATGAAGAGTACAGCTGCAGGAGGCCACCTGCTAGGGACAACATGTGGGACTCTCCAAACAACATAAATGTTTTGATTTTGGGGTATCTGTTTTATGACATTACCAATGGATCTGGGTCTTGCAGGAGCTTGTCCCTTGGAGAAGACATTAGATGCTTTAAAGGATGTACATCATCCATTCCTGAGCAGTGACTACCACTTCAGAACAGAATTTAAGACATGGTTAGCAAATCCATCCATTTGCTATAGTAATTTCCTAAGTATAAGGAAGACCTTTGGTTTAATATGATGGAACAAAGTGAGATAGTTCTACAAGATACAGTTAAATTGCAAGGAAAGGATTTCTTCACACATGGGCTCAAACACTGTCTCCCTTTTGCCTGTCAAAGCCACACAGACC
The DNA here is from genome assembly GCA_008694505.1 of Cyanoderma ruficeps. Lineage (NCBI taxonomy): Eukaryota > Metazoa > Chordata > Aves > Passeriformes > Timaliidae > Cyanoderma > Cyanoderma ruficeps. Next base: position 8,699,667 of record VZDJ01000056.1, on the reverse strand, counting down.
CTTTGTTTCTCATCCTATGACTCAGCTCAGGGTGAAAGTCCCTTGGTGTGCTGTAATCCTGCTTTCACAGGGCCAGAAGATGAGCACTTAGAGCTCTATTTCCCAAGCTGTGCACACACTGACCATACATTTGCTGCATCAGGTGTTTAATGAAAGCTGCCTTGGTACAAACATGAGCCTATTTGCTCGCCAGTGGCTCCTGTCACCAACCTCATTTAGTGACAATGAACAAGAAATCTATTATTTTTTTTTTCTCTAAACCAGAATATTTACATATTTCAGCCCTGAGGCTCAGCCCACCCCACCCTTTACTCCAGATCTTCGCCTCTGCACCACTGCACTAAATAAATTAACAAGTTATCAACAACACTGCCAGGCCACTATGGGCTCCCCATTACTGGGGCTGTCATTGCCACTCAGGGCTCTGCTGGAACGTGACTACTTCACAGCAGAAGGTCACTCCCCCCAGTCACTCTCTCACTGCTGCTTGGAGGCAACTTTACTGAGAAATGATTTGTTTTGGTAGAATCAGAGGCACATTTGTTAGTTAATTCATTCTGTAAAACTCAAATGAGATGAAAAACAAGCATAGATCTGACAAATGGCATTTAATTATGTTTGAGCCTAAAATTCATAATACATATTTATGCTGCCCTAAGTCATTTGCAGCCAAGGTCCCTTTTATTCTCATAACTGAGTCCTTTTGCTGATATGGGAAGAGGGTGCTGGTGATGGGTTACTCCATGTTTTTTCACTACTTTGTACCATCCCCTGCTCTGAACAGGCCATGGGCTTTCCCCATGCACTTTTTCTACAGTGCAGCAGCCCTCTAGGTCTTATTATTCCATAGCCTGTGCAAGTAATCCAAAGAATTTATAGGCGGCCAATAGTTATATCTTGAAAGATGAAAATTTCTAATTTCTGACCACATCTTGTCTTTGACTCTGTTGTAGGTGTTTGTTTGAGGCTTTGGGTCTTGGAAGACACCAGGACTAGGACTATGTCCCTGTCCCTACAACCTGCCACTGTCAGGAAAAGCTGTTTACTGCAGTGGAGGTGGAGCTGCTTCTGCATTGATACAAGGAGATAGGGTTAGCACAAGACAAGTGAAAACACTGATGGTGCAGAGGTTTGAGAGAATGTTCAAAGCACAGGCTCCTGGGAAATGGACATTGTCACATGCGGCTCGTTAGCACACTGAAGCTCTGACCTAGCAAATATTTACATGCACTTAAATGCACATTTGAAAGGGCTAAATATACACCTGCTCCACGCTTCAGCTGCCAGACTTCTCTAGACTCTGCATTTGGTGCAAATGTCTTTGACTCAAAAACATATGCTGCAGTTTTGCTGAAGAAGTAGGTGTATTTTTATAATGGTTTGGTGCTGTTATTGTAAAAGTAAGCTTTTTTTTGAATCCTTCTCTCAACACATCATAGAGTATGCAACCTGTGGAGGAGAGTTAGCTTAGGAGAATTTTGGTCTTCTCCAAATGACTCAGGAGAGACTCTGGAGAGTCTTAGGAGAGACTTAGGAGAATTTTGATCTTCTCCTCCTTCTCCAGCTTCCTTTCCTCTCTCTAGAGCCAGGTACATTGGAAATACTGCCTGTGACCATGAGGTCAGCTGGAGGCTCCTCCTGTCCTGCCATGAGCTCCCACTCCAGCCTGACCATCCCTGCCTGTGGACCACCTTCACCACGTGGTAGCAACGCCAAAGAGCTTCACCTGATCTCGTAAATGGGACTGTGGGGACAATCAGCCCTGGAATCTCAGGAAGAAGTGATTTCACAGCTCCTGCCTGGCTGCCATGCCAGCCCTGCCTCTCCTGCCGTGGGACTGCCAGCCTGGGGAGCACTTTTCACCCTCACTGACATCACTGCTCTGTTGAGTCGCCACAGCCACCACCTCCCCTCCTCTCCCTCTTGGCACACTGCCACACAAACTCCCTGGGGAGCTTCAGGCTTTTTTGTTCTCTGGTGGGAAATTTCATTTGACCCTTTCAAGTGGGACAAGAACAGATATTAGATTTGTTGATGATGGAGTGCTTTTATCCGAGTTCAACAAAAGAGGTACAATGAAAAGATTGCGGCTGTTGAGCAAAAGCACCACACCTATTGCAGAGTCCACATGCATTTACAAGAGGCACATCAGTGAAAGCTCTCCTCACCCTTGCAGATGTACTCCTCCTGCCACAGAAAACTTGTTAATCTTTCCCTCAGCTCTGCCTGTTCTACACACCCTTGGGAAGACGAGGTGTTTGATTGTCTTGCCAGATCTTGCAATGATAGAACTGCTATTAGCAGGTAAAAACTACATGAAGGTGTTTTTTATCTTTCTGTAAGTCTTACAGGTCTCCTTGATGCAGGATGGGACAGCAAGTTAGAACACCAGATACCTCAGGCTGTAATTAAGTTCTAGGACCACCATTGGCCTAGTGAATGGACACTACTTTATACACATATTTAGAAAGATAGATAAATAAACAGGTAGACAGAAAAACAGAAAAAGAAGATCATGGATGGATAGATAGGTGGATAGATTTCAGTCAGAAATAGAATTAAATTTGCACTTATTTTCCTGTGTGATGAGGTCACACAGCTACTAAAAAAAGTATTTTCTAAAATTTAAGGTAAAAAAATTAACTCTGTCAAGAAGCAAGGAACTCAGACTTGGCAATGGAAACTGAGAGGAACCCCAAATCCCACATAACTGTTATCTGACATCATACAGCAACTGCATGTGGTACTAATGGCAATAGGCCTCCTATTAACTTGAATAAAACCCTGATTAAATCTTTGGGCTTGCAGTCAGTCAATCCTGCAAAAATAGTGTTAGCCCTCATGCCAATGAACCAAGCACATGACGGCATGATTGGAAAGGACCAGCAAATGCTTTGCAAGCTCACCAAGGTGGCCCAGGCACTGGGTCAAGAGTCTGAGCTAAGAGTTAAAGAGAGCATGACCATCCCTGAATTCCTGCCCTGTGGCAGTGCCCAGCACAGCTGGTGAGTGCCAGAGCCTCACAAGGCAGCTTTAACTGCTGCCAGTTGGACTTTCCTTAGAAACACTCTCAGAGTCCAGTCCTGCTGCAGCAGTTTGTGTTGGCTTCCCTCTCCCCATGGCCCTTTCTCAGGAAATGGAGCAGGCACCAGGCAGGCTCCACACACTTCATGGCACTGGGTGTCTGCCGAGAAACGTGGAGTTCCTGGGCAGAGGGAGCTTCCCTGGCTCCTTTTTGAAGCCTTGCATTCATTTACAAAGTCATAATTACACTGGACAAGCAACAATCATTAGGATTAATAAATTAATTTATTCCTAGCACCTTGTCCCTTTGTAAAGTCTCACAAACTCCGTTTATACTCTTACATATCCAAGCAACAGATTTCTACTTAGAATAAACCATAGTTTCTAACTTCTAAGCAACAAGAACACGTGCATTACTTGATTTAGGGTTTTTTTGCTAATCCTAGATTACCTTCAAGATCTTGAGAGCTGTTACAAAATTCAGATGAAGAGTGCAGGACTCACCAAAGCCACAGGTCCCCTGCCTCCAGGACATTAGAGATGCCCTTCTTACCTTCCTGGATTCCAAGTGCAGAGCTCCAGGTGCATCACTGTGGCTCTGAGTCTGAGGTTCAGAGCGCTTCTGTGGACAAGTGGTGTCATTCAGCAAAGCCTGCAGCCAAACCGTGGAAAGTTTTCATTGACTCCTGCACAATTCAGCATTTGCTTTACACTGATGAATGAAGTAAATGTTCAGCTGATTACTTCATGCAGCTTCTACTCCCAATATTAAACCATTGCTTCATTCTCTATTCCTGTGCCCTTACAAAATACTAGTAGATTATTTTATGGGATAACCTCATTTTCCTTCCCTTCTTCCGGTGCCTTTCTAAGGCAGACCTGGAGTTGGCAGAAAAAAAAACAGGCACAACCAATGAGCTAGACCTCATTAGAGCACTAAGGGATTTGAGGCTCCTTCCTCATCCCAAGTGGCTTTGGCAGTTTCCTTTTATTCTTTAACATTGTTTGTATTATTTACACAGCTGCTCCACTAACTTTTTCTTCATTATATGTTTACTTATTTCTTCCTTTTTTTTTTTAATTTTAAGTTTCTCTCTTTAGATTTTAGAACAGCATAAATTTATTTTTACCGCTTCAAAAAAATCATTTGCTTGTAATTAAACGCACAAATCTATCAGTGCCTAAATGCCAGAGCGACCTGTGTTTATGAGGGGGACACAGGGGCAGGTTTTGAAAGCTGAACCACATTGTTTCACCATCCATAATCAGGTTTTTAGGGGTTTTCTATTATTATTATTATTTCAAGGACCAGGTGTCTGAAAAAGGTATCATTTTTCTCAGCAGCTTGTGCTAGATGTTTTAAAAAGGTATTAATGCAGCTGGACAGGTTATAGCTGGGTGTGTGACTGCCCGCTGGATTTACACGCGCAATTACCCCAAAAGCACACAACCCTCCGAGACTCACACATGCAAAAAGCCTCTTGGCTGGAAAACTCTTGGCATGGATGCTCCATTTCCATATGCAGTCACACTGAATATGCACATACATTAGGTGCAGGAGCACACATACATTTTTCAAGCTGGAGGCCTTGGTGTGAACCTAAAGAAGGAAAGACAAATGCTGCGGAAAAGGGGTTTAGGTCAAATTCACTGAGCAAGGATGAATCTTCTGGTTTGTAGTCACATCCCTTGTACCAATGCACATCATTTTCTGCAATCAAATATGCAAAAAGCTGTGGATTTTTAGGGGTTTTTTTCTTTATGCCTTTGCATCCTTTGAAAATTTACAATCTTTAGTTTTCCCTTTCTGATTCTAATAGATGAAAAGCAGCCCGATGTAAATTTTTGTCCGAAAGAGACAATTCAACAGAAAAAAAAAGTGTTTCTGAGTATTAACATGTTTGAAAATCAGGCAACCAAAGACTGTAAACATAGACTTAGGTGTCTGAATTTAGGCACCTATTTTTTAAAACCTTGGCTTTGAAAATAAAGTATCTGAATGTATATAGAAAATATAAATCACCAGCCACTTTTATTACATGTATGTTTATATAACGACCTTAGAACACATTTTTAAAATGTAAACGTTCCTTAGTATGTTTAACTATGTGTCTAAAGAAGATGTAGGACAGAAAGAAAACAAAATTTGACAAATGTTTCTGATCAATCCTGAAGAAATCAATAGGAATTCACTCACAGCATGATTTCATTTAACTTTCCATGCTAGGAATAGTAACCTGGCTTTCTGTTAAAGCAAAAGAATTCATACTTCTCAGCGATTTAATTCTCATGTCAACATGTATCAGGCAGGCAGAGAATGGTTTGGAGACTGGGAGGGGAAGGAGGAATGGATGGAAACACATGGAAATTGTGTGGACGAGCTGTATGGTTGGGTGACTTCATTCCATCAAAACTAGTTTTTAACAGAAAACGGAGTTTTCATTGAGATGCATATTTCCCTTCCCCTTTGAGGAAGCAGAAAGTGTCTGTTCCTCAAACCATCTTTTGATGTTTATTTGAAAAATATCTAACACCCGAGAATAGGAGCAGCTTGGTAGGGAAAAGAGAGAAAAGCCACTGAATCCTGACCACTGCATCAATTCCTTGGTGGGAGCCTCAGCTTGGCTGTCTGGGGTGTCTCCCATCCCTGCAGCCACAACACCCAGGAGTTTGGTATCTCCACCATGCACACTCTCAGTGTGCCACTGTAGCACAAAAAGAAGAGGGGACAAGCCCAGACAACAAGAGAACGAAGACATGCAACCACAGCTCTTGTGAATAGAACTGGGGTGGGTTTTTTTGGCCAATAGGGGAAGTATTTTGGCCCGTAACTCAAATGTCACAACAGAGAATTTTGTTTTGGAAATGTCATCAGGTTGGGCTTTTTTTCGCAAAAATCAGACTTGAGTGAAGAAAGCCTCTGCTTTCCACCTTCCCAAGCAAGGCAAAACTATTGGCACTCCAAGCTCCTATATTGAACTTGCTTCTACTCCCTTAGCAGACCAGAACCTTGCATGGTGTATGGAAACCAATGGAGCATTCAAACCCAGGGAACATCTGGTTTACAATATTTTCTTCTTGCTTTTTCATGGTCGTGCTCCTGGAAGCACATTTGGGTCCACAAGTGCGGGTGTGCACATATGTCTGTTCTTATTTATTCTAAATATAAACTGTTTTCTGAAAGGGCATTATTCATAGACAGATGAAAGAGCCCTGTCCTTCTTAGAAGTCTGGTTCAAAACCTGAAGTTGACACTGGGTACCATACTGGACTCAAGCAAAGTGTGCTCTCCAAATTCTGAGAGAGTCCTGGTTAGAAAGTTATGGGTAATAAAAAAGATCTCAGCTTTGCTGCTTCATTGAATCCCCAGTTATATATAAAGCAGATGTCATCTCTGCAATATGCAATGTGTAGGCTAAGAAACTCTATCAGCCAGTGACATCTGAGAGTGACATTGCTTTGAAATGCACCTTTCTATCTGTGTACACACAAAATTATGTGTGCTCACACACACACAGTCTATGTGGCTTAAACAAAATGATTCATTATGATTTTTTCCGTCAAGAGCTGGATTTGACTGACCATAGAATTCACACAAAAAAAGACAGAAAAATGTTTTACTTTCAGGCTGAACTGATGAGTGAGTCTGCAAGCGGAAACACCACAAAATCCAGTTTCAGTCCAACAAGCAAAAGAGGCTCTATTATTATGATCTTTATTTTCATTATTTTTGTGGGCAAGGTATGAAGCAAAATAGCTGTGTCTGTTTAGCTGCCTGAACAATAGAAAAGTTTATGCAGCTCTTGAGCTGAAATGTTTTTGACAGTTTTCAATTTTAGTTCTTTTGATTTGGTAAGAAATCTGCAAAAATATGATTTTGAAAATCACCAGTTTCATGTTTTATTCCTTTCTCAAAATTAGACTACATTGTCCAACTCCTCTTCACTTACTGTTTCTGAGGGAATCCTAGAAAATAGCTGTGAAGAATCAGTGCTGGGCTGTTGCTTAGAAACTGCCTGGGTTTCTATAATATTGCCTGATGTAATAGTTATATTGCCCACTTGCATCTGTTAACAAGCAATACAACAGAATCCACAGGTACCAATAAAGAAACTAACCTGGAATTCATTACTTTCCTTGAAAATTCATCAGTGCATTTTCTAGCTTGGCAAAATGTTTTTCTCAGGTGCTAATTAATAAAATAGGAGTGGTATTGCCTCTACATATATATTTTTTTATTTAGATTTATTTATTTTGCCCCAGGGAAAAGATGTTGTTAAGAATGTAGTGTGCTAGCATAATTATAATTTTGCAATGCCATAGAAATGTACGAAGTATGAGCTGTGGTTCTGTGGGATTTTCTTCACTGAGAGCTTTAGTGTGGCAATATGACCATTTTCTTAATGTGTTTTAAAGAGAAGTAATATGGGTACCTTTGTAAAATCAGTAGGACAGGACACTTCTGATGAGTGCTTTTAGTAAACTCTCAGCAAAGCCCAAGCAACAGATGAACTGTCTTACCTTAGTAGTGTCGGCATTCCTGAATCCAGGGGTGTAAAAAGAGCAGATCCAATGATGAGAGCAACAAGATGGACTCCACAACCACTCACGAGAAAATGATGTATTTCTATTTTAAAAGAAAAATATAAAAATCAACTTTTAAGGTAAAATGATGAAAGTTTCTCTCTTAAGAACAAGGACTACAATTTTTCCAACAAAAACCAAGATGCAAACTCACGTAATTGCTGATGCTGTGGCACGAGGAAAGCACCTGAGAGTTAAGTGAACTGGCAACACTTTTGCAGCCCAAGCCCCAGCAGCTCATTCCTCACCTGAGCGTGATCCAAAACCCAGCACAGCCCTGGATACACACCTGTCCAGTGCTCTGAACAGTCCCGTGGCCCTGCCAAATAAGAGATATGTTTCACTTGTGTCCACTGTCCTTAGAGCACACGCTCACTCCTCACATGGGAGTTCCACGCTGCCGTGGATACAGCTCCTTTTGGAGGCTCCTGACTGAAGCGCTTTTACAAGCCCACCCCCAGCAACTGGCTTCCTGCATTTAGAGGAGACATAATAAAATGATTGCAGCCCAACCCTCAGTTATTAAGCGTGGGGGAAAGCACAGGAAGAGTTGTAGGGAAGAGGAGACTCCGTGACAGTTACTTTTTGTAAGTAAATCTTACTCACGGGAGCGCGGTTACTGCTTAGATGGATTACACTCGGCTCTGTCTGGGGGCCTAGATTTGTGAGGGAAAACAGTTTAAACTCCTGGTTTGCTGCTCCACTTGTTCTCAGCAGGCAGAGGAATTGTGTTGGAGCACAGCAAAAGCTGAGGTTGTTCAGCGACAACAAACGCGGGGGCGGATGCTCATCGCCAGGCGTGGGGATTTGGGAATGCAACTCACATAAGTGTTAATGGGAGTTACACGCGTAAATCCCTGCCCTTCAACATGATAATACATAATATACCCCTTAATTTTTAATTCACCAGGGTCTCAATTTTAAAGCATTTTCATATAGTTTGTCCTAATTATAATCATTTTTAATGACAGCTTAAAAATTTCACATGACTGTCTTATCACATACGGTACTTAATTTCTCAAGTGAACAGTTTCCATGTGGTGTATTCTGGGAATTTTGAGAACTAAAACACTAAGGAAAAAACTACTTTGTATAATCAAATGAGATGTTATTATTCCACTATGTTTTATATACACTGGAACTGAGTTTCTCACAGTAATGGTGGCCATTTTGAAAAGCACTTAAAACTGAGGCAATTTTTTGTTTTGGAGCATTATTGGCTTAATCTCAATCTCATGGACCAGGGCTTTTGGTCTACCTCTCATGGCCAGTATTAATGTCAATTAGCAGGTAATTACAAGTTAGTACTGGCTTTGGGGTGGTTTCAGCCTATAAGTAATTTTTCGTTTCTCTAGGACTCGATAAACTCTGAATATACAGCTACAACATCACTATTTTTACATTAATATATTAACACTATATTAGCATTTTATGTTATTATCTCATTCTACAATAATATACCTATATATTATTATACTATTATATGTAGCATATAATGAGTGCATTAGTAATATATTAATCTATTAATTATTATATTGACATGCAGCCCATTGAACAGGAAGGACAAACGGCCAAGTTCAGAGTACAGCCACACACCCCATATCAGATGCTGGCCTTGCCTTCAGCATCTCAATGGACAGGAAAACCAGTAATTACTGGAGTAACTGGTCCCACATCACACACGTAACAGTGGACCATGTGCCATGAGCCCATCATCCAGAAACATGCCAAGGATCTGCATCACTCTTCCCTGTGCCCCACAAAGCATCCCCGTACCGGCCTATTGGAACCCAACCACAACAGCCACAGACACAGAATTACACCAGCAACTGCTGCGTGTCCCATTTGAAGCATTTCCCTCCTCTTCAGCCAGGCCTTTTGAGTTCTCTTATTTCAGTTTCCTCAACTAATGGTTTTCTAGTTTGCCTTCATGTTGACTAAAGCAAGTCCTGTTTTATTTTTAGCTTTTGCTTTCAGAAAGAGCAATATATTTTTTACTACTTACAGGTATAGAGAGGACCTCTGCCAGAAAATACATGATGAAATAGCAGGCAAAGATTCCAAAACCCACCTAAGTGACTTAAAAACATAAGTGCTATTTTCAAGAGTGAGGGAAGGCTTAGACACCAAGTACCACATTTTGTAATAGGTTTTAAAAAGTAATTACCTACCTATGGAGAGTACGTATGACTTAAAAAAAAATTCTCAACAATTATCATTAGTAATTAATAATATTTTAAATGTTTGATTTCAGCTGTGCTCAAGAAGTCATTTGTTTAGTCATGAGAGAAAACACTCCTGTATGCCCTCCGGTTACTAGACTTCTTTGGACATCCTCATTCTGAACAATTTAGGAGTGCAAATAGGACTTGGACTGTTGTCATGAGACCATTTGTGAAAGTTTTGCCTGAAAACCAACTTTGTCCTGCAGTTAAATTTTGGGTATGTCTACCTTGCTTTCCATTAGTCGGAAAGAAAGGAAGTGGACTTTATCTTAAACCACACAAAAATGTTGGACTGCAATAGAATGTCTACGTCCATGTTTTATATATCCTCTAATTACTGAACAACCAGGACTATAGAGGGGAAATAACTTGCCAAATTAGTAGCCTTCAAACTGTCGCTTTTTATAAAGAGTAAATGATAAAAAGAAATGTAGCACTCATTTGTTAGTCATTTTTACGGGTAGCTTTAATCCGTTTTGTGCGTAGACTCCAGTTGTTGGTATTGTTTCCAGTAAAAGAAAAAATAATTTGGCTGCTGCTGCAACATTTTAAGCTTTCACTGTTACTATAAAAACAATCCCCAGGAGATTTTTTTTTTTAGTCTCCTTGTATTGCTGGTTTGCAAGGACTTAGGAAGTAAAAGTTTAAAACGGCCTGGTAACAGACAAATCACTTTTAAAAGCCAGCATTGTACTGGCCTGGGAGTGCTACAGGAAAAGCTACTTAAAAAAAAAAAAAAAAAGGAAAATGCAACAGCACAAAAGCTAAGCAAGCCTAATTATTTTTTAAACAAATATATGGAGGTCATCTAAACTATGAATGCACGAGAGGCCTTTTCCTACATGTGAATTGTCAGATCCATGCTGGATAGGCATCCAGGCAGAGCTCGGCTTTGTAACGCTGCTCCCAGTAGGAAGGCATCTCAGCGTTTGAGTAATGTACTTTAAAACAACAACGTACTTTTTCTGAATGCATTAAGGGTGAAGTTTTCAAACTGGGGTACCTAAAGATAGATCTGTCTTGTGACAGCACAGAGCTATCTCTGGTCAAGAGTTTTGGTGTAGCCTGGGGCTTTTTGGGTAGGTGTGTTAAATAACAGATTTTCAGCGACTGCAGCTAAAACTTTGTGATTTTCTAATTTTGGTGGAGAGGTTTGTTCTGTAACGAAAGTGCTGCCTGAGGTCTTCAAAATATTTCAAATAAATAGACAAGGCTTTTCAGTGGAGTACAAGAAAGAGAGAAACAAAAGTTCCACTGGGATTTAAAGAGATTTGGGTGCTCAGCTCCTACAAACTCCCTTGAAAATCCCAGTCCTCTTTTGTAAATGACGACTGAATCTCGACAGATTTGGTGGTTCATTTTGGCTCATTGTCTGCATCCGCTCAGGCTGGAAGCTGGCCCGGGAATTTCGTTAGACCATGAGAAGTTTCCAGGAGAGTTTTCAGCTCTTGGTTCCCAGGTATCTGAGGCTCTGCCACTTCCACTTCCCCCAGCCAGAAAACGCAGAGACGTGCAACCGTTTGCGAAAAAGGCTGGCCAAACCCTTTCTGAATCAAAGGAATATTCATGTTTTGGATCAAAGACTGGGGGAAGGATTTGACTAGCTCCTGAATTCTCTGTTCTCTGCTGCCAATGTCTGGTCCTAAATTATATCCATTGGCCAACGCAGAACATCTTATTGAGGTTATTTTTTAGCACAAGTAAAATAAATAGTATCAGGTTTTGATCCTTAGGAGGAACCATGCAAAACCGTTCTTTAGCATATCTTGGTTTTAAGACTCCAAGTCTCCATTTTCAAATCACTGGGTCTAGAGCCAGGCTCCAAAATACATCTTGACGCACGCAAGCCAAGCAATCATCTTTCTACGCAAAACCGCTGAGCACCTGCTGCTGCTCCTCCTGACGCCCTTCTCATGGCAAACTAAGTCGCTCTGCACGGGCCAAGCACCTCCATCTGGCCTCAAAGAACTTTCCAGGACCTGAGAGCAACTGAGGAAGGTTGAGCCCTAGACATCAGCATGGATGCCTTAGGCTGGGGTGGCCCTGGGAGCTCTAGCTGTGGTCCAGGCACGCAGCTAGGGCAGAACAAAAAGACAATCGCTGTGTCAGAGGGCTCACACTGGATGTGCCAGACTCCACATTACACTCTCAAAAGGCTAAAACAACGCTCCGGCAATTAGCACGTGTAAAGCCCTCAGCTATTTATATCCTAGGAAATAGCTTGGATTTTATTATTTTTGGGTTAAATTCCAAGCGGCAAAGCAGCAGTTATTTGTCTGCCATCTATTGATGTGCTGTCTTGATCTCTAATCGAGGCCGAGGGGGATACATTTCCACCTTTAATCCTTCAAACTTTCTAATGCTTTCATGTACAAATGTATACAGTAACTTGGCATTAGCATTCCACAAATATGCAAATTGTCTGTCAGATTGGACAGGCTGCATGCATTTGAAGTTGTGTTGACAGCCTACAGAAAAAAGACATTCTCAGCTCAAACATGAACAAGATGTTTATATCCTTTTTCCCTAAAAACATACATTTTATGTTTTAAGCAGAGATGGGAGCAAACTGCAAAATTTGGATCAAGACATCTTTTGCACCCATAAAATTTGGGGATGTCTGCATCAGGGGATTTTGATTCAGCTGGCTCTTGGAAAGGGGAAATTCAGCTCAGATCTGGCTTATGTTCCAGCCTTCACAAAATACAGTGGGAATTTGCACATGAGCCTCTGTTTCCAAGTAGGTTAACGCATAAAAGAAGCGGCTCAGAAGGTGTCATTATACTCTAGTGAGCTTTGCAGTTGGTGGCAACAGCAGTTACCTGACAAAGCACCAGCTTGCCAGTCAACAGAAAAGGAAGCTGTAGAGCCCAGCATCCTTCCTGGCCCAGGGAAAGAGAACCAGAAACAGCAGTGGTGGGAGCTCGTGTAGGCTTGTTGTGTAGGGGGCACTGATGGCCACAGATGCAAAAGGCCAGGGTAGACCAATCCAGGCATCCACCTCCAGAATTCAGCCCCTCAGAAGCTCTCAGCTGGGGGCTGCAGAGTCCTGCAGACCCTCCAATGGTAACAACACACGTGGGTGTCTGTGTGAACCCAGATGAACTTGTATTCTTTTTTTAAGCATATGTCCCATATCATGCAGACTCATGAAAGCAAGGTGTTTATCTCCCTGAGTTCAACAAATTTCACAAACCAAGAGTTTTGTCAGCAAGGCTATAGACAAATGTCCTCTTTGACTATATATTTCTAAGTATTTTAATTCAAACACAATCTTAAGTAACTACTGCTCTAGGATCCCTGCCTTGAAATGAAGGACTGAAGTCTCCCCTTTTCTTCCAGCCTACCATGAGGGTATAGTGAACTAGGTGTCTATGGCTCTGGCATATTGTCTCTTCCACTGGAACATTATCCTAAATTGTGACTCAATATGGAAAAAAAAAAAAGCTATTTAATAAGTGAAAGCATGGAGAGCTGTGATTCAGATGAAAACCTTATCTAACAGATGTATTTTGACACCCTGCATCTGGACATCCTGTACAAGCCATCATAAGGTCTTGAGCAAATTTTTGGTACAGAGGCTTCTCCTGCAGCTCATTGAAAAATTAGTTTCAGTGGTAAGGATCCACTGAAGAAAGCAAGAAATATCCCCATGACGTCAAGGCCTCAGGAAGCTGAAGAATCTGTGAAGTAATGAGTCTCTTTGGAGCACAAGTTGAAATTCTGTCAATTAAAAATCTTTCCTGTAGAAAACCGCAGATGATTTGAAGGAGTGGAAAGTTGAAAGAGGGAAGATTTAGAACTTTAAATACATCTTATGGAAAACACCAGAGCTTTCCTTACTTCACTGTCAGAAGACTGAAGGGAAAACTTTAGACTTGGGTTCCTGCAGCATTCACCAGGTAATTTCCCGTGGCGGTATAAGTTGGGCATGTCTGTGACACCACAGGAGCTTGGATTCCAACTACCTTGGCTCCTGCTGGAGCTCCCTGGGGATCCACTCTTTACTGTGCAGTTCCCACAAACCCAGCCCTAGCAACCTCCTGACTCATTCCCATTTGCAAAACCTGTGCTTTAGGATTTCCATGTGGCAGGGAATGTTATGAAGCCACGAGAGCTGTGGACTCACTGGCTGCCTTTTGATATGCATGCATTGACCAGTTTCTGGGTCACGTGCCAGAGCTGTCTACTGAGACACTGAGCTCTGGCCAAAGACCCTCACTTCATATTCCAGCTAGGTAAATGCCAGATAGCTGTTAACTTCATCAGGCAGGTAAAATTACTAGGCTATCAAGCACAGAAATAAGGTCACCTCATATTTTCCTGGAGAGCCTTTGGGAGACTGGAGCTGCTCTGTGTGCCCCAAAGCAGTGGGGGAGCTTGTGAGGCATGTGGTGGATATATGGAATTCATTCTTAAGTTACACCAGCCCATATTTTAGCAGCCATTTCAGAGGCCTAATTCCTTGGCATGGGTAAGGATTGTTTGTCAGCAACAACAGCATTGAAAAGATTGGCTGCATCCGATGGAATACCTTCAAAGAATGTTCCTCCATAGCTGCCCAAAAGTACAGAAAGGACAACTGGTGCCAGAAGAATGGCTCAGAATAGGAATGAGAAAGCTAGCTGTAAAGAACAATAAGTGTTTCAGGAGGCTGGTCTGACAAAGAGGACATAATCACTTGCAGGGTGAGGCCTTGGCACTGTTGCGGTGCCGGTGCTTCGTGTGGTCTTCAGGAGAGTTGACAGCAGGAACTACGCCTTTGCTTACTTTGTACAAGTAGATAACTCAGTGAGAGCAGAGAAATCATTTGACAGAGGCCAGACTCAGAAGGCATCTGAAATGTCTTTCTTTAAAGATAATCATGTTAGGAATCAAAAGGGGTCTAATGTTAGAGACTTGCCTTTCAAATGCAACAAATGATTATACCTGTCAAGATTTATGGACAGATTTATTTATGTTGACAGAGGGACCACTAATAGTTTGACAAATGAGAAGTCTTGACAGATACAACAGATATGTTCAAGTATATTTCCTCCTGTTTGAAATAGGAAATGAGTGAGTTATGACAAGCCTGTAATGTATATTGATACGACTTCTCCTAGGCTCCTTCTACAGAAGTAGATGCATTCGACAGTGCTGGATACTGATCAGGAAAGCCAGTTATAACCCAGTGACCCTCTATCTTCCTCCATCAAGAAAGTATCTAAAATGGCTAGTTTAGAGAAAACAGGAAGGAAAGTTTTTCCAGGTGGTGGTCCTGGATGGAAAACTTAACTTCCAAAGTAAAGCAAGAATCCAGAGGAAAGAAATATTAGGATCTCAGGAAGCTTTATATTTAGAATAATTGCTAGCCAGGGACTTTTCATGTAAATTCACGGCAAACCTAATACTTCTTCCCAGCACGGAATGCCAGGCATCATTGTACCATCGAGGCTTGTGGTCAGCTCCAGCCAAGATCTATCCCAAGGACTGCTGCAGTCCTACAGCAGGGAACAATTCATACTAAAACCCCATTCAGGAAAAGTATAGAAAAGCTATCGCTATGCATTAGCTTCTGATCAAAGGCCAGTCCAACAAACAAGACACCAGCAGCTTCAATGGACTTTGCCTCAGGCTCCAAGATCTTTTAGGAGTTTTATGTAGGAGCGTGCAACCATTACATCCCCAGCTGTGAAAGACAGAACAACCTGTTAAGTGCTGCTCTACCATGCAGCAGCCTTTAAATGCTACTTTCATGTAAAAGACAGTGACTAACTCCTCATTTAAGTACAAGAATTCCAGCCTTCTCACAGCCTGGAAGCTCTGGACAATGCAAGTGAGGAGAGACTGGAAGGAGAATCCCCCTCTGTTGCCCCAGAGGCTGCCATCCTCTCCAAACTGGTGGTAAACGTTGATGAAGCAACACTTGGTGCAGTGTCTGCCATTTGCTGTTGGTTTGGCTGCCAGACCCACATTTTCAAACAACAATGGGACAAATTACCACGTCCCCCAAGGCTTTACAACAAACACAAACAAGCAATTAAACAAACAAGTGCTCTTGTCACTCAGCAATTAAAGCATTTCCTGATCCCTTAATAAAAGCTGATCAAGTTTCCACGTATTAATGTGACTTTGCACACTCGACGGGTTTATCGCATTAAGAACCCATCCTGTGCCTTTGGCCGATTAAAGTCAATCTGGCTGCCCTCCCTGGAGATCCCCCCCAGGAAAGGGGTGGAGAACAGCCATTTTTGAACCAGGAGCATGTCTGACATCGAAATGCATTTAACTAAAGCACAATGGGTAATGTTGTTCATGCAAAAACATTTTGGTGTTTCAAAAAACCATTAGAGGGCATCAAGGGAGGACTGGAGTTTTGAAAAAGAATGAACCTTGACAGGCTAAACTAACTATTGCTCTTTCACCAGCATACTCACTTGCCTGGAAAACTCCAGAAGGCCTATTAATTATTTTGGGGTTGTTCATGAAAGTCATCTGAGCTGGCAATTGCCAATTGCATGAGTCTGTGACATTCCAGGGGACGACAGTGCCATCTCCTTCATATAAATCTGTTAAATTACTAATATACTGAAGTATCTCAGCTTAAAACCCACTTTTAGTCTCCTTTATCAATTTTGCATCTGGTTTTCTCTGAGGTTGAAAAACAAAGCACACCCCAAACACTTACCTCATTGCCAGTCATTTTGTGCACGCTGTTCTTTGTTTAAAAAAAAAAAAGGAAAGAAAGTCTGCTCTGTAATTACCAGACACAGCCGTGGGAGTGGTTAATCTTTTAAAGCAACATTATGAATTATAATACCAAGTGTATACTTCATTGTGGTAATCCTGCAGTAATGCAAGCAATATTAGCATGTTCTGGGAGGCTGAGTACTGACAGGGGACCAGGGATGCTTGCAGGAGAAGAAAAGGGGAAGATTTCACAGTAATGAAAACGATGTTGTGTTTAGTCCCACAAGCTAAAAACAAACTAAATATTTATGATAAACGAAAAGAATAAGGAGGATTATGGTGTCATTCACTGTAGAATAAAATATTACCTAATCTAAACATTTACATAAATAGCAGAAGGATAATGCACGCTGAATTTAGATGGTTCAAAGAGAGTAGGAAATTAACTGTAACAACAGCGTAAGTGTTGCTGTGCACAGTGGTGGGTGCTCCTGGGGCTCCTCACCTCTCTGTACCATGGAGCCCAGCACTGCGATGGCATTTCAGGCTACCAGACCTCAGATTAGAAAGAATGGAAGACATCTTCCTGCTCTGTGATGGAAAAGTACCCAACTCCATCCAAGGCATTTTCTGGTGTAGACCTCTACCACCTGAAGTCAGAAAAAAAAAAAATACATTACCTGACAGTACTGGCAGGCTCTAAGGGACTATCCCAAAAGGAGATGGAGCCAGCTGAGATGGGGTGTAGGCACCTGAATTCCACACACATCCCCAGGTCCAGCACTGCTGAGCTCTGATGGGAGCTGATTTGTTTGCTCTGCCACGTTTTTTTGGCTCCCCGGTGTCTCAAGCATGGCTCCTGTCAGACCCCAAAGCCTCATCTGGATGGAGCTGTCAGGCTCGGCACCTGCCCCCTCCTGTGCTGCCTGATGGGGAGAAGCCACCAGTGCTCAAACTTCAGGCTCTCCTCAGGAAACATCCCTCTCACACAAAAAGAGCTGTTAAAGCACTTTTCTCCCATGCTAGCTTCATCTAGCCTTGCTCACATCCCTCTGAGTCTTTCAGGACCCCGGCAGTACCTCGAGTCCCACAGAAGCCTTTGGGATTGTTGTGGGCCAGATGTCTGTAGGCAGACAACTCCTTGCAGGATCATGGCTAAAGTCTTCTGAATGCAGAGGCGATGCCATTTAGCCACATCTTTCTGCATCTGAAGCTGAATCACAGCTCTGTTTAAAATCATCTTCATTCGAGGCCTGAGTTCATTAATAAATTATACAAAATTTCCAGTTGGAAATCCTTATTTTTTTTGTGTTTGGTTTGTACTGTGAAGTAGAAAAGAATGCATACAAGGGAACAAACGATAAACTTTTTTGGTTATTTGGTAACATCTGAGGTAACTTTTGTCAGCATCCTAAAGAACATAGTCAAGAGTAATGATATTTCTGAAGAACTGGAAACCTTCTAGAGAATCCCATTGCAACATTATGATTCTCCAATAATATCTTTAAAACAATTCAGCAGACTCATGAAAACAGGTTTATACACATTAGGATCAGTCTACAAAAGTAACCCTGTAGAAATAGCATTGTAATATAATACATACATCAGAATATTCAGCAAAAGGGATCACTTAGAACCATAGTGGCACTTTTGGATTGAAGAATGCCAACCTGAGGGAGGACGCTGAGTCACTCTGGTGTTCTCCCAGACCTAACTCAAAGCCCATAACTGAGGCTGCTTTGCAAACAGACCCAAACTGGGATCCAAGCTAGTACAAGGCTGTGCATTTAAACACGGGTGGTAAACTGCTGTGCAACTGTTTGAGGGAGAATTGATTTTCTTCTGGTTGAAATGTGCGAAGATCCTGTGGTTTATCTGAGGAAGTAAACCTAAAGATAACAGTTTGGTAACCCAGGGTGATGTTTACAACTGTACTGAATGTGACAGCTTTCAAAGTATTATGTATATTTCTAAGGCTGTACATGTACAGCTCTGACAGCATGTCAGTTATAATTCTTGTAAAAAATGGATGTAATTTATTATGGTTCAAATATAGAATAAACTATATAAATGCTTCACCATAAAATACTAATTTCCTCATTGCTGAGGGGCTCATTTGCATTCTAAATAGCAGTAAAGATGTTTTAATTGAATAGGTTTTTCTTCCCTTTTCCTTGTCAACATGACTGGCTAGGGTTAAAATAGATGCACAGAACTGGAGGAAATCTCTGAACGATAAAGGAAATCTTAACCACAAACAGGACAACTACGCTACCAGAAATTAGGGGTGAGCTGGGTTTTCGTGTTCTGGGGGGGCAGTGTTGGAGGTTGCTCATGTGTGATTGATGGTACTTGTGAATAATACCAGTTGGCAGACATTAGTAACACTTTGTCTCACTTTTTGCTCAGTTGTTCACTTTTCTGCATTTGGCATGTTTTCATGTTTTTAATAGGAATTTTTCAGTCATGCATCTTTGACATGAAATAGCATGAAATGTGATGCCTCCGATTTTGAAGTATTTCCTTGCTGGCTGTATATGACATTAGTATAAAACTTATCATACGGAATTATCATCTTTGAAAGTAGCTTGCTTTTCAAGCTCCTTTATTTCCTCATCCCATGCACTGCAGAGAAATTTGTATGAATATTTTGCACTTAATTCTAATTTCATCCTAATGTATAGCCAGAGAAACTTCACTAGACTAAGCACTGGATTAAACAGGGCTAGGATTCAAAATTATCTCTCTGGTTGAACCTTAACATGAATATTGAAATTAACTGCTTCAAGACTTAGTACTGCAAAAAAAAAAAAAAATGACCAGAAGAATTAAAAGAACTACTTGTTTTTATTTTGTAGTGAATTATCTATAATTTTTTACCTATCCTTTGATTATGTAAAGAGCTTATGCATAAAATAAAGTGAAATCTAGAAATGAAATTTAAACATATGTATTTATTTTACTGTGAAACTGCATCTGGGCCCTTCCATTGAATATTTAGATTCTCTAAAAGCTATATGATTCTTAGTCTTCCTGGCATTCACATTTGATTGTGCCCATGAGATTCTGAATATTACAGCCAAACACAGATGACACAGACCTAGGTTTGACCACTGACATAATTAAGCATCTTTAACAGCAAACATTTTGTAAAAAAATGGACACAGAAATACCCAGCTATGTAAGCAGAATTTGCACTGAGGAATGACATGGTTGCACGAAATCCTGTGTTCCTTCACTTTTCCAAGATCTCTGAACCAGGACAGGAGGTTTGACTCTGCAGCTGTGCAGAGCACAGAGCTGGCAGCCAATGTCCTCGGTCCCTGCTGCCTTCTCCCTGTGCCACGCTACACTGGGCACTTTGGATCCCTCACCACAGGTCCAGTTTGTAATAGAGGGTTGGGAAGGGGCTTTGCAATTCAAAGAGTTAGGGTCAAGCAGAGGAGATGCTTCAAAGACCTTTAAACTAAACATTTCCTGGATGTTGCAGGAGATTGGGCTCAATGACCCAAGAGGTTCTCTCTGACCAGCTTTCCTAAAAAGTTCCTGGTCAAGAGGAAGGGGAAGCACATAAAAAAAAAGAAATCTTATTGTCCTAGAAAACCCACATCACGTTTTTTGCTTTAAAAATAAGTTAAACCCCTCAAAGACTGAAGAAAAGAAAGAAGAACAGAAAATGAGTTACATGATATTTCCAACAAAAAGCTCAACAACCACGAGTAATTAGGTAATTTGTACCTTGACTTGCTTGGTCTCTGAGAGTCCCAGAACAACACTTTTAAAAGCATCGTTGTTTTGTCTCTTGCCTTAATTTAAGACTGCCCTAGGCTTGCATGTCTAGGAACTTTAGCGAGCTTATAAAAAAAACACAAAAAGAGAACGAGCTTGCGCATGAGGTAGGTTTTCCTAAGGTCGTCCCAAGTCTAATTA
>VZDJ01000056.1:8446732-8676732 GCA_008694505.1 Cyanoderma ruficeps | reverse complement strand
CTTGACTAATTGCCAGGGAAAATCTCCAGGGCCCTTAACAGCACTGGAGGATCCTTCTTAAACCCTTAGCTCAGCACTGAGCCCCAACTCCTGCCCCCTTTAGCATTTCCCAGGCCTGCCTCCCCCCGAGCTTCACCAACCTGCAGCACCCAGGATTTTGGGGTGGGATACAGAGCAGGTCCGGCAGCACCCAGGATTTTGGGACAGAGCAGGAGAGCTGCAGCAGTGCGCCCTAGAGGTGACAGACGTGGGAACATCAGGCACTTGAACGTGTGCCACGAGAGCTACAAATCCTCACAGAATTTTAATTGAAAAGAAAAAAAAAAACAAAACGAAAAAAACCCGAACCCAACAACCCAACCCACCACCAAGCCAACTCCCTTTACAGCAAGGGCACAGCAGCTGATTTGCATACCTTAGGGGTACATTTTATAAGCAATGGGAGGTGATTTAGCTGCGTGACTCCCATTGTTCTTAATGGGAGCTGTACAGCTAAATGATGAAGCGTTGAAAATGTGAACTCCTTAATATTTCAGTTGACTTTAATTTTTATTTTTGAGCTAACACAGTTAATTAGACGGTATTTTCCTAAGGTATGTCCTTAGCAAAATGCTATTTACGAGCTAACTTAAGAACCCATTCTGCCAAATAGAAGCATAAACAAATATCTATCATGCCAAAAATGCTCTACATCACATGCAAGTGCTTTTAACCATGGCTATAAAAGCATTTACTGAGTTCCTGCTACCTCTAAGACTACTCACTCTAGGCTGGTGGTAATACAGCTTTGTCCTAGGCTGGATACATGGGTTTGGAAATGAATGCTGGTTCCTTTACCAAAAAAAATAGTGAGGACACAAGTTTTTCGGCTTACTGGGCTCTTATTGCTTATTTCAGAAATCTGCAAAATATATTGCCCTGAGATAGATTTGTGGAATTGTATTAGCATTAGTGATGACACTGATTTAATTTTTATTCTAAACTGATGAATCAATTCCCAAACTGTGCCAGGACCCACCTTCCCAGGGCTGCTTGGGTGTATTGGTATTTCATAGCCAGCTGCTCTGAAGTTTGGCCTCTCTTCCCCACATCAATACAATGCCCTAAAATGAGCACTTCTTTTCATGGACTTTATTCTTTCCATATCATTCTTGACTTTTGCCAGTTTTGTCCTCAGTTTATTCCCATCTCCTTTCTATCTCTCTGTCACTGCACCCTCAGTCTCTAAAGACATGGATGCAATATCTCAGTTAAAGATTTTCCTCTTTTCAGTTATTTCCTCCATGCAGCTAAATCATCCTTTCCCATTTTTAGATGATTTAATTCTCACATTTCAGTGTATCTATCCCATTTCTGACAGTAATTTACCTAACAGCATCTCTTCATTCCAGTTCTTTCTGCTGAATTCTGTTCTTGCAACGTGCTGGCATTCTCAGCTTTTACACCCAATGACAGCAGTGAACTCCACAGGGCTAAACTCAAACACTTTCAAACCTTTTTGATAAGCACTCAGCTCTGGAGTGAGGACACAAATGAAACTCACTCTGAAACAGGTCTTTACCCCTTTTGGCACATGCCCAAAGTGTTAAACCCTACTCAAGAATGTTACCAAATATTTCATGCACTTGGGCCCACAGAAAACAATTAGTTTTCTTTTGTGAGGTGCAGATAAAGATGCAAGTAAAAGAGCAAACACCACAAAACTGAACCATGCAAAGATTTCCAGCAAGACTTCAGGCAATTGAACACGAGTTGCATTCAGCTGAGATGTCAGATCTGAAAACCATCTCAGCGTGGTGCAAATGGCCTGGTTTTTCTTTTTGATTCTTATTGCTTTAGTTTTGTTTATTCTTATGTAACCTGTCAGCAAAACTTACTCTGCTCCTGGACTGTTTGTGGTCCCCTGATATCGAGAAGGACAGCTTCGCTTCTGCTCCTGCCTGGTGCAGTTATCGTATCCACCTTCATTTGCCGGGCTGGAATCCTGTGCCTGTCTGTGTGAGTGGCACTAGTCACATTCAATAACACTTTGCTCTTGCATTTAGACCTCTCTTCTGCACAGCCTTTACAGGCATGTTTACACGCCCCTAACCAGAGGGATTTAGGTGGGTGCCATTAAATCTGTGCCTGATGTGTTTGTGCAGGAGGTTTACGCGGCCCAGGGGCGCTGGCTGTGGGAATGGCTGGGGCTGCAGTGCACAAGGAAAGCTACAAATCCTCAGGGAATGTTAATTGAAAAGTTACATCAAATGCACAGCAGGTGGTTGGGACAGCAATGGTAAAAAATCAGCTCAACCAGCGGCAAGTGAACGGCACTGCTGCTACATTGGTAATTGGGGGTCCCCGCGGGGTCTTGAGGGCTTGCTGAATCAGGACATGGGGACATGGGAAGCAAGCACTGTCCTGACAAAACTGCACACCCAGGTGACTCACACCTCTAACTTTTCGTCAGCTTGTCTTTGAGGTTTGAGGTGAAAGAGCTGTGGAGGGGATGGAAGTGTGGCCAGGAATGCTATAGGATTTTGACATGACTCAGGGCTGTGGTAGGCCTCAGGGTGTGCTCCTCCTACAAGTAAAACTGCAAACTTCCTCTTTGCAGAAGCAATCTGAGTCCTTCCCTGTTGCTGCCTTCTTCCATCAGCTGGATGGCTGCCACTGCTCACTCTTCCCTCCTGGAGCTTTCCTTCCCCCGTTCCCAAAAACTTCTAAAAGCGAGCTGCACATTTATATTTTGTGCACAGCAGAAAAAAAGAGCTTCCACTATTTCCTCTAAAGGAAGAAGTGTCTCATTTTTGAACTTGATTTAATTTTATGTAGCTTTTACCTTTCCCTCCTCTTTTGTCCCTATGTTTCTTGACACAAAAATACTGGTTTTCACAAGCATTGTGTAGATTTATTGAGTTCCAGGACTGTGAGATTCCCAGAATCTGAAACTGCCTTGATGTGGAATAGACGAAATAACTAAGAAACATGCCACAGACTTTTTCCTCCCTTTCCATGCAGCTTTCCTAATAAAGCAGATGAGAGACAGATATTGCTTACAGCGTTCATAGATGTCACAGTGCTCCTAACCCTCTCCCTACTCCCCCTCCCTGCCCAGGAGCTGTAAGCAAGGACACATCAGAGTCACAGCAGAGGCCAGCAACACCTGATACTGCATTCCCAGCTTGCTCCCTGCCTTCCTGTCTAAGGTGTCAGATTCCTGCTAGAAGTATTTGTAAACAAAGCCTGAGAAAACTCCTAACTTTGCCTGGAGCAGTGCAGCATGAGCATTATAGTCGTGGAGTGAAAGCCTCAAGGAGGAGCACAGACATGGCTGTACCCTACCCCATGGCACCCAGCTGTGGGCAGGGTGGGAGCAGCGTTCAGCTGATCAGTGTGCACACACCCCACACTTCTCCTTCTCTTTATCGGTGTCTAATTGAATTCCAGTCAACCTGAACAAAAATCCATGCTTGTTGCAGGCAGTAAATAAGGATGTGTTTGAAAATGGGTATGAATGAGTTTTAGCCAAAGGAATACACACAGAGTAGCTGAATTATCAGGAAATTCTCAGGTGCTATTTGATAGCAAATGTTTTTAAATGGCAGATCATAGCAGTGACATCAAGATGGCATTTTTCAACTCAGAATTAATCCAGAAGTGGTCTACTCAGTATTTTCTCTGTATGTGACACTCCAGTTTATAGTACTGGATTATATTGTTATTGCTTTTCATAGAAGCACTTATGACTTTAAAAAGTGCCCCTTGATAGCATGAAACTAGGAATTCCCTGGAAATGCCTTTATATAGGAATTTAGATATATTTGATATGAAACAGTTTGGCCCTTGTTTGGAAACAGAGGCAGGAGAACACTTGTTTCCTAACACCCATTGCCAGAAGACTGCACCTCTTGCAGCCAGACTACAGCACAGATCTGTCTCTGCATTATTGGACCACTGTCTCTGCATTATTGGGCTACTGACACAACACTTTAAATCACATTTTGATTAAAACAAACTGCTTAACCTGAACACAGAATGGGAAAGAGTTTCATCATTGCCTTGATGTTTTTTGTATTCTACTCAGGTTGAGTAACTTTGGGTTTGGTGGTCACTGTGCCTAGAGCTACACAAAGCAGGGTTTTCCAAGCAGTTTATGAGATCAACCATTCTTTCAGAGCTGTTCTTCCATCCAGCAGCATAAGCCCATCTCACCTCCTTGCTGTCCCTGGGAGCCTGATGTGCTTTGGGAGTGAGGGTGTGGAGAGGGTGGAGGTGGCTGCCTGCTGGGTAATGGCCTCAGCTGGGCCATTCTGGATGTGGCCCAGAGACCTCACACATTTATGGCCACCACCAGAAGCACCCACAGAGAGTGATAAGTGTTAGAGTGCAGCATAATCCACTCTTCAGCCTCAGTGAGGAAGATGGGATCATACTGCCTTCCATTCTCAGGTAATAACCGTTTCATGGAGGCAGTTACAAGACCTATTTATAGGGATGGTTTTAGCTGCCATCTTTATCCTTAACAGGGAGGGACTGGTGCTTTGGACAGGTGGCAATTTTATGCTACTCACCCACCTCCATATCATTTTATCTGAATGTGCACTATGTGGTTTTGTTTCCATTTGGATGACTTTCATGTTCTTTAGATGGCAAATGTTTTATGAAAAATGATAAAGAAGATGAAGAGGTTCAGGTAGAAACTGAACTGAAACCAGGTTGGGATCCTCTAATGAATGACCCACCTAGGCCTTGTTTGCCTGTGCCTGGAAATTTGGGAGAGGTTTATGACAAGCTGTTTGTGTAACCAAGCTATGCAAACTAGTAAAAACAAGTCATGTGAGAGAGAGGGAGCACTGACTGCTTTGACAACTGCTTTGCCATTGCTAAGGAAACTGCTCCCTTGGTAACCATGGTCAGTACATCTGTCTTATTTTATCTCCAATTCTCACGTAGACACCATCATGGAAAGAATATTAACACAACCAAAACACAAACATTTCAGAAAAGCACAAGGCTTCTATTCACTTCTTCACTAAAAAGTTTAAGGGAGATTCTGCTTTGGCATCATTTATGGCTTTACCTTGCCTGAGATGTGCTCCTTAAATATTAACTTACGCAAAGCAACAATTTATTCTTTTGTTCTCCTTTGTACTTCTTTAAAATTTGATACTTATTTTCTTTTAGCTCTCCTAATTTACCTAATGCAATTGGGCTTTACAATAGGAAAGCCTGAAGGCTGAGAAAGCTTTTGCATCTGTCAAAATAAGAGTTTATGTTCTTTTGCTAGGGAAAAAACTCTTACTGACTTGAGCAGTGTCCAACAAATGGAAGTCCTAATCTGAAGAACAACAAACTTTTAAGATGTCTCTGAACCTTTTGAGTTGGAACCACTTGATATCAGCAAGATCTTTCTTGACACTCCTGCTTAGATCCATTAACAAGGAAGGAAATCAGAAATGAGCACAGGAAAAGCTGAGAGGAAATCCTGGATGCAGTTTTTGTCACTTTTTAGTGAAATCAGGATATTTGTCAGTACCTACTGGTAAATCAGATTTGAAATGTTGGTGGAAGTACAACCTTACAAAAAAGAATAACATTTATGTCCACAAATCCCCCAAATCTATTGAAGCAAAACAAATAACCCTGGTACACAGGATTCAAAGATTCCCCTAGGCTTCCTATGCATAGCATCAGGCATAAATGAACATCCTTTGGGCCACGTTTTGCCTCAATTCTCAGATACCCTCTGCTGAGATGTTAGAAGCACTAGAACTAACTAGATGTTAGAAGTACTCAGGTTTCTCAGGAACTTTATAAGAGCAGCATTTTCCTCCTCTCATAAAGGAGGGGAAAAAAAGTTGCATAAAAGAGGATATAAGAGCCTGTAACTAAATTTGAAAGTATCTGTTCTCAAGGTGGACATGGTGACTGCATGAAACAGGGATTTCATGTCAAACCATCACATAAAAATGCATTCCTCCAAAAATGACAAGCCTGATACCTGAACTGCCAGGACTGTGGTTTGTGGATTTACTGAGAGTACATGTAGAACAGCACCAACCTCCTCTTTGGTAAGAAAAACAACCATCCCAACTGAGACCAAGCACTTCTCCAGCCCTGTGTCCCCTCTCCAACAGCAGCCAGCAGGGAAATCACAGTGGTACCTCTCCATGTCCTCTGCCAGTGTCCCAGTAAAAGAAAAAGAAAGGGATGTTTTCAACACATTACCTCAGGGAATACAGGAAGACTCAGGGACTTCAACAACTGATTGGTAGAAGATTTTGGACTGATGGACTGATTTTAACAACAGTGTAGAGGTAGAAAACCATGGCCTCATGGAGGTGTGATCATGCTGGCACCCCACTGTGCACGTCACATCATTTGTGGTGGGAGTGAGCTCTGAGGGAAAAGTTCCTCTCAGCTTCTTTCTTTTGACTTATCCATTGATAATAGTATGATCTAGCAGCTGCTTAGCTTTGGCTAGCACAGTTCAGCATGCATTCCTATAGCATGGATATTACAGTATCATCAACAGCAAACCTTACTTTCACATCTGCTGTGCATGTGTGAACCATCCTGCCTTCATATCTGTTCTTTTAACACAGGTAATGCAGTGAGAACTATTGTTCTGGTAGCTGAGTGCCCAGAAGCTTTGAGACACTGGCAACACAAACATCCTTTTACTGCTCTGTCATGCAGCCTGACCTTTCATTTTTACTGGAAGTCTTTGGAGTTGCTTTATTTACCCAATCCCACTTACCGTAAACAACACAGCAATTGGCACTTGTCAGATGTTTGGTTTAACTGCATCCAGAAACCAGAACCAGTTGCACCACTACCACTGGTGCAAGGGAGTTGCCATGAGTCACTTCTTCTAATTCTTTCCCTCTCACGTCTCCAGCTCCAGTGGCACACCCATGAGACCTGTGCTTTGCTTCCCCTGTATGCAAAGTGAGAGCCACAGCACCTCATCCCTCCCAGGAGCAGAGTGGGACAACAGGGATTATTGTGCCTCTGGATATTGTCAGGGAGCAGTGAGCTCTCCCTACAGGAGAAACTGCAACAGGAACACCATGCCCCACTGCCATGGTGGGAGGGGGGCCCCCCATGAGTCACAGCTCCTTTCTCCAGTACCTGAGTGAGATGAGAGGAGCAGGCAGATCTGCAGATGGAGGTCAGGCCATAAGGCAGCAGCACAGGGAGGTCAAGCTGGAAGTCAGTGAGTGGTCAGGATGAGTGGGTCCATCACTCAGCTGAAGACCAGCATCCTCCAGCTTGGCTCACAAAAAGGAACAAATTTCCCTGGCTGACCTTAAATGGGCTCCCAGGCCTGCTGGAGTGGGTGGAGGCACCAGGTGAGGCTGGCCAGGGTTGTTAAGACTTACCAAGATTTACTTCAGGGCCTGAAAAATATCACAACAGCAGGAGTCAGCTAAATAAAGATATTTACCAAACTTCTGAAGCCTTGACACTTTCCCCAGCTCAAATGCTAAGGAAAATCTGCTGGCAATTTTCTTTTCATAACTACTCCAGAAAGGAGGGCTAAGGCATGACAACGAGGAAATCGGTTTTTCCATTTATTAAAAAGAGAAAATCCAACTACATTACTGTGGAAAATTGAAATGTAATTACCCCTGACAGATATGAAGATCAGCGTACACAAATATATTTAAGCTTTTGCGGAAGACCACACTTTGGGAAGCTCGTTCTAGCCTGTCTCCAGGTCTGCATGCATGTGAACTCCTCTGAGTTTGGATACAGGCAGTGGAAAACTGAGCAGCACAACACTTAGTTCAGCAGCACATGCTCTGAAGCATAGTAAGTACTGCCTGTGCACGCTGCTGAAGCTCCTCACCAGTCACTTGCTGTGGGATAGCTCTGGGATTAGGCAGGCCAGGGCTGACATGTGAAATCTGTGCCACTTACTTAACTGCTCTGTCACAATGAATTGGGCTGCTCTGCCTGCGCTCGCCTGGAGAAACGAGCGGCGGGGCCTTGGCTGGCATATGCTGACAGAGTGGGGAGAGAGCCTGTCCCCCCGTGTGGCAGGGTGACAAAGCCTCCAGGGGAGGCACAGGGCTTTGCTCTGGTCTCTTCGTGTCAGCCGAGGACCTTCTCAAACTGGTCTCTGAAGGCTGATGCTCCCACTCAGTCCGGAGCCTGGAAGCCCTTGGGTAGTGCAGTGCCAGGGCTGCTTTGCAACCAGCTGGTCTGGTTCTGAGGGGGCCTGAATGATGGCTGAGATGACAGACTGGCTGGACAAGGGCTCGCCAGAAAGTAGGGCAGCAAAACTTTCTAATTAAGATAAAAATACCTTTGTAGTCTTTGTAGTGAGAGAGAGCCACGGCACTCAATCTAAATGTCTCTGTCCAAAGAATGAACAAGAAAGAGCTTTCTTAGATCCTTTACTTTTGCTTTCAAGAGACAAGAGATCATCTGGCAGCAGGTTTGTTAGGCTCACCTTCCAATAACGAGGCTCTTGTAGGAGCTGCCTGCACTCTCACAGCTGAGCCTGCACAGCCCTGCAGCCACAGCTCCCACTACCTCCACACACACACTGCCCTCTCTCCAGACAAGATCATCCTCAACTAAAAGAGGAAAACATCAATGAAAAGCAAAATGGGCAATAGCCCTGCGAAGAAGAGCTGCTTCCCAAATCCTTCCTGGATCCAGGCTTGATTCATTCCAAGACATTGTTAGACACCTGAGGAGCCGGGCTGTGCCTCATGGTCAGGAACCCTCCTGAGCTGGCTGGCAAAGAAAATGTCCCTGAGCATGATGGGAGCAGGAATGGTTTGATGAACCTCTGAAGATGTAATAAAAAGAGCACAAAATCAGTTTGGAAAGGACATGAAGATCATTCTCAGTTTGAAGGAGTTTGCCCTTGAGACCCGTGGAGAGCACATCAGCTGGCTCCAGCTCACATGTTTTCTCCAGCACTTCAGGAAAAAAAGAGGCAAAGTACAGTATGTACTTGTCTGCTGAGACATTTAGATTGGCTACTGACACTCTGCAAATGTTTATACAGAAAACAAAATGTGGATGATAGCCATTTTCATAAACTGTGCAGATTCAGTTCACCCTGAATTACAAGATCCCTGAGCCATATTCTTGCCCTTTTGGAGACATCTACTCCCCAACAGCACTGAGGCTGTGTGGCTCTTGCTGCTGTTTTCTTGCTTGATGGTTCTGGTGCACACAACTGCAGGGGAAGACATTGCCAGGGCCAGGTACCTGTTCCATGTCTGCAGGGTGAAGGTGAATATCCCTTGGCCCTTCCACCTTGGGTTGATTTTAAACAAGCCAAAGCCAAGATGAGGAAAAAGAGAATTAAAACTTCAAGCCTTACCTGGCCAAGGCAGAGTTTTGCCTTGTGTACCATGTAAAATTGTCAAAAAACCTTGGTGGCTGGTTCCTTGAGTGCAGAGAGGTTTGAGAGCTTACTTTGGGCCAGGCAGCACATCCTTTCTTGGAAGCAGGAGCGTGAATTTTTTCATGATGTTCTGAGGATGTTTCTGCCACTTGCTGCACCTCAGACTGCAGATACATTTGTGCCTGTAAAGTACAAGAATTCCATACTGAGTTACATATACCATGACAGAGCCTTCAGAAACATGGGGAATGCAGTTCTGGAACCATCACTCTCTGTGACCATTCTCCTGTCTCCAGCATGGGTGACTGTGCCAGCCTTGGGGTGAAGGAACTGACAACACTGATGAGAGCAGAGACATAATTTCATGTTCAGCCTGGTCATTCTATTTACTGAAATAATCCATCCCTTGGGAGTAATTTGGCTCATCGTGGGTGGGTGCTGTCTATCTCCCCTCTTGGCTCTTGCTGAGCTTGTGAACAGCCAGTCTGCAAACCTGGCCTGACACACATTGAAACCTGGGTCAAAATATCCTGATGAACTGTGGGACAGAAGGAAATGCCCCAAGGTGTCTTTGCCCATCAACAACGTCCTTCTTCAGCAGTGCAAAAATCAGGCTGGGCCATGTCATAAGCTCATTTCTTCCTTCTTGCCCCAGTTACACCACAAGTATCAAGCACTCCCAAACCTGCCTGTGTGGTAGGATTTTGTATCTGCCGTGTGCAGAAGGGGCAGAGTGTCCCCTCTCCTCACTGGGATATCTGGAGGGTAAACCCATTTTCCTCCTGCTTTCTTGTAATTTCCTTATCTCAATGCCTGTTTCTCTGAGGTATGTGTATGTTTTACAAGCAAGAAGCATCATTTGAAGCCAAACATGGCATTGCCTTTGTCTCATGGCGTCCCAAGCTGCCACATATCCCACCCTCTCTGCAGAACTCTGGCCAAAAAGTTTGCTTCCCTTTTGGCTCTGTGATGCTTTTGGATGTCAGAACCAGCGTCAGCCCTCTTCAGAGACCAGAGCAACTGCTGTGAATTTAAAACAAATATTTTTCATCTTAAATGCCACGGCAGGTCATCTAAACAGAAAAGAATAGTTGGTAACAGGCTTGAAACGACAGCAGGGTGGAGTGTTTACAGCTCCATCAACAGCTCGGTGTTAATGAACTGAGTCTGAAAATTACCTCTCTATTGATGGAGGCATGGATGGAGCACAGAGATGAGAAAGATGGTGATTGCCTCCAGCTGCAGGCAGAACTCGGAGAGTGTTTATTTATCACTTGGAATCGAATGATTTTTTTGGAGAGGGCAGTAAAATTCTGAAAAGTGCAGCCATGCAGCTGCCTGCAGCCTGGCACTTGTGTCAGCCCTGCAGCTCCAGCTCTGGGGGTGCAGGATTTCATCCTGTCCTAGGGAGCATCTGGCTGGGCACGAGGAGGAAAAGCCTCAGCTGCAGTCAGCCCTTTGCTCTGTGTGTATGTTGTGCATGGGTAGCAAGGCGTGGTTTTTAACTGAAAGTGCCAGGCAGGAAAAATGGGGCTGCTTCACACTGACTGACTGTAAAAGGACTGCAAATATGTCAGAGGAATAATGCCTCCTGCATTGCAACTGCTAATGGGAATGTTATCATGGAAGGCAGTATTTTTGACCCCGATTTCTCCCTTTCTTTGCTTTCTGTAGGCGGCGTTGGTGGTGCTACAGCTGAGCAAAATGGGCAAGGAAAGGTGTCAGCAGAGGATCCTCTGAACCTCCAATCCTGATGGGAACTTTTTCCAGGATAGCCTCTCTTTTGCCAATTCAAATTTTGGGGCATTTCCTCAGTACAGTTTCTTCTGTTAGACACAGCCATAGTTTTTGAGGGATTTTTGCACAGTATCTCTCTACAAGAGCAGCTTTAATGTGGTGAATTGTGCTCTGAACAAAGGCTGATGTGTTCAAGGTGTGTGGAATGGTGCCACGGGAGCAGTCCAAGCACATCAGCACTCAGGACTACCCTTTGAGTCCCTGCTTACGATTTCTGAGGACAATTTTCTGTGGTTGAGACATTTTCATAAGTCAAGGGAAGGGACACCCCAAAAATTCCACTCTTCAGCTGTTAGTAAAGTTAATTTATAATTTCTTTCATAAATTCGGGCTAGTAAATGGATTATTTTGTTGTGAATTTTGTGTTTGAGGAAGAGGGCTACATCAACCAGTAGTGAGCTTTTTTTGTCCCTGAAGGAAAAGCATGGATTTTAAACAGCACTTTCTACTTACATAGAATCACAGAATAGTTTAGGTTGGAAAAGACCTTGTAGATCATCAAGTCCAGCCATTCACCCA
Source organism: Cyanoderma ruficeps (assembly GCA_008694505.1). NCBI lineage: Eukaryota > Metazoa > Chordata > Aves > Passeriformes > Timaliidae > Cyanoderma > Cyanoderma ruficeps. The sequence continues at coordinate 8,665,058 of VZDJ01000056.1, read as the reverse complement.
GTGCTTCCAAGTCTGGTTAAACCTCCTACAATTAGCCTTGGCCAATTGATCCAGCCTGTCCAGATCCCTTTGCAGACCCTTCCTGCCCTCCAGCAGATCAATACCCCCCACCCAACACGGTGTCATCTGCAAACTGACTGAGGGTGCCCTCAACCCCCTCATCCACAGCATCAATAAAGATATTAAACAGACCTGACTCCTTCTGACCCTTCGTTTAAAGGGGTGTCACATTTGCTCACTTCCAGCCAGCTGGGACCTCCCCAGTTAGGCAGCACTGCTGGTAAACGAAGGAAAATTCAAAGTATATATTTAAATACAAACAACAGAAATAGTTCTAAATGCTTGAAATGTGCTTTTAAACAATTTAGCAACACAGAGTTAAGTATACCCTGTTGAAGGCAGGCTGCAGAAACGTTAACATCCTCTCAAGGTAAATCAAGTAATGGACTGTTGGCCTATTTTTCAAACCGCTTCTCCTCAGTATCTTGACATTTGATAGGATTATCTATTACTGTTGGATTTTGGTTGACTCTCTGGTATGCCTGAGAAGATTGTCATCTTGTGATTTAAAGATAATAGAGCCAAGCATGTGAAACTGCACACAGAGAATAAACCTTTGACTCAGAACTGAATATTTTGTTAAAAAAAAAAAAAAAAGAGGACAACTTTGTCTTGAGCTCAGTTTGATACACTGGCAGTTAATGAAATTATCCAGCAATAACTTTCCATTCTAAATATTGCTGTGCTATTTTTAAAAGGCTCCCATGGCAGTCCACGCAGGGCAGCCCAAGCTAACAATACCAGATATCTGAAGAGGGTGAGTGTGATTAAAGACTTGTGACAATAGCTAATGTAAGCTTTAACTAAAAATGTCAACTCCATTTGTTTTCAGCTTTAAAGAGTTTCTGGATCAGAATGTGCAGGTAGGAGTTGTAACAATTTCAAGATTACACTTGACCTAGTAGAAAAAATGATCATGTAAAAAGTGACATGAGCTGGGACTCTGTGTGTGCACATGTGGATCCGTGTGCCTGTGTATAAATATGTCGGCACTGCCAAAGAGCCTCACAATTTTTCAAAATATGCAACATCTATTTTTATTACATAGCTTCACAATTGGCAATTTTAAAAAAAAAATGTAATGAGCTAGAGTGGGCTTTTTATTACGCGTGGCTTTATTTCTTTGAATTTCAAAATTACCTAGCATGCATTTTCAACTTTGGAACAATTTGCAGGCTGTTTTCATTTCTATTTAAAAGGGCTAAACACTGAGAATGTGCCTCTGCTTTGCATTCTAATTGCATGTAACTGATTTGCACAGCAGAACAAAAACCTAATTTTCAGATTAAGAATCATGTGCTAAGAAATAATTATTGTTTTACGAGAAAAAAAAAAAAGGTTTTCCACATTTTTTTCCCCCTTGCCCAATTTATGAGAACTGTTTGCCAGTTTGCAGGTTGCCAGCCTTCCCAGAACACCAACTATTACTCTTTAGGGACTGGAAAAATGTAGACAGAGACACGAGGCATGCAACTGTTTTGACTGCATTCTTTTGCTTGCAACGTAACTCTTGCTTTTTATTATTTTATCTTCAACAATCAAGGGGTGACTAAATGGTTGCAGGTGGTGATGAAAATAAAAGCCATCCATCATTATTTATTAGGCATGAAAAAGATACACAATAATGTAATTTAATCCCGGAGCAGACAATTATTTCCACATATTGATAATACAATGTGAAAACTGTCATGAATCCTAATGTGATGTTCGCCTTTATTGGTGAACCACTAGTAGCAATGCAAATAATGAAATTCTATCAAAAAGAAAAAAAAAAAGTAATTATTTGCATATACCAATAGTGTCATAGAGAAAAACACATCATTACTAACTTCAGAAAATATAATCGTGGTTCATGTGTTACTTTGGTTTTGAAGTTTGCAAATGCAGGTGCAAAACGTTCCTCTAAGTAAATATTTTATTGATTCCCGTATCATCAAAATCATTTCACGGGTTTTGATAAGGGAACTTTAAAGCCATGAACATGCAGCTGTACAATCAGCACCTCTTTACAGAGACCTGCAGATCTCCCTGCTAATCTATTCACATATTTGTGCACGACACTTCCTCCATTAAAAATAATTTAAGAAATATCTTTGCTGCATCTGGGCCTGATTCAAAGCCCATTGAAGTCATCAGAAAGACTTGCATTGATTTTGGTGGGCGTCAGACAGAAACCCTTTGTGCCTGCTGTTTTCTATAAATAAAGTTGGGCCCCAGTTTGGGCAGAGCAGCTCTCACAAATATATTCAGACTGATGACATTCTCCCCTGGGCAGATGTGAGCATGTGCCACTTAATGCCCACTTATGTCTCATTTGGAGCAGGGGTAAAAGGCCCTTGTGGCTGGACAAAAATATACATATTTTTATAAATAGGCAACTATACATGCAAAGTATATCTGCAACTGCACAGCTAATTTACATTTGAATTACCATGTCTGGGCATGCAAATCAGGTAATTACTTGCTCACATATAACCGGCCATTTGCATGCACAAATACCTATTATATGCATTCAAGTCACAGTAATGTGCCTGCTGCATTTAGCTGTATCTCAAGAGAAACTGCAGCAAGGAAGAGGTTTCCATTATCTCTTATGGACCTGGTGTCTTCTAGAGTGATGTAAGTGATATTTGAAATCATTAGGGGATCTGTAAACTTCCTACATGTGCTGTCCCTTAACCTGAGGTCTCTTAGGCTCGAGTCTGTAAGAGGCTGGACCACTTGTGGCAGCAAAACCATTAAAACTTAGTTACAAATAGGGGGAGTCTCTGGCTATGGAAAGAGACCTTGAAATGGTAAAATCCCACCCTGAAAACATTCCTGAAATCTCAACAGCTTTTCTGTTGCCCAGAGAAGCTGTGGTTGCCTCATCCCTGGAAGTGTCCAGGGCCAGGTTGGATGGGGCACTGAAAAGTCCGATCTACTGAGTGACATCCCTACCCATGGCAGGGTTGGAATAAGGTGAACTCTCAGGTCCTTTCCAACCCAAACTGTTCTAGCATTCTACGATTTCCAGAGAGCACCTTTGGGGAAGCTGCTGAGCTCATTGTGGGCAAGTCACACAGACTGGGACCAGACATACAGCAGGGGAGGAAGGGATGGTGTCCCTGCTCAGTCTTCCCTAAAACTGATTTACTTGAGCACCCAAGTCCCATCAATCTCACCTCCCAGCACTCCACATTTAGGAAGGAGATGCAGAGTGCATTTTCCCAAGGGTGGGAGCGGGCAAGGGGCATCATCTGGTCTGAGCATCACCTGCAATGCAGCAGCAGCAGCTGCTGTTGCCTTGGAAAGATCATGGATTGGAGGCAGTGGCACCACCCAGGCTGGAGGGGCACCCACATCCAAGGGGAGAGGGTCCAAGCACGGCTCCACCACCCCAGGCAGGTGCTGTGGCAGGGAAGGAGCACAGGAGACAAGTAGTTGCACTTTCACTTTTGCCTTATGTTTAGGCTGTTGGGAGAAGGACAAGTGGGATTGAAAAAAAAAAATACAATGTGAGTTGTTTTTCTCCATTAATCAGTGCTGCCTTTTTTTTTTTTTTTTTTTTTNTTTTTTTTTTTTTTTTCTTTCAGCTGCCTGGCTTCATTACATTTGTTTGTCTTTCCCTCTCCAACTGAGCAGTGGGATCTGATTTTCCTGAATTTGGCTGAAGAGACAAATTAAAGTCTCCTTTGTTTATAATCAAAGCAGGAGTGATTATTTGAACATTTTGAAGGAATCACATAGTATTTTAAGAGTCTGTAAAAAGACAAGAAAGGTGGTGGGAAGTCATCAGATGCTATTTTCTTTAAAACTGCATGGATGGTTTTAACAAAGTCAACTCATGACGTCTGTAGAGTTTCACCAAATGGCCTGGGAACTGATGGCAAATTTGTGAAAACATGCTGGAAATGTTTTGTTGATATTCCTGCTGACATTAGGGGCAGATCCTGCATGTCACCACAAATATTTGGCAGTGGAGAAAACCAGAGATTTTGTTCAGCTCTGTTTGGAATCAGATAGCAAATTGATCTTGGAGACTCTCCCTGGAACTCTTCATATTTTTGGAAAACAAAAGATTTTCAGAGGAAGCCCTGTTTTTATTATGCATGAGATTGTTATGGGAGGAGAAAAGGGAGTCTGTGTCTTACACAAAAGAAGAGGGGAATTGGAGCTTTTGCTGGAATTGAACAGATTATTCCTGGCCTTAGCTTTGTGTACTTTTCCCCAGGAACATGGTTTTTTATGTGAAAAAAGATTATTTCTGAATTATTTATTATTTATTTATTTATTGTTCCGTCTCCTGTGCCTCATACAATGGGAGATCAGTTACCTGTGGGGTCAGTAAATGGTCTTGGTGGGAGCTGAGGGCAGGGAGTGCTCCCAGAGCACACCACAGTGCTGGGAAACACTGCTGTGGTGGGATAGAACTCATGGACAGCTAAGATGGGACACATGGACCTTTCTGGCAGTGCTCAGCCACCCTCGTCTCCCTTGCTCTGCTCTTGCTCCAAGTGGATGATGAGGCACAGAGTGTCCTGACTGCTCCTTCTGGTCCATTATCTACATGACCTGGATGAAATCCCCGACCCAAAGAGTTTTTCCCTTAACTTCTGCCAATATTTCACCTCCTCTTCCAGTAAGTGACTGCATCCTCTGCAGCAGCAAGGGCAGTGCCCCCACTCACCACAGCAGTATCATCTCCTCACCTTCTAGGCTTCTCCCCTGTTTTTTGGGAAGAGCCCAGGAGAGCGCTGTGAGGAAATACCTCAGCAGTATTTCCACTGCCTGACTTACAGAAGCACACTGGGAGCCTGGGGCTCAGCAACGTGACCTGCCCTCCCCACAGACACCACACGTTTCTGTGTGAAAGAGCTCAACCAAGAAGCAGAAAAATTTTCCAGAGGTGACAAGGAAGGACCTTTTGGGGACCATGCTGTGTACACTTGTATGAGTTGTTGGGTTCCAGATGAAGCGAAGAAAAACTCTCCATGGGAAGCTTGTGACTTCACAGATTGCTCAAACACTGAGCATATTTAACACAGGGCTGGATGTGATAAACTAGATTCATACAGAGACCCAAGAAAAAAACAACAGGGGAATGTGGCAGGCAGTCAGTTTTGTGGTCTGAACCTCACAGGAAGGACATGTTTTCAGATCAGACCCCGGCTGTAACAGCGTGGCTAAATTAGGAGAAGCAGAAGAGACTTCTTCTACTTGCAATGCAGTAGAAATTGCAAAGCAGTTGCAATGCAACTTTGTTTCAAGACTGCCACTTTAGTGCTCAGACAAAAGTCCAGCATCAAGAAAAGGCTGATCTGAATTCAAACCAGCTCCATGCCCTCAGATATGATCCCACCATGTATCTGGGCACTAGTCCTGCCTAGAGCAGGACTGTGTATTCGTGGTGTCCAGATTCTGCTGTCTTGCTCTGATTTCTTCTGATTTATGGGGAGGGGTCATGAGGCAGCTGTGACAGAATTCACTCTGCCATGGAGAGAGAGCAGTCATTCTCAGGGGAAAGCTTGGCTTCAGCATCGTCACCCTGTCTTCAGCATGGTGCCCAATGAGTGAGGAATGATTGGAAGCGATCCAGAAGAGACCAGAAATAGGGCTGAGAGATGAGGGGCAGGAGAGAACTGGGACTGGTTAGGGAGAAAAAGGAGACATCAAACATGTAAAATGTTATTTCTGAGGGGCAGGGAATAAACTATTCTCCCTGCCCATGGAGGATATGAGAAAGAGTTGCAGGCTCACACTTGGGTAAGAGAGTCTAAAAGCTTTCTAGGTTTAAAAATAGCTCATAGTAGAAAAGGCAACACACCCTTTATGGGCACTGGAATAATCTATTAGCATAACTAAACTTGGTGTTTACTTCCAGAAAAATATCGGAAAGTAGGGTTTTCTGAAAGTCTGTTTAATAACTTACAACAAATCTCCCTCAAGTAAACATCCTTTCCAAATCTCATATATCTACTGCCTCTTCTACCTCTCTTCCCAGGCAGTGATGAATATAACAAAGTGGTGGGTGGAAAGAAAAACAGATAAATATTTTGTAAGTAATGTGCTATATATGTTGGGCGCAGATAGAAATAGCATTGTGCTCATTCTGTTTTCATTCTCAGAAATCAAGAATAAATCCACTCACCAAACTCCTTCTCCGTGTAAAAATGGAGAAAGTGAGTGGTGAATGAATGTGTCGCAAAGAGTTGAATGTGAATTTTTTGGTAAGCCAGCATCTTTGTTTTATTATCTAGTCATGCTTCTGTGCAAGAAGGCTGAGTCCAGTCATTATATGCATTTTTCTCAAAAGCCAGCACTGTTATGGGATATAATGGAGACAGTGTGGGTGGAGCACAACAGTATTAAAAAATAAAGCACTGTCTCCTTTTTTGTTTTCCTATATAAGAACAAATAATTTATTCCCTGCTGGATTTCATGAGTGTGTTATTTACCACTGTTTACTGTAACTAGCTTCCTATTATTACAAAAGTTGGCAGGGCAAGCATGGGTCTGTAGCTTGCCCAGTTGCATTCCAATTCCTTTCTGCCAAAAATTAAAAAATGGGTTTTCCATGCACCTATCACATGTAGGAATATATTCGGCCACATTTCTTAGTTGTACAGATGCCAGCCTCACTGTCAGAGTTGTCAGGAACATACCTGACCCCCTCTCCCCACCAAAACACCCTCTCAGATGGGCATCCCAGAGCACCCAGGGCAGAGGAACCACCCCAGGGCTGCAGTGACACAAGACCCAGCCTGGTTTCAACCTGCTTGGTTTGACTGCTACCCACAACAGCACTTAACTCAGCCTGAGCTGATTTATCCCAAGGAAAAGGTATTTCTGGACAACACTTCATCATTTCCACACAAAGACACTTTACGGGGTGTTGCTGCCGGGTAGGTTTGCCCGGCCGTCCCCCAGGAAGGGTCACCAAGCCCATCCCAGGAGGAAGGTGGCTGAACATGGGGAAAGCACCACACAGCCTGTGCCTTCCCTTCCCCAGGTGTGCAGGGACAGAGTATATGCCTGGTCACAGTGTGCCATGCAGGAAAATGAAAGAAGAAGAGGATTTGGGGAAGTGTCCCCAGGGGGACATTATCCCAGGGGCAGCCCCACATTTGGCACAGGTGATCCTTCAAGCACCACTGGAGGGACATGACCAGGCTGCAGAAAGGGTCTCAGTGGTCTGGGTGACCCCTCTGTGGAGGGTTTAGCTGAGCTGTGTGTGTTTGCACTGCAGAATCTGCTCTGGGTTTCTGTTTTACATCTCCAAGAGGCCTGTACCCTTTGTAAATAGAGGGGCTGAGGCACAGGAAGAGCTGGTGTGCTTGTGAGAGCACCAGCCCAATAAATGGATATATATTTAACTTTCTGCTTGGTGTTATTTTCTCTCTGCTTGGGCAAACAATATCCTGACTGCTTCCTAGTCCTAATCAAACTGCAGGATACTAATAAAACAAATCCAAACTAATAAAGCACATTTTATCATATAAATCCTCTTAAAGTTATCAGGTTTTCACATCCCTAGATAGGAGTAGTACTGTCTGACATAAAGTTGAGCGATAAAAGTAGGATAAAAGAGCCATTACCATACAACAGCATTAAGTCAAGAATATAATTGCAAAGGCTGAACTTGATTATTATTTAAAACATGTGTTGGGTGGAGGCACCAGCCGGCAGGAAGCATCTGATGCTGATGAACCCACACAACCTCAGCATGACTGACTTTTGAGTATGAATGTAAAAGATTTATTAATTTCATTTTTTAAGATGTTCTATTTGTTTTGAAAACATTTGGGGTTGCAAAACACATGAATCCTGTAACTATTTCCATAAAGCCTGGAACAGTGGAACAACATTAGAGCGGATGGGGGTGGGGAACATGGGTATATTTTTTTTTTTCTGGAAGAATTTCCATTAAAATTAAATCTAGTTTAATTATAGCTCCTCAGCAGTGAGTATGTGATTTCTGATTATGTCCCTGGTGGATGCTCAGGTTGGTACTGCTGTGGTTGGATTGAGATCTGCTCCATTTCATTACTTTTTCCTTGAAGAGAAACCTCACTGGTATTCGTGGAAACCGTGTGTCAGTTTGTGCAGCGTGTCATTATGTATTATCATATCATACAATTTAAAAAAACATTGCATTGTTGCTTCTGGTCGGATCCTCTTTATGTGGAATACAGACGACATTATTCTAGGTAATTCTCTCTCCTAATTCCAGCCCTCAAGCCAATCAAACAAAGAGAAAATTGTAGATGGATGTGAACTAATTTCTTGGTATATATCCAAACCCCACAAATAATTAGGGATGGGAGAAGCTCAAAAGCTCTGTAGATTTGGTTTGGACACACACTCAAGCTTGACTCTTGTGCAAAGCTGTAGGGGAACCTCCATAATTAAGGCTGTGCTCCATTACACTGGTGTAAACAAAGTCAGTGGTTACACCAGGGAAAGGGAGAGTTCAGAAATTGACCCTCTGGCTGAAGATCTCAGGAGAAAAGGTTTTTTTTGGGGTTTTTTTTGTGAGATTTCTATTACTTCCTGTTTCTGGTCAGGTTCAGGTCAAGAGCAGCTTTCTCACAGTGCTGGGGCACTGGTGTTCCCATCCCCAGCAGGCCAGGAGGCACTGGGAGCATGGAAATAAAGCTGAGACAGCCTTTCACAGTGCAGGAAAGCACTGCCTTGGGCTGGGTCAAAGCAGCGGCCAGAGGTCACTTTTTATTTTGTCTGAACTTGTTCCTCTGCCCAAAATGGCAGCATGGAAATACCAATATTAGATATGAGATTCAGTGGTGGGGCTGAGACACCTCTCCTGTATGGCATTACTTGGAGGTCAGGAAACACATCTTGTGTGAATGACAATAACAAAGTTTTTTGTCCTATTTTTAAGCAGAGTGTGTCCCCAGTTCTGCTTTTTGACAGTCAATACAGGTTTTTCGTGACCCGTGGCTGCTGCTTACCCACACCTCCACCAAATCCTACCACAGCATGACCAAACTCAACAGAGAAAACATAAGCATGAAAGTGCCTGCAATTCTCTGCACCCTAGGCTCAACATTCAGCCAAAGACAACCTCACGGAAAGGCTCTCTCTGTTCTGCAACTAAATTGGAGGGAAAGGTGCCGGGTTGGGGAAGAAACACACACACAACATCAGATTTAAGTTGCCAGGTACACCCTGTTGTGTTGTAGTACTTATCCACAGCTCTATGCAAGTGATTTCCACATGAAAGCACCAGTGTGGCTTTACTAATAACCTGCCCTCCCCTTGCTTTGGAGATAAGTCTCATCCAGCAGCTGGCCAAGGCTGCAGCCACTATTCAGGGACACGGTGCATCACTGCAAAGGCAGGGGACACAGGCAACAGATGTGCAAAAGAGCTTTAGCAGGAGGCCCAGCCCTTTCTAAATATCTGCTTTAGATAGTGGCATTCCCCATCTTCCCACCCCCCTCCAGAAGCATTGCCACCACTGCTGCAGCACAGCGCAATAAAGAGCAAAACCAGCTGAAACTTTGTGAATTAACAGGCAAACTTTACTGCTTGCAAGGTGAGAGTACAGGATGAGTGAGGTTTTTATATGCCATCAGCTGCTCTGCTCAGACTCACAGTCGGGATAACTTGGCAAAGGCATGTTTTCTGTTGAGCACTGCAGGAGCCCGGAGAAAGAGTGCTAGGAAGGGGTACTTTCATCTAAGGAAATATCCTAAACCACTGATGAGCAGCCTGTGTGACTCTCTCTCATGTCTGAGTAAGAGGCAGCATCAGACCCTGACATTGATGTGGTAGTTGCCCTAGAAAAGAAACAAAAAAAAAAAACCCAAACAAAACAGCATTTTAAAACAAAGACAGCTGGATTGACAGCGACCTACACAGGCGGCTGTGGCCAGCAGTGACACTGATTGAGACAGACTTCTCTAAACTGGTGACAGACTCTGAATGCCAGATCCCACGATCAGTCCTAAATGACACAACATAACAGCTTTCTGTAGCTGTTGTGATTAGGGAACTTTCTGTTACGGTAGGAATGTATGAATATTTTAGCTGCATTATTGGCCTCCAAACATTTTTCCTGCTTGATCCCTCAGACAAGGATTTGGTGAAAGGATATTTAATTTTCAGTGAGAAACATCTTCAGGAAACTTTCCAGGGAAAATCTTAAGGAGCAGCCATGCAGCTCTGAGAGCTGGGGAAATGCAGCATCCCTGCACAGTGGCTACCTTAGAAAGGTTCCATAGCCCCCTGTTTACTCTGTTCATTCAGCTTTCATTTTTTCATGCTTATTAGAAAAAATTGTTGTATTTTTTTACCAATTCTCAACAGAAGGGCAAAATCAAGACCTCTGTGCTATTGAGTTTTCTGCCACACAAGTGATAATGAGGATACTTCCAGTGCTTTCTTCTGGCTGGAGTATCTGAGCCCCAAGCATCACAGGAGCTGGGGACCACTGTGACAATAGAAGTCCAAGACTTTGGGACCACTTCTAATCTTCCAGTTTCTAGCAGATATTGCTCATGCAACATCCTCTCTTCAATTTTTCTATGAACTCAGAAATTTTTAGTGAAGTCCAGGCTGTAATGTTTCTCTACTTATTCAGACAGAGGCCAAAGATTCATTCTGGATTCATTACAAATTCATATGTAGACTGTCAGCTGATCCAAAGTGAGGTAATTGACAGAGTACATATAATTATTCACCTTTCTATTTGCAGGGTCTCTGGATCAACAAAGACACCTCCATTACAAGCCCTGCATGGATCATACAATTTACTGGGCCAGTCTCGGATTATATACAGACAAGAACAAACCTCTGTCTGCACTGATTTCTAAAAGGAAAAAATCTCATCAGGTACTTCCATGAGCAGCCTGGCGTGTGTCTGAGGATGTGCTGAGGCTTACTGACCTCATGGCAGCACACCTCCAGCCATGCTCTCTGCCTGACTACAGTTTGGGTCCATACAAGATTACTCAGGATCAGTGTAGCCATCCAAAGAGGAACCATTCACTCCATCGCTTCTGCTTCCTCAATCCTTTCTTTTTCCCAGAGACCAATTAATCCAAGTTGGGTCAATCCTAAGCCACTTTCCCTTTTGTACACTGCTCTATGCCAAGATGCACGTACAGACAACTTCACACAAAATTGGTTATTTCCTCATTGCTTCACAGACCAAGGAGTATAACTCCAGCAGATGGTCCTGGCATGCAGAATAATTTCAGTAATAGATACAACTTTCTTATGTCTTTGTCAGTCTCAGTGTTCAACCAGAGGCTGATGATACCACTGAGGAAACCTTGGCAGATTTCCCCAATAAAAAACTACAGCACGCTTCTCACCAATAGCATCCTCTATAACATCTCCTGCAGACTCAGTTCACAACATTTGACCCAGCTGCAGCTCCAAAGGGCATCTAGAATCCTGGACAGTCCTAAGCCTCTCAAAACCCCAGTGCCCCTTGGAAAGGTGACCTGAACTTCTCTGGAAGCAATGGATTGTTATCATAAACTCTCCTGCCTGCTTCATCTACTGGAAGAAGACCATTTGCCTCCTTATCTAGAGGAACTCTCAACTTTCACTTCAGCCACTCATTTACCCCTTCCACATCTGTTTTTCTTGGGTTTTTTTGGGTTTTTTTCTTTTTTTTTGTCTCAGAAACCCCATTGCAACCGCTTGGGTCTGCTACAGGATCTGCTTCAGTTTACACCAGCAGAGCTCAGCCCTCTCTCAGTATGGTGCAGACATGGTGCTCCATAATGGGCAAAAGGATGAGCATCATGCAAATGCATGAGTGATACTGTCAGCACTTCTAGGAAGTTGCACACACAGATCTACTTAGTTAATAATGAGACGTGAACACATTCTGTGCACCTCACTGAGCACACATTTAAGCATATGGCTGCTGAGATAGAATATATCCTGCCAGCCTTTTTTTCTTAATTAAAGTTATGCAAGTTATGAAATACTTTCCTTTATAATAAGCTCTTATTCCTGTGGAGAAATTTCTATTTGTTTTTATCTCATTTGAGCTTCAAGGTTAATCTTGGTTTAAGAACCTCGCTCGCTGTGACAGCCACCTCGTGGTGCTGCAGCCTGATCCATGTGTGGGTGGGTGTGCATCCTTTTGTTCCATGCTGGGGCTGGATGCTGCCTGAATGTCCTCCCTGTACTGGTTTGTCCTACAGACATTAGAAATAGGTGCAGGTGGGTGACTGGGAAAATGATTCATGAAGGATATTTCCCAGATCCACTTGAGGGCCATTTAAAACCCCCCATGAGGCAGATGCAAAATTTGTGTTTTGTTTTGCAAGACAAGGTAAATGTGAGATATTTCACTTTCTGATCTACTCGGAAGGGGAATTTAATTTTGGAATCCTTGATATCTATTTACTTATTTTATTATATGAGTGCGGCAAGCGATAATTTATTCCAGCATGAAAAGAGATGTTAATAAAGGAGAAAGAATAAAGAGCAAGACATTTAGATCAAATTAATATACATGAAATAAAACAGTAAAAATCCCTGCTTTATCCACAAATAAACTTTTTATGTCCTGTATACTTTATGATGAATCTCATATCATACCACACATACGTATTGGACAAATACAGTAGCAATACTGAAATAATTGTTCACAGTTATAAGCACCAAAATGAATATCTGAATTATTTACATAAGTCCATCTTCCTTCAGACCTTTGGGTCTACATTAATTTAGGACAATGGCTCAGCTCTTTGCTCTAGTTCATCAGTATTGTATTTTTGTAACCAGCAAAAGTTGTTATCTTTGCTATTTTATTTTTTTTAAGGAAATGTAATGAATAATGTTTTCCAGAAAGATAAAATGCCACTTTTAAATGCTGCCACTGCTGGCCACCACTTTCTTTTCTCTGTTCTTTGAAACACTAATGTATTTATTACTCCATATTTGCTCTCAAATTCTTCCTTCCTTTCCACGCATATTTCTCCCAACTCCCATCTCAGCCTCCCTGTTGCCTTTTCCTTTTTTGACTGTAATCCTTTTACTGTGTCTTATGACAATCTCTCACCTACACATTTTTGCTTTAGCTCCCTCCTCATTTATTCCATTAGGTCTTAAATGTTTAGCCACAGGGTCCTTCCTGTATGTTTTAATGCCGTGCTAAAATGACATTCATGTCATGTGGACGGAAAAAGAGGTCCCGATGTGTTGTACGATGTTGTGAGGGCTCTGTCTTGGAAATATCTTTTCTCATGAAATAGACTCAATTACAAACCCACTGAAGTTCTCATAAAATTCCTCTAAATTTCCATGTGTGCAGAGGTGAACCCAACGTAACATTTTTGTCCCTGCTTGTGACATAGAAGGGTACAAGGGACTTGAATACCTTGAAATATTGAGTGCAAACCATCTTAAAACTGGGATGTTATCTATTAAGATTTTTTCTTAAAGAAAACAACATTTGGGGCCCAAAATGTGAGCTCTTTGTTGCACATGGAATGGGCTATTCCTGCCTTTATAGAGAGGTTGTGATTCAGTGCATCCATTGTGTAACCCTATTTAACCACCAAAAATGTTGCCAAGAACGAAAAGATAAAATATAGATCTACTGTTCGTTTTTTCTCCCCCAGTTGATCTTTTGTGTTTGATCATAAATGCACATTGTGAAAAGATGTCTTGTACCTCCAAGCTAAACACTGTTTGCTACTCATTAGTGATTTATAAATGATATTTTCTCCCTGGTGACATATCTTTTGATATGATTCTCTAATAATAACATCCACCAATATTAAAATAAGAACATCCCCATGTATTGTGATCACCTTCAACCACATTTCCTCACTAAAATTAAATTTTAGCACACCAACTGATATTGTATGCATATATTTGTCTACCATCATTATAAATCTCCTAAGGGTCTCTATAAAATGATAGTTTTGCCTCTTTGCAGTAATTCTACCTAATGCTCCAAAGCAAGAAACTAATTACATGCTGACTTTTCACTAACTTTGATCTTTGCAAACCGATACTCTGAAGTTTCTATAGGTAATCATATAATTACAATACACTAAGTGGGATGAAATTAAGCATCAACTTTTTTTTTCCTCTCTAAGTAGCATTAACTCTTTTTGCAAATAAACATTTAATCTAAAAATATTAATAATTCAGTAGCTCGCTATTTGTGGTATCCCAATATATAAGTTTTGTACGTAGAACTTAAAAATAAAATCTAAGTATATGCAGTAATATTTGTAACAAATATCTTATCCTAACAGAAGGAGTTTCAGTGGAAGGGGCTATGCTACAAATTCTTGAAAAATATGTTTAAGAAAGGCCAAGGATAAACGATAGTGGTGTTAGGAAATTACTGATATTTCTCCAGGGAATCTTTGAGTCTCTCGAAAAAATGACCTCATTTGTATTTTCCCAATGAATTGGTATGATATTTCCTGTAAGAAAAATTGAAAACAATTGTTGCTTTCAGCTTGACTCTACTGCTATAGGAAAAAAAAAACCCCTTGGATTTCCTCTTTGAAAAATATAAGTTTAGCTTACTCCTATTTTCAAGCATAATCATATGAAAGTTTGATTTTTTTAAAGAAAACAAATATCACAGCCTTCTTAGACACCAGAGAAATAACTGTGCACTTCGATGTTTTTTTCACTTCATACTTTCAACCTGCTATTTTAGCCCAGCAGTAAAACCATAATAAAATCCTCCCATCCAAAGTGCTGTGGCCTGGTCCCTGCTCTTCTTGCACACAAATGAGGACACAAATACAAATTCCAGCAAGGGGAAAGATAACACGGCTGTGCCTCTCTTTGGGGTATCTCATCACATGGGGGTGTCCCACTGACCGCCACGAGGTCTGGCTCCCACCCCAGGGGAGCAAGGAAGAGCTGAATTAACTCACTTCCATGTGTCCATGATTTTATACCCTACTGCGAAGAAGAGAGTACTCAGCAGGAGGAAAGGTGGCAAAACCTTTCAAACTGTGTGAGAAAAGAACTCCTGGAAGGGAACTTCAGTTTAAAAGAGAGCTCCAAAATGGTGCCCGGGCAGTGTCCAGGCTGGGAGGAAAGGAGGGAAGGTCTGTGGGAAACATGACATCACAGTTCCTTGTGCGAGCAGTGGCTGTGGGGTGAAGGAATGTGGGGTTGAAGGGATGTAGGGTGAAGGGATGTGAGTTGAAGGGATGTTTCACACGGTGACTCACCACAGCAGATGCTCCAACACCACCGCGCCTGCCAGAGCACCACGGTAAGAGAAGCAACATTTTGCCTTTCCCCTGATGTTTGCTGCACCTACCGGGTCCCCCAGGCCTGGAAGACCTCCTTCCCCAATGCACAGCCTTCCTGGGAGAGCAGGGCAGCCAAAACCACAGCCAAGGCTTTGGGAGCACTGAAGTCACCCTGCAGGGCCAGACTCCTCCAGCCCGGGGTGGCTTCGCGGATGACGCAGCGGTGCCGAAAGGAAACACGTTGTTGGTGAAACAGGCCCCTACCTTTACTACATCCCATATGTGCACCTTGTTTGTCTAATAACACTCAAAACCGCAGAAAAATCTGAACACCACATTCACTTTAAAGCTGAATAAACAAAATTTGTTTTGACTTATCATCAATCATGTCATGTGATCACAGGGCATATTGTGTGCAAACGGCAGTTGTTTTATCTGGAGCTTCAACCTTTAAAAAATTCAAAACAGTAAAGTTGTTTATTTGACACCAGTCCTGACCCCCAGACTTTCGCGCTGCATTCTGACAAAGTGAAAGAAAGAAAACACATTTTGCTTCTTCATTGCTGTGGCATAAAGGAAACCCGACTTCTCGGGAGACTTTTGACACATTCCTTGCATTTAAAATGTACCAATAGGAACTTTATCTCCTTCTTTTTTATTTTTCTAGAAACTGGAGGAAGAAAGGTGTTTACATGGTATGGCACATGGTAGCAACTTTCATTATGAGGATCTGCAGACACTCAGTATGTGTGTTTAGCTTTGGGAATTGCATTGCTTAAGAGCCCTGTGGTTAGAAAGATGAATTCAGACAGACAATAAGGAGTAACAGTTTGAAAGCCAAGCCTCTTGCTCAGACTCAGTTAACAAATGATAGGCTTGCAAATATTTTTTTCAGGAACCAACTTGAAAAGTCATTCTAAACCATCCTGAAAAAAGCCAGTTTTTTCCCTCCCTTTGTTTCTTCCATCAATAAAGAGATGCGAAGAGATTGCAACCTGGTACCTGTATCTCATTTTGTGAGATACACACCTGTGTATCTGTGTCTCTCTGGGAGAGAGACAGTGCATTTTGTCTTCAGATGCCAGAAATGACAGAGCATCTAGAAAAGCTGCAGATCTCTGAATAATATGTGTCCATTAAGTATGATAATTAAAGTTTCTTTCTTTTTTTAAACCCCTAAAATTAACATCATAATTCTCATCTAAGAATGAAGTGCAATTATACATCAGGAACACCTCAAACTTTCACTCCATTCTGTACAGGCAGTTTTGTGCTACTTCAACTTCACCATGCTGAGGACAAAGTTTCAAATTCATCATATAGCCCTGAATGCATTCATTCTGCTGTTACCTCCTGAGGCATAAAGAAAATCTCCCTTCTGGAGAGACATTTGGCTTAGCCCTCCATATGACAGTGCTGTGGCTAAGGAGAAGGTCCAGGACTGCTTTCTCCTCCAGACATGCTATTTTATCTTGGTTAAGAGTCCATTCAATTGTGTTTCCTCACATTTTAAAGATGATAAAAAATAATAATTAACTTCCAAATAAAGAAGATGTGATGCTATCTAGCGTAATGTTTTTAAAATGGTTTAAAGCCCTCAGTTACAGGAATACAAGAGCTACCATAAATGTTCTCAAGGAAGGGTTTGCTGGGAGAAGTAATGTCTTTTATTAGATCAATTGATATATTTTAAAAACATTGACCTGCTTTTGGACACATGCAGGTTTGCTGCTTCCGTTTCAGCCCTGAAGAAGAACCTAGATAACCACATCTGTTGGTCTAATAAAGATTATTATGTACATAAACTTCAACAAACCTGTTTCTGCAACATAAATAATCTGCACAAGGGTCTGTGCAACCTCAGACTGTCTCTGGGAGCAGCCAGTGCTGGTCACTTTGGAGGCAAGTGAAGCAGTGCTTGTGCTGCACTCTTACACTTCACTGAGTGAAGGGCTCACCAGTGCTTCCTACTACACATCCCCAGTGAATGGCCTACATTTTTTTTTTCTACTTCATCTTTCCCTTCACTTTTTAAAGTTGATGCTCAGTTGCTTTTCAAATTCTTATGCATATTTTCATCTTAGATTTCATTTACCATGGTTTACGTGCAACCCTTGGGGATTAAGCCTTACTGTTAATTTGTTGGCACAAATAACCTCTTGAACTCATCAGACTAATCCCACTGATTTAGTCTTTTTTCTCCCTGCTCTCTTCAGTGCATCATCACCCTGTCACTTTATTGAGAGACTGCCATGGAAATGCAGCCCATCCACAACAAGAGTACTGAGGGAACTGCACCCAATGGGGCAAGGAATGAAATCACTTCTAAATAGGATGGAGGGAGAAGAGCAAGAAAAAGAAAATAAACCTAGTTTCTTTAAGACCAGGAGTCTTAATATCTTCTTGCCTTTGTTTGTGCTGCCCTTGGGAGAAGTGAGGCTGTAGAAGGTGAGTTGTATTTCTACCACCAGCTGGAAGAAACTCTCTTCAAGATAATGCCACACTGTTGGTGCAAGTTGGGTCAGGATTGGATCAGACTCACAGAAACTCTCCATTCCTCCCCCCACAGATTGGTGTGCAGCTAATTTTATTTGGAGGAATAATTCTAATAAAGATGTGACCTTTAATGACAATTGGTGGTTTTAATTTTGATTCATAATCAGTCACCTCAATGTGATCCCTTCTGATGTGTGAGCAGCAGAGAGGCCACTGTGTATATTTACACACAAAAACAAATACGGGCCCAGGGAGGCATCCCATGGGGCAAATGCATATATTGCAGATCTTAAAAACTGATTTGTACATTACTGGATCCTGAAGCGAATAAAAGTGCATAAATTCCTAGGAATCAAAGATAAGTCAAAGGAAAAAAAAAGCATTCAGAAGTAGAAAGCAACCCCCATAGCTCATGAATAGCTTAATTATGAGAGAGCCCCACAGGCAAATGCAAAGTTACCAACACAATTGCCTTTGGAGCTCACAGAGGTGTCAGGTGCTACCCTCACAATATTATCTTCTGTGACACAGCAGCTGGGTCCTGTGCAGTGCCAGTCAAAAATCACACCGAAGGCCAGTGTGAGGAGAACTGACAGGACCTCACGTGGACATTGCTGTAATGCTTGGCATTCAAGAATCAGTTGCCTTTTCTCATCGTGAAGCTTCTCTTGACACAAACATGTTCAAAATTGATGCAACTTCTGTTTCTGAAATTCCCTGTTACATCCATAAAAAGCCATAAAAAGCTCCTTGTGGTCTTCACCATGTAGTCATGGTGAGAGAAATGTAGATGGCATTGTGTGGCAGAAAGATTTTGGGATGCTGGAGGTGCCACCTGCCCGCCAAGACATAAACTTCTGGTTTTCTCCGTTTTGTGAAAGGATAAACGAAGTTTCCTCTGCCACCTACTGCACAGGAGAAAGCACCTTGGAGCTAAGAATATGCTTGGAACTGTAATGGCAATTTCATTTTTGGCCAAATATTTCAGCAAAATTTGCAACATACCTTGAACTGTTTGGGGTCAAAGAGAACCCAGAAATCGCCACAAAAGTGAAGGGCACTGAAAAAAAAAATCATCAGACATAGAGGCTGGCTCAGAAGGAAACACAAAGAAATAAGTTTTGCGTGTTATCCATGGACCTCAGCTTCCTTTCCAAATACAGTCTGACCTGATGAAGCTGGCCTTTGCTTTCCTCTTTTGTTCCAGCCAGAATTTTGTTGTCACTCTCACACCTACCTCCTCTCACACCTCTCTTTCCACAGGCTCTTGCAATACGAATTTGATTTAGGAAATTTGGTCCTGGCTTTACTTACACAGCTGCACCAACCAACCTGCGACCACCTGGCTGTGCTGATAAGACTATGGAGAATAAATACGACTCTGTGGAGAGTTTGGCTGTTTAATACTACTGCTCTCTTTATAGAAATGCCCTTCATAACCCGAGCGCTGAAGTCATTACGCTTGTCTCCAGATCACTTAACAGGGCTCATCTCTTTTACAATGCTAAGAAGCACCACCTGCTAATTAAAGGTACAATACGGTCTCTTTAAATCCTTCTCACATTTAATATCACATGTATATTCATGTGCTTAAAGGATATATGCACTCTTGCA
Source organism: Cyanoderma ruficeps (assembly GCA_008694505.1). Lineage (NCBI taxonomy): Eukaryota > Metazoa > Chordata > Aves > Passeriformes > Timaliidae > Cyanoderma > Cyanoderma ruficeps. The sequence goes on along the minus strand of VZDJ01000056.1, from coordinate 8,645,685 downwards.
TTTCTGCACATTTCTTCTCTTTAGATACTGCTTTTTGCCTGAGACTATGAACCTCTAATTGATGCCCTGCACTACATTCAGGAGTGCAAGGAAAGGAGAAACCCCACACATACCTGTGCCCCATGTTTGTGTGTACAGGGATGTCTCCAACATGGGAATGGATAGAGATCAGAGGCCCTTTTTGACCTGCCTCAGAAATACATAATGCATCCATCAGTGGTTTGAGCCCACTTCAAGGGGCTGTAACTTCTTGTAGCTAAATACACCCAAGATTACAAAAAGCTAAAAGCTCAGTTCACCCCTGTCTTGGTCAAGGGGGGCAAAGCAGGAGCACACTGATGGCTGTGTGATCAGGGAAGGTGCACGGGGCTGTGCTGGGATCTGAGGCAGTGATGATCACGTCTGTTATGTATCTCAGTGAAATGTTCTGGATTAATGGCTCATTAGGAAGAGTTCAGGATGGGAGGATGTAAAAAGGCAGAAGAAAAAACCTTATCAGATGAAAATGGAGCATGCTAAGCTTGTAAGCAGAATAATCTAATGTATTTTTCTGAAAAAAGTGGAGATCTCTGCTCCGTGGTCCTAGAATTCCTGAACATAAGTATAAAGTTTTCTCTTTATTTTTACTCAATAAAGAAGACCCATTTGGTGTATCAGACTATATCCCTGTTTTCCTATTTGCTGTGTTGAGATCCAGGAGCATCGTACGGTTTTGAAAAAGGCAGTTTAACCGGATTCAAAATCCATTTCAGAGAGAATCTAGACTGAGTCAATATATGTGGTTTCAACTAAAATAATATTTTGTTAGACTCTAATATGATGTTAATACCCATATGAGACAGGGTAATACCATTCAGTGTTCATCTTAATTAACTAACATTAACTATCATTAGACTTTTATATGGTACAATGCACATTACTCCATAACTTCAACACAGATCTCATACAGCTAGATTATAATGCATAATATCAATCATGGTTTTCTCCAAGCTTTCTTAGCACCTAGCTTTGATTTTAAAAGTTAAGGTCAGTGTTAAGCGTAACACATCAGCTGAAAAAGTTAAAATCAATGTTAATTAACAATGTTAATTAAATGTTAATCAGTTAAATGAAAGCATTTTTCATCCACTTCCCTGATAAATTGTGGTCAGGTAATCTTGCCTACATTGTTTCAGATGTCATATGAATGTGTCATCACCCTTGGGATGACTACTAGGGAAGTCCAAGACAACCATTCTCCCAAAGATAAAACAAATTGCTTATCTTGGTACAAAGGCAACTAAATTGCCCTGGAAATCCAGACTGATGGATAGGAAATTAAAGGCACAGCAATACTGCCATTGCCAGTCTCAGTGGGGGCCACACTGCTACCCTAAATCTGAAGGTTTAGAAGAATTTTGGATGGATGTGAGCCTTTGCTTCCCCACCCAGTCCCATGGCAACGGAGTTCTGTATCAGAGGCAAGAATTTCTAGAATATTCATGCACAGTATTTGCCTCATGGGACAAGAGGGTTGTGGGGTTAGTTCAGCAAAAGAAAAAACAGTTAATTTTTTGTCACTGCAGGTCTTGCCTTTGATACTGTAGAATTCAAAACTGCATGAGACAACTACCAGCAGCTCGAAGTGGATGGGTTTAGGTAGCTCTGACTTATCCCAGTTTGAACATTTGAATCCCACCATATAGCAGTATGTTTTTTGCTAGTTATTATAAAATATTAGAGGAATACTGGGAGTAGAGAACACTCGAACCATATAGCTGCCATGTCATGAGTTTATCCTGTGAGCAGGCACAGTCTAATACACTTTCCTAAAACTCACAAAAGTTTTCATTCAAGTTCAAAAATTTTGTATATAGTACTGTAACTGGTGTATATACACAATATCTATGTCTCCCGTGTGTATATATAAATATGCACTATTGTATATAACATATATGTATTACAGACTAGAAAACCTTAAGCAAGATACAGTTCTTCAAATGCCTTAAAGATATTGCTTACAATTAATTGGATTTGAAATTTATGCTCCAGCTGGATTTCAGTCAAACCCACAGTTCATGGCATGTTACTGAGATGGTTCTTTTGGCTGAGAACTAAGGATCTACCCTGGCATGTAGAAAATCTATTTAAAAAATAAAATAATAAAGCAGTGACATAATTGACTGTAGATATCAGCATTTTGCATGCCAGTGAAAATCAATATTTAAAGTGTGGCTCCACTTTGAAAAAGGTCTGTATAAATATATTGTGTCCTCCTCATCAGATCTGTCTGGCTGTGCATTCAGGGAGACGACTCCTGTTTCTGCTGACCAAGTATTATCACTTCCCTTCAATTAGTACTGAAATGAAAATGCAAATACAGAAAACTTAGCACTTTCACAAATCCCCCAGGAGTGAGTCCACTACAGTGGTTCAGTTTGACCTGATATGAACACCAAGTGAAAGTTTGGCTCTGCCCCTTGCCTGTACTGGTCACTGGAAATGCCTGCCAGTGCAAGAGGAGGATATGGTGTACCTGTGAAGAGTTTTGTGTTGTCAGCTTTCTTAGCAGAATCTACTGCCATGGACCCAAATCTCCCTACAAAGGGTATTTAGATGCCTACAGTTGCACAGACAGAGGTGCTTTGCCACAGAGCAGAACCCACAACACTGAGATTAGGTTTGTGGTTCTTAAATCCATCAGGATGGAGCTCAAGGCATGCCAAGAATTAGGCAGTTGATAGGAACTGTCATCTAAATCCCAGCATTTCAGGGAACAGAGACAATTCAATTTGTACTACAAAATGAGGTCTGCTCAGGAACCAAAGCCTTGAAGGGAAACATTCAGGCCCTTCCTTTCCAGATGGGAGAAGAAAACAAACATTAATTCCTTCCACTGCCTACCTTCCTCCCCCAAAATGAGCGCTAGATATAGTTAAAATTCTGGTATTTTCCCTGTTAGCGGCTAGAACCATGTCCTGAGCATGAATCATTCTTTATAGATGAATTCACTGTGCTCTCAGAGCACGTCCCACCTTTCAGCATAAATATTGCTTCAAAGTGTACAGGTTTCCTCCCTTCTCCCACAGTGACCAATTTTTCATGGACTAGCTATTTGTTAAAGCTTGGAATCATGGAAGGCAAAGAAGATTTGAACAGCAGAGTAGGCAGAAAACCAGGTTGTGTTAGTCAATTAACTCCAGCTTGAGCTTCACAAGAGTAAAAAAGCCCTCTCTACTCCCAGGAGCCCACAAGGAGATATAGCATGTAATGAATTAAAACTGAAAACAAGAGTTTTGGTGGACATGGCTATGACCATCATGTCCCTTTCTTTTACCTGTTTCCATCTGCCATTGTCTGAGATTTCAGAGCTGGATCCACAGGCCAGATGAGCAGAAGAAATGTGACTTGTGGAAACCAGTATCTGCAGAAGGTGGACCCTGGACTGACAAACTCTGTGAAATCCGACAACTTCAGGATATGCTAAACATTGAGAGGCTTAATGTAGTCTGAATTTCAGTGCTTCTACTCTTAAGCAAGCTAGTTGGGATCTTAGAGACTAAAGTGTCAGGCTAAGTGATGGAAGAGGCAGGTAAGAGTGTAAATCCTGGCTGAATTCCCTGTTTTGCAAGCTTAGCAAAAAAAATTCATTTCTTATGCCTCATCTGCCTAGTGCCAAGAGAGAGAGATTGCTCCTTTCTCTCCCCAGATCTCTGCCTTGGGCACTGTGCCACCTTTCTCCATGGCTCTGAGAGGCAGGAGACATTTCTGTGCTCACCCTTCCCATTTCTAAGGGATGAAGCAACCAGAGAGGCTCTTCCCATAGCCGTGAGTCTAACGGGCACTGCAGGGAATGACCCCAGGGGTGCTTTTCCTTGACACTGACTAAGGAAATTCTCCCTGTGAGTGTCCAGTTCCTAGCAGGCTGGAGAGTTTGTTCCATGCTGCTTCTGGTGAATAAGATCATTCTGGGAAGAGATCTTTGGCAGACTCCATCTAGGACAAAGCAGCAGAACCATCGCAGAAGAATGTGTCTGAAAAGCTTGAGCGTGTATGAGAAAATACCTGGAATGGTTTTATTATATCAGCTGAACATGAGGACTTGGCTGAGCATCGTAGAAGAATGTAAGGAAGCATTTATAACCCATGTAATTATTTCTAAGCAGCAGACACATGACCGAGCCCTAGGACAAGGTACAAAACAAGAGGTAAAAACTTATGCTCCAGCTGCAGTGATGCTGCTGAAGCCAAGTGACAGCCTAGGAAATGCCACAGCACTTCTGCCCTGGAAACTTCACAATGATGGAGAGAGACTCCTGGCCAAGAAGAGCAGCAGTGTTGATTGTGGGAGAGGTAAAGATCACCCACGCTGAAGGCCAGCATGACCCCGGGGCTCTGCACAAGTCAAACTTGTTTAAGCTCGGTTTGATAAGAAAGCCTTGTTTTAGCAGTGTTATCTGTGTGATTGTTGTTCCACACGCACAGCCTTTCTATCACATTCCTTCAGTGCTGTCTCCTGGTTGCATCCTGCCCACTATTGCATGAGTGCAAGAAAAAAAACCAAACCTGAACAGCCCTGCTTTGGGCACAAACGTGGGCTTTTTGTGGAAATTGTAAGCTTCATTTGTAATGCTCTAACCCACTTTTCTTGGCTAAGCCTTCAGGCCTGAGGTGGATTTCATGAGACACACCAGAACTGGGCACAGCCCCCTTGTCAATGCAAGGCATCTCCACTGGGGTGAAGCAAGCAAAGCCATGGCATCGTGGCTTGTCACCCTCCTCACCCACCTGGCTGTAGGACACACATCCACCTGGGGACACCAGCACAAAAACTACTGGCTCCATCCAAACTTTTGGGATGGCTTCTCATTCCCAGCTGCTCAGTGAGTGGGAACTGCAGCAGGAATTTGCTTTAGGAAGCAAACAGGACTGAGGACAAACAGGAGAAGTGTTTTTAAATAGGTTTGCTACCCAGACATCTGGAGCTGAAAAGGCAGGGAACAGGCAAGGAACATTTTGGAGCTGAATTAAACGTATCAGTCAAGAGCCCACGTGGGATCGTGAGGCTGGGAGATAGGAAGCCAAAGGAAGAGAAGACTTGGGTTTGGATCCTTGGGTTTTGATGTGCTTTTTCAAGGACTCCCTTGGTATTTAGTAAGAGAGTGTTTTGAAAATATAGCACGTCATGCTGCTGTTGTATTTGGGAGCTATTTAGTACTTTAACAACTAAAGAAAAAAATAAAAGGAAAGGGTGTCCAAGATGAGATCCTGAGGGGAGGGAACAGGGAAGCTGGCAGGTGGGATGAAGAGGGCTCATTGCCTCACAGCCCTGCTTCATTCCTCCAAAAACTTATGGGACATGCAAACATAAATCAAAATTGTTGTTTCTTACTTACTACATTGAAAAATATCCATCCTATCCTATCCTGAAAGCCTTCTTTTATTTGCTTTTTCCATCCAAGAGGAGAGTGTAGTAACAAACTACCGAGAAAAGAAACTGGTGAGTCACTGAAGAAATTTAGTTGAAATGATAACACTTTACCAAAATGAAAATTATTACATTTACTGTACATGGGAACAGTAAAAAGTCCTTTTTTATTGTTCTTGGAGTTGAATAGGAAGGGACTGATACTTTCACACTGGCAAATAATATAATTTGTTTGCCAGCAGTTTGTTTTTCTCTTACATGCAAGTTGTTTTGACAAATTTCTTAGCAATTTAATACTTTTGTCAGAACCTGTGCATGGCCATTGTGACTATGTAGGAGTCTAATTTTCTAGCCTTTTTAATTTTAATAATCCAATATCTTATTTCTCAAAAGAAGCTCTAAAGATTTCTTCCCAGCAGTATCTGGCAGTTTCTGCCTTGCAATACTAATAACAATTCTAATACTACTACTAATACTACTAATAATGATGACATGGAAAATGCATAAGAAGTGTCTCCAATATCTTTTATGGCTGAGGATAAACAAAGAGAATTTTTTCCATTCATCTTTTCAATCAAACGTACCTGAGTAGTATCCCTGTAGAAGACATCAAAGTTTAGTATGTTAAATATAGGATTTCCCAGCCCGAGTCTCAGTGGAACATAAGAGGATGATGCATGGAGTAAAAAATTTAGTTACCTTATTTTTCATCTGTGGATTTGGTTGCTTTCCTAACTGTTTTTGCTATTTGTGGAACCCACAGCATAACGAAGCCTGCTTTTCAGCTGCAATGAATAGGACTTTCTGCTGCTGACTGGAACTTTTCAATCTGTTATCATAAAGACAGATGAATAACAGTAATTTTCTAATATGTTGGTCAGTGATCTGAAGATTCATTTATTCAAGGTTCCTTGGCTAAAATAAAATTACATCCAGAGGGCCAGCACAGACTAGATGCAGAACTGACACTTCCAGATGAATTTTCAGTTGAAATGAGTTAAGAGGAAAGATTTCCTGCCTATGATATTTGGGCTAATAAGCTTGGTGAGGCATAAGCAGGTCTTAAGTGGGTTTTCAGCCTTATGTAGACAGTCTGGGTAGGTGAGAAATTTGCATTCTGTCTCAGACAGAAGCATGGATGAATGCAAACCAACTTGTCTTGGAGGGAGAGGGAAGCTCCTCTATAAGCTGCACAGAAATATATTCCTTTGATCAACATAAACTAAAAGTCCGAGCTGGTAAGTTCGTTAAAGCTGGGTTATGGAAAAGACTAGCTCTGTAAAACAAATTAGTCCATCTCAAAAGAACCTTTTTTCCTCATCTGTACCGAAATGGGGTCTTTCTCCTAATTTTCAGACATAACTTCCAATAGCCAAGTGCCCAGAGCAGGGGCCGGGGGACTTGTGCATGGGGGGCTCGCAGAGATGAGAGAAGCTCCAAAAAGTACATGGAGAGTTTCTTTTGGGGATGTAACCTCTACCATGAGGAACGTTTGGAGAAGTGGAGTTCTTTTTGAGTAAATGCAGCCCTAAGAAAGGTCCATTGACAGAGATGTGCTACTCTGATGTGTTTAGGTTATGATGCTGGACTTCAGAAAGAGGAGAAACTAAGAAGGGTGGAGAGCTTCTGATGCACAGTATTAGTTAATCAAGCCCAAATATACATCTAACCTTCTTATCCTTGATTTGTTTTTCCTTTGCAAAGTCTTAACAGCGTTTTCTTTCCCATAGGGTTCTCCTGGACTTTAATTTTCTGGTGAAAGAAACCAAACACACAAGTCAGCTTTACTGCAGAGGAGAACCAGCTCTAGTGTGAGAGATACGTTACAACATGCGAGAGAGGAATGTTTGTTTTTGTAAGGTTTAAAATATTGTTTCTTTATTTTCCACCCTAACTCCGAGAACTTTGGCATCTGACTAATTTACCGTGTGTTTAAGGCTGGTAGCAATATTGGAAAAGAAATATGATAATCACATGCTGCCACAAAGCATTCTATACCTCGCTCTCTTTTCCAGCTCTAGTTTCACATGTGTTGGTTCAATGGAATATTCAATAGACATTTATAGGAAATAAATTGAGAGATGAATGTAAACCATATGGCATCTGGAGGTTTATTTGTAAAGCCCCTGCATCAAAGCTTTCTCCAGATCACACCATATTAGCTATGTTTTTCCAGTCCAGCAGAATCAGGAAGGTAACCACAGACTTCCTTGATGGAAAACACATGAACAACAGAGCAAATCTTAATATGTAGCTAGAGCAACTGTTCAAGTAGCATCATTTGGAATAATTTTATTACTAATATGTAAGGAGCATTTTGTGATGAGTTTCAACCCAGAAACCAAATGAAAGTTAATTTGCTAAGCTTCCTGACCAATAATTTATAGAACTCCAAGACCATTATAATGTATCAAACTAGACATAATTAGTGTTTGTACTTTTAAAGTACATAGGAAATTACAAACTTTCTTGAAAAGCGGCCCTGAAATTATAAAAAGAGACTCATTCCACACCAAACATTTCATAGCCAATCATATCCTTCTAAATAATAAAAAAAATGATTGAGTGAGAAGTTTGTTTCAATCTTATTTATTTTTCTAGAAAAAAAAATAAGCTGCTCTCAATCTGAAATTCTTACTGTTTGCTGGAGTTTGGCAACAGCCAACAGTGCATCTGAAGTCAAATTAAATTGTATTCTCATACAGTATGTTACATAAATCATTAGGAAATGTCAGGAGCTCATATATAGTTGTGTTCTGAGGTTTTTTAAAGTTTCCACTTACTTTCCAAAATAGTTATCATTTTTCAATGTCAACCCCTTTTCAGCCACTTAGACCAGCTCTAATGATTTGTGTGTTAAATTTTCTCGTCACATGAATATTTTTAATAACCCATTTAATATTTAATATGCTGCACATATTTGCTGGACCAATAAGTTACAAGACACAATGCCAGCTCCACACTCGTACTCCCAGCAGGGAGAGTATTTACGTGGTGCACCAGAGTTTCACGCTCAAGAAGTGAAAATTTTGGGGTGGTTGATTTACTTTTCCTTAAGAAACCTCATTCAAGGAGCATTTTTGCCCAGGATGAGACAAAGGACTAGGGCCTGTTCCAATACTTAACTTCTGGTAGACACTTAAGTCTCCTTGACTTTAATATTAAGCATGTGCTTGAAGACAGATATAAAATACACTAGCATCTGTAGGAATCTTTCCACTGACTTTAATGGGCTTTGGATTGCACCCTGATATCTCAGCTCAAAATAGCTGTTATTACAGTAATAAATGATTTGTAAAGCCATTCTTCTGAATAGGTACATTTATACTAAGAAATCATAATGACTTCTTTAAAAACTCTTACACTGCAAATTGATACATTTGGAATAATTGCTCTCCTCTTCATTAGGGTTTCACACTTCTGTAGCACTTTCCAGACCAATAGTTTGAGATCTCATTATGGATTTAGATAAGTATTTCTACTCCCATTTTACAGATGGGCTAAAGGAGGTGGAGACAATGGGCCTCATCCAAAGTAGGAAGCTTCCCATTCACCCAGGTAGGTGCTGGACTGCAAGGTCCAGCCTTCCAGAAAATACACAGGCACCTATTTCACACCAAAACCTGGGGAGTTAAATATCTAAAATATTTTGTGTACTAGCCAAAAAAGCCTCATGCTCCACCAAAGCACAGGATGTTGCAGAAGGGTTTTATTCACAAATCCTACTCTCCAATGATCTATCAACAAAGTACTTCTTCTGTAATATTCTAGTAATTTGGGCACAGGGAAGTGAGAACATTATTTTAAGATCCTAGTTAAAGTCATGAATGAATCAATGAGCAGCATACAGATTCCAATTGGAAATATTCCCTAGTCCAGGGTGGAGGGAAGGCCAAGGACATGTGTTTGATAAGACACCTTTAGGAAAGTGCCATGCACAAAAGTCCCATGGCAGTATACAATTGGCTACTTTCCAGGTCATTTTTTGACAGGGAGAATTTCTGCTTGGAGAAAAATGGCAATTTATAACATTGAACTGAAAAAGTTAGACTTCCTACCTAGGTATTTTAATTCTTGCTAAGCAGCCAGAATCCTGAATAAGCAGCAATGAAGTCAGAAATGAAATAAACCTTTGTGAAATCCAGCCTCGGCTGTTTGAATTTCAAATACCTTCAGAGTTCAGGTAATGTGTGGATCGAGAATTTTAGCTCGAGTCCATCTTTAGTTAAAACTCCCTTCTCCTCATCAATCTCATTCATTCATCAACATCCAGGTTAGCCTTTAAACATATGGCAGTCAATGAATGCCACTCACAAACCTTAGAAAATAAGTATGCAAGCAACATCAGTTTAAAAATATGCAGCTAACTGCTGGAAGCTATTAAAACCCAAATAAACAAAAGAGATTATACTTCAAAGAAATGTCAACAGTTTTCCCTCTCCTAGAACAGAGCAGTTTTCTTTGCTTCTATCCTCAGCCACATCTGGAAAGTGCTTACTGCTTTACATATCTCCAACGATAAAATTAGTTTATTGATTTTTCAGAATTTCCTGATAGATTTATGCAATTTCCAAAACAAAGGTAAACTCACGTCCCAGTTAAAAAAACCAAAAACTGGTGGTGACTACAAAGAATTCACAAAATCACAAAAACATAGACTTATGCAAGGGGACAAAACCAGCCACTTGCTAAATAATGCTGTACCTCTGTGACTACTATTAGAGAGCAAGAAATTGCAATTTTAATTACTTCCTTCTATATAAATGAAAAAAAAAAATCTTAAGGCTAATTATGGCTGATGCAAAGTTGAAATGAACCTTCATTTCCAAATAAATAGAAAGATTTTAAAATGAAATCTGCATATTTCATGGAAAGAATTAAAAAGAAAAAGGAATAATAAATCACGAATACAGATTCAAAGAGCTATACAAAAATTAGATCTATTATAGTGTCTGCAACTCTGTGTAACTGAAAATTTAGACTCTTAATTTCCACGACAGCAAGTTGTGTCATTTTAGGCAGTCCAAATGTTGGATTTTTAATTTGCTTGAAATTCCACATTTGCAGCAGCCAAAACCTTCGAAGACTGTTAATTTGATTTTGGTTTACAATTAACTAAGCAGTAGCAACTTAGCCTATACAGAAGACTGCCAAGAAAAACGATATCTTTGGTAAATTACCAAGGATCAAAATGTGGACAACAGATTTCTCCCCTCCCACCCCTCCACCCCCCTGACTATTTTTAACTAACAATGATAGTTTTGATAAAGTAAAAGTACTTCATAGATAATATAATGACAAGGTGCAAATTTTGCCAAACAGTCCAGAATTTCAGAGGTAGTGATATATATTTAAAGGAGACCAAAAAAAAAAAAAAAAAGACAACTAACCAAAAACAAAACCACCAAAAAACTCAAAACCCCAAACAATTTGAGTATTAAATGTACAGTAAGTGCTCTGTAGTCAAATAAAAAGAAAATAAACTAAGAAGACTGCTGCAGAATGGGAAAGAGCAGGTCTAGTTTGTTTATTTATAAATTGGTAACAAGTAGATTCTTTCGCACTAACTAAACCAGACAGTAATTATAAACACAGATTGGTTAAATTCCCTGCACCCTATCAAAGGAAATGAGCTCCTCTCTTTTCCAAACATTGTCATTTGTTTATTGAGCCTCTTTTGGGCTTGATTTCATTAAAAACGATGTAAAGTCCACATCTGCAACCCCCAAAACAATGTTAACCTTGTTAAGCTGATCCAGAGTCCTCATTTCAAAAAAAATTTGCAGGCAACAGAACCGAGCATTTTAAAAGGGAGCTCTTGGTATACAGAGCAAAGAATTTGGATTATTTTTGTTCCATTACAGAAAACTTATATTGCTATGCAATAGAACAGGAAGCAAACAGTAACCGCTTCAGTAGTTCTGGATAATTAGTTACCTAAATTCTCTGAGGTGAACAAAATGTACTTAGATGGCAGAACATTACTGCTTGTGTGCTGAAACAACAGAGTAATCTCGGCTGAAATGAAAATCACAAATACAGGAGGAAAAAGTCATGTTTAAAATCATTAGTCTTTATCAGTAAAGTACAACTGAGTTCCCTATTAGAGTAATAGTTTTATTAAAAAGGGGATGATACTGCTTATATTAGCTAGCCTCAGATATCAGATTTCAACAAACTTTAGCACTGTAGACGCTATTAAAACATCATTATTAGAGTCGCCATGCTTGAATGATTTAAACTAAAGTGAATTTCACGTATTTGTTGGAAGACAGGAATAATAAATACTAGAGCTCAAGCTGGCAAGAACTGACCTGGACTTTGCAGACAAAAAGTTAAGAAATTTTGTCCTGAGAATTGCTTGGGAGTGGGGTTAGTGCCTGCTGGTGGTGGAATCCTGCTGGAGAAGCTGAAATGGGGCTGAGGAGGTTCAGGAGCCTCTAAGGGCTGATGCCATCCAATTCCCCTGCACGTGCATGAAGAGGTGCTGCTACACCTGGCGCATGTCCCCATGGGCAAAGCAGGAGAGAATTACCCCTTTTGGGGCACATCCCTCAGCCCCCATGGACATGGTGCCGTGACTGTGGTGTCCTAAGGTGTGCCTGTGATTAAGGCTTGTTCCCATGACTTAAGAGAAAAATGCACACCAGGGCAGCGGGATCAAAGACGGAGTAATGGGCATCACCTAATGCTCCTGGACCAATTATCCTGACAAACTGCAGATGTCTTCAGAGAACACGTTGTATTTATTTACTGATTCACAGCAGCACTGAGCAATTTGCTATCACACAGCCACCTCCTCTGGTCAGGTAATGCTGGGTATCTCCCACCTACGGTGAAGGCAAATCAAGGAAAAACAAACGGGTTCCCAAAAGGCAAATCCTGTTTCCATCACTGTTACTGCCCTCCTAATGTTCCTGGGATTGGCGCTTTGATAGTGTAGCCATACAAAATTTTCATATGCAATCTACCAAAAAATCTGATTTATGGCAGGTTTGCTCTTACTTGAGTTCTCGAATATGGCAAGTACTTTGATAAAAAGAAGATAGTACTTGGTACTTTTTGCACTCTGCCACCATTTAATGATACTGAATAAAAATGGTTTTGATTTTTCAATATTATAATCAGAATAAAAATTAAAATATATTTGAAGATTATGTCTAAAATAAAATAAAAAAGGGCCATTAAGAAGAGGGGAGCATATTAACATTAATTTTGATTTCTCTTGGTATCTTATTCCCTCTGAGCCCTTATGTATAACTTCAAGTTTGACCCCATACTGAGATTTCCAGCTCTGCTTGTCACAGGGAATTTGGGGCAATTAATGTCTTGAAAGACTGCGCTTTTAGAATAATCAGGTCAGGAACTTTGTCTTTCTAAATACTCTGCTATTTTTCAGGAATATCTGTGGATTCTTGAAATAATAAGTTACAGTAACACTGGGCCAGATCCTCAGCTGGTGCAAAGTTGGCTTTTCTTCATTAACTTCAAAGGGACTATGCTGATTTACACCAGCTGAGGGAAGATGTGGCCCACAGTGTCCAGGTGGATTTAAATCATACACATGAGAAATACCTCAGTACATCCAGGTCTGTACTGAGGTTGAACATAAAAGGCCCGAGTAGCGGGAAATCCATCCCTTTTTATTTTTAAATGCTCAAATGTTTACCAGCTGACCTTCCCCTTTACTGCAGATCTGGGAATCAAGGTGCATACAATAAAGTTCAAACCAATCAACTGCTTTCAGCTGTTCTTGTGCAATGAATTTTTAAACATTTGATCATTAAGACCAATCTATATGCAGGTCAGTTTTCTGAACAGGATGGGAACAGTTTGGGAGCAGATGCCAGGGCACTGACTCATGAAGAGGGACTGTTAAAATAACACAGAGAGCACATTTATCTTGGGCCACCCATCAGGTGAACACTACCAAGACCATCTCTTTGCTGGATGGATGTACAGATCAAGACAGTTAATCTCTAGCAGAGCACCTTTATTAATTGAATGGCAGCACACTGGCAGGGCAGGACTCACCAGCCTTGAAGTGGTTATCTTATCCCAAAGCAACTTCGATGCAGGTTTTGGTCCTTCTCCAATTGGTAAATTCTCTAGAAACAGCACTTCATGCTGCTATTTACTTGTTTATTCACAATTCTGCCTTGCAAATGCTCATAAATGTGTGGGAAAATTTCAGCTGTGACTGTTTGTGATATGTTCACTTCCAACACCTACCACTATTAATTTACAGAATTTGGGGTGGACAGCAGCCTTGGGCTGTTGATCCCTCTCTTCAAATCACTTCAGTTTTATTGCTGGGTCACTGGCTGTATCCAAAGGCAACAGGACTTAGGCAAATCATAGAAAGGTAGAATGCTGATAGAATGCTTTGGGATGGAAAATCATCTCATTCCAAGCCCCTTCCAGAGCAGGGAAACCTTTCCTGAGACTAGGTTGTTCGAAGGCCCATCAAACCTGATCTCAAGGTCCACATAGTCATGAGCAACCCAAGGTGGTAAAAGAGCAGGGGACTCTCACAAGTCCATTTAGGGATAATTAAGCCTGGATGGTCTTCAGATGCTCAAGTTAAGAGTGGTGTTGAATGGAGGCACAATTTAAGCCTTTTTTTTCCTTGAGATGAATATTTATTATATCTAGTCTTTATTTAAGGCCCTGTAGCTTTGAAGCTAAGGGACAAAGCAGTCCAATCCTGGCAGGAATGACTGGGGATATTGCATTTTTATTTTTTGTACCTGTTGAGGGGATGATTACTGAAGCTTGCCTGATTTTATCAACTGTCTTAGAAGAGGCTTTCAAAGTCAGAGCTGCTGTTCTGAAAACCCATTTCTACCCATTGTACAGGAATGCTTTGCAATTTGCCTAATCTATGTATTCATTGATTGAATTTCATTTTTTCCAGCTCAGTGTTCATGACTGCCACATACATGGTTGCTTTTGTACAGATGGCTTTACCTGCAAAGAGTGTTGCATGTAGACAAAAACGCCTAAACACCATCCAGCTAAGCTGCCACCTTGGTGCCTCTGGAAACACTAACCAAACCATCAGAAGGGTCTGACTGAAGCATTTGATTTGAGAATGACATTTAGCAGTCACAAATACTTCCTTTCAGCATTCCCCCAGTTCTACAGCTGCTTCAGTCCAGGCATGTAGGCAATTAATTACCCAAAAATACCCCCAAGCATCACGATTGTGCTTCGTGCTAAACCCGAGCTCTTAGAAAACATCAGCACTGGACTTGATCTACTTGGAGAATTTTAACAAAAATTTTTGGAGAGCATTTTCAGGAGCTGAAATCTGCCAAGGTTTTTGTATCCAGACACCGTGACACTACTAGAGAATATTTGTTTAACTCAAACGATAACATTTGGGTCAAGGTCAAAGAACCAGTTGAACAATATGACTTATTACTGCAGGCTGACCCCAAACCATACTGCACAGAGCAATGAGGAATAGGAAACAGAATGCTGAAGGGGCAAGTCTCATTCTCACTCTTGCCAAACACATCACCTTGGCAAGTCACCCAACTTGTCTGTGCCTCAGCTACACTGTCTGAAACGCTGAGATAATAACAAGAGTCAACTTTGAAAAAAAAAAAGTGAGAGATCCTCAAACAAAAGCAGCGATAAGTGTGAAATATTCATTATGATATTAAAGAACAGATGGCCAAAGCAGAGATCCAGTTAAAAGGACTGCACAGAGTTATAAGAAAGCTCTTGGTGTGACGTATGCGCTTTACGATGTGCATTCCCTCAGACAATGCACGATGAGTCGGCTGCAGCAGTTTATGTTCTGGATTAGAGCATACGCATAAATAAAGCTACGTTTTTATGTGATCCCAACAAATAAATGGGAAGCACGGACAGGAATGTCTAGCTGATGGAAAAATGAGACACCACAAACAAACCACAGCTTGATGATAAAAAAAAAAGAAGTCTAAGATTTATATGGCACAGCTGGCTATGTGTAGTGCTTTTGTAAGCCTACAGCATCTGGTCACTTGTTTTAAATGTCTGAATAGACAGAGGCCTGAACCTTGCACAACTGTGGAAAAAGAGGCAATGTCTCATGGTAAACCACACAGCCATGCATTGCACAACCCACTGGTGCATGAGGAGGTCTCCTGCACCACAGAGAATGACTGTCAGCTGCATGTCTGTCCTGCAGCCAGGGCATCACAGACATCCACCCACCTATGTCTTTCTTAAGCTGTGCTGGAACTGGAGCACGTCTTCTGGAAGGACATCCAAGCTCAAATGTAGGTGTCAACAATTTTACCACCTCATTTCTGTGAGCTCCACTGAATTAAAGTTATGCTAACATACATCACTGGAGAACCTGGCCAATTGTCCTTCATCAGCTCTAAGAAACCACCCCCAAACATCCCAGATGTCTCTTTGTGAACATAGATGGTGCTTTTCATAAGTAAAAACAGGGTGAAATAATAAATGCTGTTGCAGAGAGAGGAGAAAACGCACCCTCTTCATGTTTTCCTTGCAGAGTATTCAAGCCTTCCATTTTTATCAGATTATATTTTTACCTGAATTTTCAAGAGACATTGCACAACAAGGTGTGGGAGAAACATAGTCCCAGCTGTGGTGTGAGTCACTCCACAGAAGGAGGGAGTAGAGCTTTTTGGGCTGCAGGGCAGCACCACAGCAGCAGTAGGGTTGGCCAAAGGGTGCTAAGAAGGGAGAGAAGAAGGTACATTTTACATCTGTACAAGAAAAAAAATCAATGGAAAGTCAAGAGGTTGAACGAAAAGAATAATAAAGAAAGTGCAGCAGGAACACACTGAAGACAGCTAGATAAATCCCAAATCTGTGCAAATTGTAGCAGTCAAGGGAAGAAGTTTCTAAGACTTAAAATATTTCCACAGCTTTTAAACCTGCCGTGCTCTCACTGGAAAGGTAAGTTGTGGTAGACCTAACCTCCTATTTTTTAAAAAGTCTCACAAAACCACAAAGGTTTGTGCTCCCTCTGTTGGCTTTAGGAAAGAGATTTGGGTTGGTTTTGTTTTCCTCACAAATATCATCCCGCATTTTGTTCTGACATCAGTGAAAGGACAAAAACGCATTTGTGTGACGAGATGTTATTTACACTGAAGTTTCTCTTGTTTAAACAAGAAAATGGACGTGCTAATTTCAGCTCCATCCCAAATGCAAAGAAAATGAATAAACATTTCATAAACCAACTGCCAAACTGGAGGAAGATTAAAGTATTTCAGTACTGCAGAAGGAAATAGTGCAACCAAAAGAAAGATAACGCTGCACACACAAAGTTATGTCTCGTACAAGTCGGCTGGTATCTGCAACATTGTCCAAGAGTTTACTGAAGCCTACATGGTTGAAAATGTGCGTTGCTCGTAGTATTTTCCACTGCACCACCTTTTCTTTTAGCATTGAAAAATGAAATTTAAAAATGGGTAAGATGGAAAAGCCGTATTGCAAAACAGAGCTAGATGAGTGTGAGTCTAAGATGATATGGAAGACGAATAAGGAAAAAAAGTGTGACAGAAGGATGGATCAAATTATTGCAATTTTTTTTCCTCTGGTGTTAATTATTTACAATGTATGTTTCTTATCTACAATCTGTTTTTCACTGCATCTTTATCCAGCACAAGAGAGCCCTGATCTCAGTGGGTTTTTAGCTGCTACTGCAACACAAAATACGATATTAGAGCCACTTGTTCAATTATTAATTTTTAGGAACAGAATGTAAAGTCATTATCCACATAATATGAAATGGTTTTGGTTTAAATAACACTAATGACTTAGATGCTTGTTGGAATTAAATGGCAACACTTTGGCCTGAGAGGAGGCTGAATCCAAGATCTCTGTGCCTAACTCATGACCTTACCCAAAACTCCCAATTTGAATGAGTGAAAATGGATAGGTGAGGCACTGCTACATGTCAGATGTACCATTTGGTTTGGTAGTCTTGAAAGTAAAAGGTGGCTTTCCAGCATCCACCCGTAACACAGACTAAGGCATGGCATTAAGGCTAAAAACTACCAGGCTATGGAACTACTACATAACACAGCAGTGGAAAGGGTGGTGAGCCGACCATCAGCTCTCAGTATTTGACAGCAGCACCAGCTCAGCACCCCCTGTTTGAACTGCTGGCTCCCCATCCAGCCCCTCCCTGCCTGGCTGAACTTGTCTCTGGCTCCCAGCCCAAGGCTTGTGACACTGCAATTAAACCAGGGTGGCATGTGGAATCTGTAGGTATTTTAGCCATTTTGTCAAAGTTAGGAAAATCCTGACTGAACTGGAACAGGAAAATAATTTGCTGAAATATCACCTGGAGCAGGAAGTTATTAGATGTTTGAGTGACTTCTAGAACAGAAAACTATGTATGAATATGTACACGAGGCAAAACAGATGTTGTCTTGACCTCTGCACACTGGAATCTTAGAGCTATTCTGTTTACTCTCTGCTGTCCATAATGCATCTTTAAGCCAGGTGCTGCCACTTATCAGGTATCTACATCTCTTGTTTAAACAAATGTTAACTGAACTTGACAGCAAAGGGGACCCCTGCAGCAAAATTGGCAGAAGACAGCTTTAAAGCTACCTTCAGTTCTCACTCCTGAAATAACTGGAGTTTTGTGTGACTAGGTAAGGAGTGAGGGTAAAAAGTTAAACTTCTGACCCCATCTCCATGGGGTTTCACACACCCTCTGCCTAGTGCTTCCCTGGCAGGGTGCAAGGCTCAGCTTTGCAGGCAGGAGGAGAGCTGGTCTTCCAGAGCTGGCAGGAGCTGTGGCACAGGCTCTGTCCCTTGCCCATCACCCTCTTCTGGGTACTTTGAAGCAGCACACGTCTTCTGGGGCTATCATTGTAACTCCTGCTTGCATCATAAAATGTTCTTTGCCCCATGACTGCCTCCACCTGCTTCCCCCAGGGCCACGTCCTTGGCTCCATTGGAAAGAGCTGCAAAAAGACTCTCTTGGCCATGGAGTGAGTCTGAGAGCTGAACTCTGGGTCCTCCCTTTCCCATTCTTGCAGCAGGGTTGTTCTTTTGGGTTTTTATTTGGGTTTTTTTATCAGTGACAACTCACACAAAAGCTTTAGGACAAGACAAGGCCACAAGTGCTCTGGAGCCTGGTCTTACATGGCACCAGCAGCAGAGCACCTCCACCATGGGCTGCAGGTTTCTGCAGTCCCTGTGCTTCCTTGGGAAATCACACAGAGCCACCAACAACAGGTGTGGAATTAAACTCTGTCACCTCTCTCTTCAAGGCAGCCCTATAACTGTTCAGCCATGAAGCAAAGACAACAGGCACATCAAGAAGGTGTTGCAGGAAGCTTCTGAGCTTTCCTCCTTTCCTCTCTCCTCCCAGTTCCTTGGCCACACAGATGAGATAAAGGGTCTTCAGACCCCCACAAGGGCCTGCAAGGAATTTTGAAGCTGAAGCTGAGGAAACACCACCACTGCAAGAAGATCAGTTTGGGGGGTTTGCCATTAGCAGAGAGCCAGGCAGCACGGCCAAGACTTCATCCACACTTCATCACGATGGATGTGATGAAAAGTGTCCTCGTTTCAGGGCTGCATTACTGATTTTTGGTGCCTGGTGGAGGACATTTTAGAGGATTTTAGCACAGCTATTTCACCATCCAAATGCTGCTGAGGAGATAAAGACTCTTCTCCTATAAATAAATACTCCTCCTATCAAAACTAACTTTGGATTGCAACTTGTCTTCTGATTGATTGGATTCAGTTTTTCTGAAGTGTCTGTCATTTACTCCTCAAAACTGTTTGAGGAATCAGAGACAATTCAGCACGCATTACATGATCAACCTATCAATATTTTAATTAAAATTGGATTAAGGCAATAGCAAATAGGCACTGGTACCACTGACAACTTTGAGAGAACGTGCTGAAACTCTGTCAGGATCCTGCTATTCTGTAGTTTACGTAGAGTTTAGAAAATCCTAAAAGCTGGAAGGTGAAGACTTGGATTCAGCATTTGAGATAAATCCCTGAAGTTGATTTCAGAGAACCAAAGCAAGTGTTTGTGTAGAACCAAGGGAAGACATTTTGGTTAACTTTACAAAATGGGGAATGATGTTGGTTTTGTTCTTCTAATGAAAGAATAGATCTATCTAGTAAAAATCATGTAACTATCCAAAAAACATCTTGGATATCAGAAATGGATGTGGGATGAAATTTATGTGCCTTTCTCCAGACTGGGAGGATTGTTCACAGCTAGAGCACAATGCCCAAGGTCTGTCTCCTACAGCTTCAGTGAGATTTCTCTGCAAGAGATTCCAAATGCAAAGCTAAAAGTCATTTAAAAATTCAAACATTTTGCTCCTGGAGAGGCTCAGGGTGGGGACATGCTGACATAATCACCTGGAGAAAAACATTCACTTGAACTATAGTTTTCTGTCTTACACCATTCCCTCACAGCCAGTCTGTTACCTCCCGTTACTTCATTAGAAGCCAGAGAGAGAAGAAAGATCAGGTCAATTACCTCCACTAGCACACAGAAGACAATGTCTAGAACTCTTTCATTCCCAAGGTTCCTTCCCTAAGGCTTTGCAGAAAGAAGGTCTGGTACAATGAGATTTTGGAACTTCCTTCATGTAACACAGATGCATACAAAGGAAAATCACATTCAGAGCACGATACCTGATCTCAGGTGGTGGAGGTGGGCTCAGAGCATTGTCCAAAATGTACCACATTACTGCTGAAGCTGCTCAGTGTTCCAGATATGCCATATTTGTACATACAGAGTACCCATATTCCTTCCTGCCTTAATAAACTCCCCTTTGCTTCTCTGCCACTAATATATGTTGGGGATTTCTACTGATGCATGCTTACGGATATGTTATACACTGAGGCAAATATTCCTGTGCTGGCAGGACCACCCAAGCCTATTCTTGAAGCATAAGACACAGAGTTTATTGAGGGAGGAAATCTCTTTTAATGGTATTGGGAGGACTGTAATTTTGCTAAAACATTCAACTTTTCTCCCAATACGTTCGTTATGTAATGGGCTGTATTTGTGTCTGGTATTGGAGCCTCAAAGTAATCCCAGCCACTGAGACTACAAATTTCTTTTTACAAAGGCTATGTTGCTCATCTCAAAAAATTCTTAGGCTGTACAGAATTAGTGATGCTTGCAGGATGGCAAATCTAATTTCAGCTGTAAAACAATGGCTTCAAAGAGGAAGAAATTTGCCAAACTCTGAATATGACCGATCGCAGAAACAGGTAGAACATCTTTTCCTTTGAAACCCACAAATGGATATTGGAAAGAGCAGGGAAGTGCTATGTTAAATGTATAGGGCTACCTAACTATCAGAGGTTTGAAAATCCCTGATGAAATAGAGTGTCACTGAGTTCCCTCTGTCACTCTGTCCATTGAACCCTGGCTGAGAAGGAAGGGGGTCAAGTGAGAGTTTACTGACACTCTGGACACCAGCTGAGACTGTGGGCAATGGCTTGTGTGGTCATCAAAGAGAACAAGGAAGGCTGTAGTGGAAATACAGTGAGTAATGCCTGAAACAGAGGCCATCTCTAGGCCAGGAAGGCCAAAATGTTGGGTGGATTAGGTTGTTTTTGAGGATGCACAGACTTCAGCCATGACAGTCTCATTCCTCATGTGACAAAATCCCCAGTCAGCAGAACTACAGACTGCCAGAAAAAAAGCATCTCTAACACTCAGGAGGTTTTTAGAACAGGACAGCTTGTTCCTGCTGCAAAAGTAGGAACACTAAATGAGCTCAATAATTTCAGTCTCTAAACCTGTCGTTACCTGCCCTGCTGCTGATAGTGCTGTTATCTTGTTACTTCTGCATGCGTGCTTCCTTCCAGGATTTTAGTGTTATAGCTCTGAAAGGATATCTGGTTTGCTTGAACATCACAAGACTAAAAAGATAAACTGAAACAAAACCCACACCTATAATGAGATGAGAAGAGCCATACATTTCAATGAATGGAGGCCGTACACTCCATGTAGACCTGAGTTTAGTTACAAAAGAGTGAAGAGCAGCACGAGATCCACTGAAAGTGTATAATTTACCAACCATTGAGGCTTTGTTAATATTCCCCTTTTACAGATTTTTTTTTCACTGTCTGATTAGCTAATTAAAGTTGTAGGCTGTTTCCTTTCAATCAGAACTGTGAGCATGTACCAGGTGCCAAATATCATGATGTGCAGAAAGGCAGGCGAGCTCAGAGAGATGGAGAGGTGCAGGAGAGGCTCAGCCTTACCAAACTACCTCACTCTCAATGGGACAGCACATCTGATTTGGACATTAATCTTGTCCTGGCACGAGGTTCCATGGAACAGGGGTACAGCACTGGGTGCAACAGTCAGAAAAACAAATATACCACTGGAAAATTTGCACCAGCTTTATGCAAGCCTGGTTGGGTTAGATGAGAGGGACAGCCCCTAGATTGGCATCCCTTGGAGCAAACTCATCTCCAGAGAGCTCCTGTTGGATGCGCTGACACATGAGCAGAGAAGTCAGCCTGATCCAGCTGGGCACAGCTTCCTCTACCCTGAAAATCCTTCCTGACATCTTCACCTGGAGCTGTTCACAGCATTCACCACTGAAAAGCGGGTTTTCATTGTTAGCAAGGAACTGTCAGTAAAGAACTGATTGACAGCCCCTCACAGAGCAAAACCAGCCCCAAAATAGGTACAGTTGTGGTTGTGCAGCACTGCCTTCTGCTTAAGAGAAGAAAAAAAATATTTGGAGCTCTTTGGGATCTACTGGATCACTGCTTTCTTTGTTGTGCTTCTTAGCAAATAAGCTGGGCATGTCCGGAAAAAGGTGAGACAAATCTGAAAGCTGATTAGAAGGTACTAGATCAAGATATAAATGTACTTGATACATTTACAGGTACTTAGTTTAAGATTTAAATGGAAGATGGGCTTTCAAATTCCATGTTCTGAGCTAGGAATTCTTGTGTTGCAATTCTAAAGGTTTATAGGTAAAGACATAACAGCACCTCCAAGATGCACTTGGCTGACTTAAATAAAGACTGCAAATGGGGCACAGTCTGTAAAAGGGTTGGCTGAGGTAAAAGATTCCCAGTCCTCTTCCAAAATCCCTGCAAATTACCGTTTAAATAGAATTCTGCTGAGTTACCAATTTAAAAAAGAAAAATTGGTTTGAAAAAAGCAGTGCGGTATAAAACAGGGAAATTTTTGATCTACTGGTAAGGTCACCAAAGTACAAGGCCACAGGGAGGAAATGATCATGGCCAGGCAATCTAGGACTTCTAAATTTAAGGATAAGCTGCAAAATGCTTTGCAAAGGTACAGAAAAACCTTTCAATATTTAACTATAGTTGTTTTAAATGCAGATTGGGCTACATTTTCTTGGCATTGTGGATTTTTTTCCATTTCAAGGCTAGCAAACCTCCTGGAATCTTACCAATACCAGGAAAGATTTAAAAATTTGAGTAACTGTGGTAAGAATGTGCATAGATGATAAATAGGAAGAAAACATTTGGACTGTCTTACCATTCATCCCAGTGTTCACAAATTTCTTTACCTAAAATTATGGCAACTGGAAAAGACCTAATCTAACATTAAAATATTTAACCAAGAGTTCACACACACATATTTTACACAGTGGTAGTTATATTTCTTTTGCCCAATGGAGCTAACAATGATAGTTTGCTTACAACCAGAGAGATCCAAAAAGAAACAATGCCAACACGCTCAGCATATTTCTAAAATATTTTTTCCGCTAAAATGTGCGTCATTCCAAAAACATGTCTGAGTGGTTATATTTTGGGTGAGGAACAAAATCAAGAAAAAGTGTCAAATGCATCTTTATACTACAATATTTCACAGTCTATTATATAAGATGATTATCTACACAAACAGAAGCTTAATATGTGCAAAAAGCAAGGGGGAAAAAACCCTTATATTTAGGATTGGCTGGAGCAAACCAGCAAAGTTACACATAAACTGGGTAAGTAGTCTAGGTCAAACTGGGTCATTATGCTGGCTAAATTCTGAGCTGGCATCACACCAGTGTAAAACTCCTTCCTTTACAAAGGCTTCCACATTCATTGGACTGATGTGTAATTTAGTACATTTGTTCTGTCCATCACGTCTGATTTTTAACTCAGGTGAAGCAACCGCCCCTGCAGGTCCCTGCTTTGATTGCATCCATCAAACCACAAAACCATTTGTTGTTCTCAGGTGGAGCAGGATATGTGCATCCCACAGGGATCAATTCACCCTCCCTGCTTCTCCTGAACTTTGGCAAGATTGTGACGGGGCTTGTGTGTGCCAGGCTCCTGTAAATCCCTGAGCTTCAACTTCAGGGAGTGACTCCTTGGAGATCCAGATCTACCTGCCAGTGTGCTCAAGGGCCCAAATTCTCCCTCTGCCCTGGGAAGGGCTCTGCTACCAGAAGTTTCTGTGGCTGGAAATTAGTTTAGCTCAATAGGTAACACACGACTGCAGGAATTTTGGCAAGAGAATTAGGAGTTAAAATAAGAGAGAGCACAGGGAAAAGGTTACAAGGGCTAGTCCAAAGCGATGCTAAAGACTTTACATGGCTATGAATAAAAAGGAACTTGTAAATAGTGGTTTTGATAGTCTTTTCTGAGGCTTATAAGTGACATTTCCTCTACTTCGACTTACTGCAATAATAACACAGATTTGCTATGCTACATTTTTCTAGAAATCTTGCAGGACACCGAGAGCTGACTATAACCTATTCATCCTTTCTGCATGCAGAAGAGTGAGTTTTTGGACCTTTAAAAGTTTTCCATTTGGGGGAGTAGAAATGTCTCCTCTAAGACCCAATTAATCATTGCACGCTGTGAGGCACCTCTAATGTACAGATTTAACGAGACAAGCCTTCCTGGTTTAGTTTTTTTCCACCTTTGAATAAGTACTCCTTGACACATAAAAATCAAATGTAAACAGCGCTAGGACCAAAACCCATGTTCTTGGAACCGCACCTAATTTAGAACTGTAAGAACTTGGGAATGTTTATATTTCATCCCCAAAGTCTTCATCTGTTTATATCTAAGCTGCAATCTGAACTTAGACACAACTACAAGGCTCGGTGAAATAGGAGAGCGTTCCCTTGGGCCACAGTCCTGGAAATCCACCACCTTTTTTCTTCATTAATATCTAATCCCCATTTAGTAAGAATTTAGCTACTTTTATCCTGATGTGAAACTTCAGGGCTGCCTATTTCACTCTGCTGCCTGCTGCTTCTAAATACAGCAGTGCTGGTGGCGGAGGTGGTGATTGTGAGTCATAAACACTCTGTCATTGTAACATGTCAGATTTGTCCAAAAGAAACATATTTTTATATCTTAGATTATTTTATTATTAGTTTAAGAAGGTTCGTTTAGCTCCTAGCAAAGCCACGAGGAAGAATTATGCACTTAAGCAGTTCTATCTCAGATGTGTAATGCCTTGCAGTCATTTAACATGCTGAGACAAACAAGAGAATCCCCAGAGTGCTCATCTACTATGGGACTTATTTCATACTGCATCAATAATGTAAATTGAGATGTGAAGATAGCTCCTTGTTTTTCTAAGGTATGATTACACTAGTGCAGACAACATCCACTCAGTTTCACTGGAAACACCGGAGTCAGCTCCCTGATAAAAACCTGGCCCATTCTTTGTCTGAAAAGAAGAAAAAAATTATACTATCAACAGGAAATTGTTGGAAGCAGCCTGGCTTTGTGAGATCAGTTGTTTGCTGCAATGTTTTCCAAGCCCCAGGTGAAGTGTTGGAAACCCGCTGCAGGGGTTAATATTTCTCTCTAATATGACTTCAGATATTACTTTTTGTTCTTCTCAATAAACTACCCTTACCCACATTTAATCACTGTGGTGAACAGCAATTCATATAAATAAACCTCACACAAATTAATTCAGCTGGGTTTTTTGAGTCTATAATGGCTCACCCATGAAAAAAAACTTGTATCATCTCTACCTTGATACTTTTGGACAATTGAAGGCTACTTGATGGAAAATGGAAGTCACCAAGAAATTCTTTTTTTCTCAGTTTGACCTCTTATCTGCCCTGGTAAGGCACGCAGCATTATGCCTAGTTAACATCCTGGTGCAGTGCCCGTATCTGCTATTGTACAATACATCGAACAAACATAAAAGACATCAATCAAAATCCTCAAAATGTCTTTTTCTGCCAAGATGCATAAACGTCTCCTATCTCCCATCAAATTATTTTAATTACAGCTGCTGAGCTTCATAATTATTTTTAGCCAGGCTGGCTTTTCTGTTGTTATTGAACATATGATATGCAATATATTGCATTCATACATCCTACTGGATTTTGTTATAGCAGAGCGACTCCTGTAGCTGAGATGGAGATTGTTTTTGTGTTATCATGAAACCATTTGACCTTTTGCAGGAAATTTTCCAGCATCTTTAGTACCTTGCTAAAGATTTGAAGAGAGCAAGGCAGATAGAAAAGAGAATTTCGTATGTTCTCTCTGGTTGTTTCCTTCTAAAGTTTTTTCTTCTTCTCCCCAAAATGTTTCATACAGGTGTTTTTCAAAAATCTTATAGCTCAAAAAAAAAACCAAAAAACCAAACCCAAAACTGAAACATGATATGGACAGATTCTTACTGACAAGAGGTGCCAAATCAGGTTTCCTTTTTTGTGACTTGCTATAATCCAAGATCATAGAACCAGGACCTTTATCTTTGTTTTCAACTACACATCCTTAACTTTTCTTCATTTTAGGGTCTCTCCCTGCAGGCAATAAAACATAAGGTAATTCCTGAAAGAAATAAAAGGAAGTAAGCTTGGCTTCAGCTGAGTAAAACCAATTGGGTTTCAAATTTACACCAGCAAGAGTCTGTATGTTTGAGTGCCACTGAAACACACACCATTTATAACACGACAGTAGTGATCCTCTTCTGAAAGACATTGCTAAATGTGCAAGTCACTTAGCCAGGAAGAATTTGTATTGCATTTCTGAAAGCAAAATTACAATAGCTGACAAAACATGAAAGTTTCATCATGGTGGATTAGAATGCGCACAAGGAATTCAAGGGAATTTATCGTTACTCAACATTTCAGCTGACGCTCTTTAATGCATCTTTAGGGAGCAGATTTGTCTCTGCACTCTGTAGAAAACCCATGTGCATAAAGAGGTTGGATTACAGAAACCTAGTAAATAATATAACAAACAGCTAGTTAGGCTCTACAGCCAGAAGAGCAAACATGTGTTGTTCTTACATTGCTGATCCCCAAAGAAAATGTCTTTCTTTACAGCTAAAACACCTGTTTCTTTGCCCAGGAACTTCCATGACAGGGAGAGATTGGCAGTTGATTTTAAGATTCCTTGCCCCTCCCTGCTTGCCATAGACCATGTTTGAGCAGGTTTCTTTACATTTCAATACATAACAGAGTGATTGCAGATAGAAATCTTGATGCCACCTCTCCCCGTCAAGTAAGAAATGCTCTCAGCAGTTATGATTTCCAAAGATCTGTCAAAAAAAATGCCAAGAAAAGTACACAGCTGATATTTCTTAGACACAAAAGATAAAAAAAATAATTAAACAAACAAACAAACAAATGTCCTTTTGGCTGAAAGGAGACACCATGCCAATTGGCCTTGGATAAGGTCAGGAAAAAGTTTAGCAACCTTAATGCATTATTAAGAAAGACACCAGAGAGGAAAGAGAGGACATTCAGCCCTCAGTCAAGTAAACACTAGTCAAAGGTACAGCATGAAAACCCTGGGGCTAGATACAGAATCACAGGATACAAACAAACTTAGGAAAACAAACGGAATGAACTGTCCTAAGCTCATCCTGGAGCACATGGCACCTTACCTAGACTATACTTCATACTGCAGCAGAAATGGGGCATTGCAGGAGACTTTTAATGCCATTCACTTTCCATTTATTACTCCAAGACATTTTCATTATTAAACCAAAAGAAACACGGCAATGCTTTGTGCAATCTTTTAGGGAATAGTTCTTGGCCTTGTACCATGTGTCATGAGTACACTCTGGGAGGAAACCAATTGTTTCTGCAAAGCTCAGGAGCTAAACAATAGGAGGGTGGTAAACAAAACTGAGAAAGAGGTCACTGAAAATGGACAAGTCCGACCATAAAACATCTGAAAGCAAAGCTACGAGTTAGAGATGTGACTTTGTAGGAATTTATACATCTAGTTATTAAAACTTGAAGGCCACAGTCTCTAAATGGGGAACTCTAGTTCTACAGAAGACACGGATACAATCCCTTCAACATTATGTTCAAGTATCAAGCTGTGAAATAAAGAACAAATGCATTCTAAGATGCTCAGACAGGAGTCCATTTAGCAGGTGCACTTCTGTATTTCAGCCTGTGTTGCCTCTGTGAGAATATGGTGGAGTTCTGGATCCTCACTTCGAAAAGTACATTGAAAAATTAGGCAATTATTGTAGAAAGTCATAGGAAACATTAAAGAAATTGAAAAAGATGCTGTCTCATGGAAAAGCTCATTTAGTCTAACTCTGACGGGATCACAAAGCAACTTTATCACAGTCTGTAGAAATTGGATAATGCACTTAAGGAAAGTTCCCTGACCACTTGCCAGTCTCATCTCAGGTTGCAGTGGATCCTTGGTTGCTGAAAGTTTTTAAACTGTGATTTTAGAACTGAAACTAACCTAAAAATGTTGTCTGTTCCTGGCATTTTCAGGCATGGGTTACACAGGAAGTCTCAGTGGCTGCATATGGTTCTCCACTCTGTTCTTACCTCTGTTTTACTGCCTGGAATTTCCAGTTCTCACTGATGATCCTGAACATTTTTGATTTGCAGGAAGCCCATTAAAAGTGTGCTACAGCACTAACTCATACCTGTCACCCACGGTGGGCAACTGCTCCCAGCATCAGCAAATGCTGCCCAGTAGGATTATCCTGGGATCAGTCTTACCCTTCTGCACACAGTCACCCTATTCTGTTCCCACTGGATGCAGGCAGGTGCTGCTTTCAGTGCTCAGGGTGTCTTTGCACTAAGAAAGAGATCGAATTTTTCCTAGGTAAGAAAAATCCTGATCCTAAACTCTCCTGCCTCACAGAGAATATTCTCCATTCTACCTCCAGGAAGGATCCCTGGAGCACACCCTCCCATCCACCTCTTGGGAAAGCAAACAAATGAGGATGTGGCCCCACGCCCTACTATCATATATAACACTTTTAATCATCTTACCTATGAAAAGTGCCGTGTAAGCTCTTTTTATCTCCTGGCTAGTTTCATATTAATATATTATCTCCCTGCAACTCGTGACTACTTCCAGCTAGTGCCAGAGAAATAGGAAACTGTTTAGATGCATTCTCCTGTTCCTATGGCAAAAATCAAAGAAAGGGAAGGCGAAAGTATATTACAGAGAATTGAAAACAGGTACCTTTTATTAATGTAGCTGATAATGCCGTACAGTTCACTGTTCTTGTTTAATTGGGCTACATATTGATTCGATTGTGGCAATGGAACTAGACAAATGTTCCTTAATTACATTTTAAATTCAGCTTTCTGGGGTTGAAGGTGCTTTTGAGAGCGGCACGAAGCTGCAGCCTCAGCGCAGCACGGGCTGACTTAAAGTTGCGCGGACGCTGAGCGGTTGTGCCCAACGCTGAACCGCGGCAAAGCCTTCATTAAAATTAAAAAAAAAAGCAGCTCTGTAATGATATTTACATGACATTCAAAGTGCTCTTTGTTCTTGCCATAAAATACATTCCAGATAATTCCACGCTACCAACCGCGGTTCCCATTATTCAATTTCGCGTTTGTTCGCATGTAAGCAAAGTTTTTTTGTAATGTGTTCGCTAATTATTACTTTTGTAGGGAAAGGTTCAGAGGTGTTTAGGCTCCTAGGAGAGTGGAGACAAATGCATTATAGAAATAATGCATTTAGCCTCCAGGAGTAGCCCTCAGCTCACTTATAAAAGCTCTTGCCAGTCAAATCTACAAAATACCATTTGATTCAACTCTGGGGGAAGAAAGAGAAACGCTTGCCTTCAAAGTTCAAGCAAAGATGCTTGAATTGCAGCTGCCAAGATGGGAGGTGGCAGAAAATGGAGGACTTGAATCTAGGGGGAGAATAAGTAAAAAAAATATTTATACATTCTGTCGTTCAGCTCTAATTGCTTCAAAGATTATTTATTTTTCATTTTTTTGGAAAATAGCTTGCAGCTTCTTAACATATTTTTCAAAGAAGGAGCTGGAAGGCATAATAAAAAGCAAGCAGGGATATGCTTTCCGAATAGACTGAAATAATTAATGTGAGAATGCTTCCGCTTGAGCATTTTTTATGAACAAAAAATACATTATTTTTGCTTTTAAATTGGAGATAATTTGTTACACGGAAGTGGTGGTTTCTTTAATCTTGAAATAATGCTAATTACAATGGTATTTGGGATCTGAATTTCTGCAAAGCTATTCCCTCGTTTGCTGCTGACATAACGAAGTTACTTACAGACTTCAGAGGCTCGTGGCACAGCCCCACTTTGTTTGCCTGTTGTCCCCCTTGGTTTTCCAGTCCCAAACCTCATTACTCCCCTGATTTGATTATGTGGGGGTTTCATCTCCTCTAGCTCACAGTCGCTCCACCAGCAGCTGGTTGGAACAATCCATGGTCCAAACACAATTGTCTTAAGGTTCTTCATTAAGAGCAGCTCTTCCCAGCTTGTGACCAAAGCTCACAGTCACAGCTAAGCCCAAAGGAACGACAGCATCTCGCCAGACTGCACCACACCATAGCACATTTCCAGGAGGAAGGTAGGAAGGTTTTGCCTGTTTATTTTTCCACAGAAAAGTAGCTTTTACTTATTTTACTGTAGGATTGCCAGGGAGCTTAGTCATGGAGCTGCACTGGGCACCTGCACAAACACAGACGAAAAGCAAACCCAATCTTTGTCCTAAAATCCTGTAGTCAAAGCGTATCTCTGGTCAGTTACATGGGTGTGCCTGGACACCTTCTTAGCACCCCTTTGATTTCAAATCAAGATCAGTTTGATTTAGCAGAGATGGACCCTAAGGTCCTGCCCCCTCCCTTTCCATGGGCTCTTCCCAGAGGCGTTTGCCACGCCGTGGGGCCGCATGGCAGGAATTCAGTGGGTGTATTTACCTGCTGGAAAGCAAATGTGCAGACACTGTTTCTGCAGCCACAGAGTTTCATTTGGCAGAGAAACAGGTGTTATCCACCAGGCAAGGCCGACACTCCCTCGTCTGTACTCAGGGCTGAGCATGCAAACAGAAACAACGCGCTGCAGGTACACGGACGCGCCGTGTTCCTTTCTCCAGGCATCTTCCATTATTCAGCATGTTTTCACCACTGAACAACAAATTGTTAGTGGTATAACAAGACAGGAACACGTGTTTGGGTATAGTGTGCTACCTGCAAAGCCTGGCACTTGCTCTGTTGAGCTGCAGTTCCCCACTCTGACAGGGTCAAAGCAGCAGCCAAGACAGCAGTGAAGCTTCTGGTGGCTTTGGGAACAGGTAGATGAGAGGGTTGCATTTTTCAAGGAATGGAGATAATGAGAGTCCCTATTTTTGTGTCTTTTTGCAGGGCAAATATTATCTCTCCTCCATAAAATACATACACAGTCCAGAACAAAGAGCCAGGTGAGGTCTTAGGGAAAGTGATTTCCAGGTTCTAGGCTTGAGTTACCAGCAGGCTGACAGTGTTATTCAATGTGATCAAAGGAAAAGCAGGGAGCAGAGGGAATTGATTACAATGAAATATTTTTTAGCTGCACTGAGATTTGTGGTGAGAAAACATCTGCAATGATATGTCAGAAAAAAAGACTGAGATCTTATTTTGAAAAGTATTAGCTGTATCAGGTAGGAAGACACACAGACCTGTGAGTCATCAGCATAGAGGCAGTAGTTAAATTTGTGTTTTCAGATGAAGATGGGTAAGGCCAAGCCTCTAAAATAAAATCAGAAATAAATTTGAAAGGTGAACCATCAGAAAACAGAGATGTAAGACTAAGAAACAAATTTTAAGAAGGGTGGGGATGAAGGATATCAACAGTTCAAGGTAGTCACAGGTTCTAGGAAGGTTATTCCTGGTGCACCCCTCTGCTCTACAGCCAGATCAATTATCCTCCTGTCTTTCCTTTCAGAAGTCTGTCTGCCCTGCTCTGGACAGCCTCCAACAGCGGAGATCCCACAGCCTCTGCAGGCAGTCTACCTTAGTGCTTTATTATCCTGATTGTTATGAAAGTTTCCTGATGTCTAACCGGAATCCTTCGCTGTAATTTAAGCCCATTATGTCATGTCCTTTCCATTATGCACAGATTGTTTCTGTCTTCCTTGCCTCTGTTTCTTCTGTAATTACTTACACGTCCCCTCTCAAATGCTTATTATTTAAGCTAAACAACCTCGTTCAGCCAATCTGTCCTGCTCGCTTGGGGTTTTGAGGTGTTGTGTTCAGGCCCCTCTCCAAGCAAACGACAACTTTTCTTGAAATAGGGAACACAACCCAGGAAAAGGCACGTACAGAGAAGGGATAACTTCCCACCCCTCCCAGTGATGGGTCTGTTTGAACACTGCATAACACAGTGAGATGTCACCTGGACCCTCAGCCAGGCTGTGATCAGTGATACCAAACCAGCCAGTTTCTTCCCGTGTGTGATTGGGTACCTTGTTATGCTTAAATACCATTGATTGGCACCCATAAGTCTTCTTTTTCTGAGCTCAACTCTGTCCTCCCAAATTTTCCCTAAACCAGGGCAAGCTGCAAGCTGGGGAGGAGTCTGTTCAGAAAGATCATTTAGCTGAGGATAGAGTACATCTGTCCTCTGTATTTCCTACACATTGATTTTTGGTATTGCTCCTTTGGAGAAAATGATAAAAAGCAATCAATCTAGAATCAAATTATTTTTCCATCAGACTTTAATGCCTATTGCATTAAAGATGCCCAAAAGATGTTTTAAATTTCTGTTATTTACAGACTTCTGGAGTCTGTGAAATATTCAGAATGACATTCTGTAAATAATATTTCCCTTTTTTTTTTCCCCTGCGAATTTCTTTCTGGAAATGAGACACCCCTCTATTTTATATGTTTATATTTGTTTAAAAATATGAGTCTTGGTGTTTTGAATTTATCAGCCTCTGCAAAAATATTTTCCATTAGCAAGAGAGCATATTCATGTTTCCTTATCTAAATGTCCCTTTCACAAAACATCTACAGGAAAGTACAGATTTCCAACTCATCCAGTGGCCTAGCGTGACTTTGTGTTGTCCCCAAACCATTTGTCCCATCAGACACTCAGAGCAGCAGCCGACTCTGTTGGAGTAAAACAGCCCACATTCACAGTTTCCCTTTTTTTACCCCTAGCTATTAGCCTAGAAATCTACTCCTGTTGGCAACTCTTACTGCTGTGTAATAATTTACCAGCTACCAGCACCCCAGCATGCCTGTGATGGTGTAGTAGCACAATCATTAGTTTCTATTCTGCAGTGGCAGGATGTGACAGGGAGTCTACGATTTCGGATGATTCCGGTGTCAACTAACTGTGACACTCCATCAAACCCTGCATCCTTAATGTCATGGAGAGTTACATCCTTTCATGGGTGATAAAGCCTGGGCATTCTGACAACCCTGGTTTAAGTGTCCTCGTTGGCCTCACTAGGCTCATGTCACTTCGTTGTTTTATAACTTAAATTGTCTCATATTGAAAATGAGGATTCAATTTGAGGTTTTATTGTTAACCTTTAAGGGCCTTGGAGCTCAAAGTCTACTCGAGAGGTAAGTGAAGTTTATGCTCCAATTCTTAATCTACCTTCAGTTACAGACTTCTGCACACATACCCCATTGCTTCCTGATAGCTGTCTGAAAACTTTCCAGTTTTTAGTGACAGAATGGAATGAATGTGGATCTTCAGCTGTTCTCAGGGATGTTTTTAAAGATGGGTTCATTTTTCTTCTGTTTGTTTGAATCTTGCCACTTGTTTCACCTTAAAATTTTATGTTAGATCTGGAAAGAATTGTTCTTGCCCTGCCTCCTCTTTGAGGAAAATGCTGTTAAAAAACAAAAATTCAGTGAAGCTTCCAAAGGGCAAATGCTAACTTTTAAATTGAAAATGCTTTAAATTTTAGTTTATAACAAGAATCTTCTTTGTTCTTCAAGTGGTCATTTTTCTTTTTATTAAAACCTGTTATTATCACAGAAAGCGTTGCTCTTTGTGAAATAACATTTCAGTAGTCAAAACCCCAATTTTCCCTAAGGAAATATTTCAAGGGAAAACTTTTTACATGCCCTACTTAGCACCAAGTCTTCCCATTTAAACACCTCCACAAGTGGCCAAAGTTTCAAAAGAGATGCTCTTCCACTTAGGCACCCGAAGGAAGCGTTTGAATTCTGAGCAGCTTTTGAAACATCAGGCCACCTTGTTTGAGGTGTGCGAGAGAAAGACGTGCCCTTTTCAAGATGTAGCTCCAACGATGGGTCCTTAAGAACTTTTTGAAAAATTCCCCTTTAAGAAAAAGAGGATTAGATCAAGGCGTGAATATTCCAGGCATAAATACAGCTATGACTCTGAAATCCACCCCTATTGCACGTGTTTATATGGCATTACAGCCTGCTTTATCTTTGTGTTTTCAGCGCTTTACATACGGACTTGAATGGATTACAAATCAGCCGCCTTCGGAACAGCATGAAAATTGTTGCTGTTGGGGAAGGTGTTGTTTTTGTTGCACAGAAACACCCCTAATTTTGCTTGTGCAGTTGAGCTTTCTTGAGGCCAGGGCTGACATCCAGCACGCCATTAGGTATGGAAAGAAGTCCACCGTGCTCCAAGCTGGCAGAGAGCTTGCAAAAACTAAGCTTAAAGAGAAGTGGATCCAAGCCAATCCCACTGTCAGCTCTCAGATCTACTCTCCTGTTCTTCCCCTGGAACAAGTAACCTTTTGCCCTTCCATTTTATAAGGCATTAACTAACTTCTTAATTAGGATTATTTTTTCCCCCGCTGGAAAATGTATTAGCAAAGATTATTGTCAAAGCATAGAACTGTTTCCTCTTTATCTGGCACAAGGCTGCTGTAGAACAACCAAGAGGTCCGCAGGACTCTCCACATCAAGATGCTGTGCAGTATTTGCAATAATAGCTCAGAGAACAGCATTCAGTTGGGTGTTTTCAGTCATGCTAAAGAACCGCCCTCCTTCTTTCTTTGTATCCCCCCTCCCTGTTTTAATTCTGCCATATCATGACCCATCAAACTCTATTATTTTTCCCTCAAATAATCAGGTCTGGACACTTCACAATAAACCAAACTGTTGCTGAGAATATTAGTTTGGATACACTTCATGGGATGCTAAGAAAATGTCCAACCTGAGGAAGTTTTCCTTCCATTTCCACAAGTCAACAAAACCTCATTGTCAATAACATCAAGGACTGTTGACAGATCTAATAAAATCAACATAGATTTATTTTCAGTGGCCATTGCCAAGTAGAGATCAGCAAGAAATAACCACCCCTGTATTAAACATACATCTAAAGCCAACACGGTAGGGGTGAAGGATGCTTGTGAAAGACATAAACAGCCTTCTGCTTGCATCATCCCAGAGATACTACAGAGATTAAAAATTCCTGTCAATATACTGGCTAAAATCACCCACTGTGAACAAACTCATGAATTACAAAGAACTGGCCATAGCATCAACAAACTGGAAGATTTTATCATCAGAGCGCTTTGGTGGCTCCTGCCTGCTGTAAACTCTTGTCACACCAACCCCAAAGAAGCCAACGGCATCAAACAAAAATGCAGCAAGGACACATGTGAAACTGGGAGAGAGGTTTTCCCATACATCCCTGCTAGGAAGACAGAAAGGCTGTTTTTGTGCTGCAATCAGGAGGGTGATCTGATAAAGCACTTTGCTGAGAGCCCCTCTGCAGAGATAAGCCCATCTGCTCCAGAAACAATGCGTGAGGAAAAACAAACCCCAAACAAACAAGCAACCCCTGGCTCATCAGGATGTACGAGTGAGGAGTTTAGGCTGGCTATATTTAAACTGATTACCAGAGCTCTTTCCCCTATACATACATATGTGTGTGTATATACATATATATATATATATAATGTATGTCTGTATATATTTATGTTTGCTTGCATATAATTATTTTCAGATGGTCAGTGCAGATCAGACGCTGGACACAAACTGCTTCTCCTGCTGTTCCTAGGTGCCACATTTAGAAGTGGCACTACCTTGGCTGCTTCCCAAACTCCACAGATCTTCCTGAACTATTAACCCACTCTTCAGTGGAGAAGATAAGTCTGGTGATGAAAAAGAGGAGTACTAACACGTTCTCTTCGATTTTGAGTAGATCAGTTCAACCAAATTCAGCTGACTCACCCGGATTAGCAAGGTGAGGGTGGAGATGCTTTTCCACTTTGGCTCAGAGACAGTTTTGTTGGAAGCAGAGCTGTCTCCTCTGAGGGCTGCAAAGTATCTGCCAGCAATACATCTACTCATCAACTACATCTACTCATCAGCTAAACCATCAGTAAACACTGACACCAGTGAGTCCCTCATTTGGAATTATTTCCCCTGTATGACAGAGCTGGGTTGCGCTCACGTATTTCTTGACAGGAAATAAAGCAAAACCCACGGGTTTGTAGTTTGGCTACTACGAAACTCCAGCAATTCTCAGCTGCTTTGGAGAAACAAAACACTCCTGATCAAAACACTCCTGACCTACGTCTGTTATCTCATTACCAAAATTTTGGTGATTGCTTCTGTCCGTGGCTCCTGGTGAGTGACATTTCATCAGCCGACATTAAAGGGCATACAGAACAATATTAAACTTAAAATTAAATTTAATAATTTAAAAATTTAATAATGAAATAATTTTAACAAAATAATTTAATAATAACATAAAAATTTAATTTTCATTTAAATTAAAGAACTTAAAACTGGCAAACCCAGGCACTTCTTAAGTGAGAACATAAGAAAGGCCATGAGAAGTGGTAGAAAAGATCTTTCTAGCCTGGAAGCTCTGGGGAAGTTTGCCCAAAGAGGACAAACACGTGGTGCCTACTGGGGATGCTCTGAGGTGAACTCTAGCAAACTGTAGAAGTGTTGTCAGGAACAGATTTTCTGTGGCAAAAGCTTTAAATCTGATATTATGAAGAAATGCTTCCCGGTGAGGGTGGTGGTGCCAAGTAAAGCTGTGGCTGCCCCTGGATCTCTGGAAATGTGCAAGGACAGGCTGGACAGGGCTTGGAGCAGCCTGGGGCAGTGGAAGATGTCCCTGCCCATGGCAGGGAGTGGAATGGGATGAGCTTTAAAAGTCCCTTCATACCCAGGCCACTGTGTTTCTATAATTTTGGGACTAAGAAATAAACATTTTTTATTCATTTAGACATCTTTCTGTTTGGCCTCCTGACCGAACAAAACACTGTCTTGACCTACCTCTTCCACTTTGTCTACTTTCTTTTCAAATTACTCTCGGTAACTTTTATTAAATGATTACACATACGATTTAAAAATCACCTGGTTTGCTAAATACCATCACCTGCCTTCTAGATAAAAACCAATAATCCTTGGTGTTTCAATCTAAAATTTAATTTTGTCTCTGAATTTATTTTAATTTCCTCAGCACTTCTGGATCGCCCTTATTACACGTAGCAAAAATCTTATTTCCAGTCTGGCAGTAATCCAGAAGTATCTGCAGCCTTAAGAAAAGGATTTCCTCCTCCAGACCTTGTCCCCATCCCCTTTTCTTGCCACAGAGGACTGATCACCCATGGATGGAAAGATGGTCCCCTGGATGGCTCCAGTAGGTGCTGAAGAGTTTTGAAATGCAGGACTCCTGCTATGCCTATGCCATTTCTCCCTCCTGTGCAGGCAGCCACAGTGGAGAGCAGTTCAAAAGCAGTTTTCATTTAAGCAAAGCCAGAGTAAAAAAAAATTGGAGAGTAAAAATGACACTAAAGTACTCCACAAACCCCAATTCTCCACTTAAAAGTGGTCACTCAAAGGCACTACAGGGGTAATAGCAGAAATGCCTGGCCATTATCCTGCCACATTGCTGCTCTTTCCTCTTCTGCCTCTGTTGGGACTGATCCTATTAGTTCCTTTAGGAAAGCAGAGATGTGATTGCAGAGCACTTTTGTGAGGTGGCCGGGGCAGGGACTCCTTTCTTCAAGGCTTATAAATTCTTGAGCTCTGTCCCAGAGCTAAATAAGTCACTGCAGTAAGGAATAATGCTCATACATCAGCCTTCTGCTCTGCAAGTTGTATGGTATCATTCGTGTGGGGCTGTGACTTAAAAACCTCAGATCTTTTGATGGTCACAAATGGACTGGAAATAGCAGATGCATTTTTCGCAGTAGTTATTGCATGTCTGGAAAAAAGATTGCTGAGACAAACAGCAAACTACAAGGATCAGAGTCATCTCTGCTGACCAAAAAGGGGCTTAAAGGCAGTGAGAGCACCCGGTGGATGAGATTCTCCTGCTTTGTGCACTGTTACAGCCTCCAATAGGGCCGTGAGAGCCCTTTTCTCTCCGTCAGGAGGCACTCAGGTTGGTGCTGCAGGGAGACGTTAAGCATCTGAAAGGAAAACCCCCTCGTTCCTCGTGGAAAGCCACCAGGTGTGAGATAATTAAACAGCATTTTGTGAGATGACAGATTTCTTTTCAGAAGTTCCTCCAGCTCCTGTTCCGTGCCTGCACTGCTCAGGAGCGCCGAGCCAGGTTTGGGTGGGAGGATGGTTTAACGTCACCCATGGGGAGCAGACAGGTACAGGCCTGATGGCCCTGGGACATACCTGGAGGGTGGACAAAGAGGACTTGGGCTTCCAGTAAGCTTAACCCATCCGTGAGTGTAAATTGATCACTTCACATTAAAAAAAAAAAAGGAAAAGTCAACTTTGCGTCTGACCCGCTCACCTTCATATGACGGCATGACATCTTAAAATCATAGTGAGTATTAGAAAAATTATGTTTTAAATATGGGCCTTTGTATCTTTTATCACATTCTCTCCTGCTGTGGTTATTACCTAATAATTTTTGACACTAGTGATTAAATATAAAATTTTTACATTTTATGATTCTATTTCAAATACACAATTGCCAGCATATATATCAAGGCCAAAATTGGGTTCTTCTTAAAGAGTCTGTAATTATATTTATGCATTAAAATGTCAGCTGTTTAAAATGAGTGATTTCAAACAATATTTTTATGTAATTGTTTTAAAAATCAAACTATTAATCAGACTTTATTGTCAATCTCAACTAATGGCTAGCTTTTCAATATTTTAGACCACTCAGGATGTTCTCTAACTTGAATAGTCTTTATCAGCAATTTAATCAGTTATTTAAACAACAACCACAACTCAAATGGTGAGCATACTCAGTAAACAAAATCTCCTCAGCAGCAGAACTCAGCCTGGAATAGGAGTAAAATCCATCATTGAGAAAGCACTTTGTGGTTTACAGTTCCGTGCAACACTCAAAATATGAGAGAAAGGAAAAATGAGACCTTTCTTGAGGAGGTCAGGAGCAGGAAACTTGAAATTTTATTTCAACAATGATTTATTTTTCTGGCCTCTGTTTCCTAGATCTTTTTATACACTTGCTTAGGAGGCCAGATCTCCCTTCCAGTCAATAATATATAAACAAAATAATCCTCGAGTTCTGTTCTTCCCTAAAATGGTGTTGCTTTTGCACTTAGTACGTGTCACAGGGCCAAGCTGGATCCCTGAGTCAGTGATGTTGCTGTTTACTCAAATGCCACTGGGTATACGAACCACATTTGAAGTAACGGATATTTTTAATATCCCAGATGATGAGCTCACATAGCACAATAATTTCAGGCCAACAGCAAATCCCAAGGAATTTAGGATGTGGCAGCCAGTGAAGATGCCTGGCTGGAACACCTCGAGAAGGATGATTTAAAAGAGTGGGAGTTAATTTATAAGTTTTTAAACTGTGTGCCAAGGGAAAAATAAGTCTTCTGTACATCTGCCTACATTTTTTGGAGATCAGATTTCAGTGACTGAATGATAAAACAAAATGAAACAAAACAGGAAAAAAAAAAGAAAATAAAAAAACCCAACAAAAACCAGATGAGCGGATTTGCATGGGAGGCAATTTATTCTTTAGTTTGCCTGCAGGAAGAAAACAAAGCGATATTGCAATTTGATAAGTACATACTTTCAAGTATTACACCTAGCTCAATCACAAATATGGATTTCTGGATCTTAACTGATGCTTTTAATTCTGCTTTGACAAATTTATGTAAATAAATAGACCTGGAACGGACAATCCCTGGAAGTCTAAATCTTTTTTCTGTAATCTTTGCCTGAGCTTCCCCACTGGAGGCTATCTGTAAACTGGCTGTGAATTATTGCTCGTGCTTGCTTCCCTCCTGAGCAGTCCTCCAGGTGACTACAGCTGCTGTTTAAAGGAAGCACAGGTTTTAGTCTATCTCAAAATGCAAAGGTGGCTGTACCATTTTTGCTATTTTTTTCAATTATCTGGTATGATTTCTGCATTTTCTCCACTCCTTACCCGTGGAATTATGTTTGAAAGGGATCACCCATGTCATGGGGATCCCATACCTTGAATTCTTCTCTTAGCTCTGGGTTAACCATACCCAGAAAAAGCAATGGTGGTTTAACTACACTGCCACATTTCTCTGAGTCGCACTTGATTTACACCCAAAATAATATATCAGTGCATATTCCCTCATACCTAGCTTGGGAGATCACTTGTCCCAATCTTGGAATTGTCCAAGGCCAGGCTGTATGGGATTTGGAGCAACCTGGGGTAAAGGAATATGTCCCGTCCCTGACAGGGGGTGGAACTGGATGGGTTTTAAAGTCAATTCCAACCCAAACCATTCTGTGATTCTACGGTGACGCTCAACCCACATTTGCCAAAAGCTTCATGAACCCCACTGAACCTGGCTTAGTCTCTGGATTTGTAACAAAAGCTCAAACAAATCGACTTTCACCCTGCCTCAGTTTTTTTTTTTAAGGAAACCTTATCATTATTCCAGGAATCAACACTCTACTTGCTTAGAGGGTAGTGAAAAGTTATTAAAATAATAAGATTGAGACACAGTGAAAATTAATCTGCCCAGGACTGGAAGACTTTTGCATGAAATTAAAGACTTGTAAATAAAGTATTTCGGATGCTTTAGACTTGACAATGAGGATGACACTTCAGGCTGGCTTACAAGACTTCACCCAAAAGTTACAATGCCCCCCAGACAGATAGCCAAGGAAAAAAATTACAAAGGGATTTTCAAATTATAGATCTGGCACGGGGCAAAGTTTGATTATTTTGATGAATTTGGCTCAGACAGGGAAGGTGTACCTGCAGGTAAAAGAGACCACACCTTCATGTAGCACTTTTCAATGCTTTTTGGTACAAAATGATTGCAGTTACTGGAGGGGACAAGTACATTTTCTGAGTGCTGGTGAGTCCCTTTTCCTCCTGCATTCAAACTCAATGGCACCAAAGTAAAAAACAGCATGAGGCTGAAAGCAGCAGTAAAGAAAACGCCAGCAGGTATTATTACATCCTACAGGATTCCCTAATTCAAGCAGTAATACTTCCAGTACCCTTTGATTCACTGGACTGGTAATTCTGCTAGGACTGGACTGCATCTCCTGATCACCCAGAAATGTGGGATACACCAGGAAAGTACATTTCTGAATAGAAATCTGAAATGTGAACTGTTCCCCTGCCTATTACATCGCCAGGTTTGCTTCATATATGATGAGAAGGGCGTTCTTTTTTTGTCCCCACAGTCATGGTAAAGCATTTGGTGCACACTGAGAGCTCCTTGCTCAGGCAGTTGGCTCTGCTCGAAGATTTCCTGACTTTTAAGGCTGCATTCTTCCAGCCAGTCTTTCTGTAGTTTAAACTGCATTGTATGAGCTTCCCTTTCCTTTTTGGAATAGTATAATTTGCTTCATAAATTACATATGGTGGAAGCCTGTTGAATGAATAACCTTGTTGCACAGAAAATTAATTCTTTTGACAGGTTTATTCCTTTAACAGATATTTGGTGGAGGATTTTACTGCATTATTGTATATATTGTGGCTTGCTGCACAGAAAATGTTTCACAGTATTTCAGCAGATTTATTCCTTTAACAGAAATAACTATTCCTGTCCGTTTACCATTTGTTACCTATGAAATAAATTTCTTAGCTACAGATTCTTAAAAGAAGCTCACTTGTTTTGCTCTTGTGTTTCAATTCAGTGCAGAGAAAATACATTTTCCCTTCAATCAGCATTCATTTAAATGCATGGAAATATATACAGTTGTAATGAACCATATTTTGTTTGATTATGTTAATCTCTAACAGTGTTAATTTCCTTATATATATGTTTATGTGATTTTTTTTTTTAAATTAACTTTTTACCATGCCTTACTAGAAAATCTTGGATTATTTAAGGCTCTGCACATTATCTTGGCATGAGAATTACATAGCACAGATAGCACGACAGCAAAGGAAGTCAGATTGAGTGCCACATGACCTGATTTAAGCAAGGCTAATTATGTAATTAAGATATTGAAACAGGAGCCAGAATCTCTGAGTGCTGCTCCTAGTTTCGCCAAGAACCTCCAGTGGGACATTTAGCATTTAGCTTTTCTGTTCACTAGTTTTCCCTGCTGTGAAGGGGGGGTTCTGATATTCAAAAAGCAGAATAGGCAGAAGAAAGCTGCTCTGGGTGCACTGCCCACAGCACACCAGGCCTCAGATGTGCAAAGTCCTCCTAAAATAATTCCAGTAGTTAGTTAGCACTGTTTTGGTTTTTAATTTTATTTATTAAAATTAGGAAAGAATGAGCCAATTTTCTTTCTTTTCCTCCTTCCCCCACCGCCATCCCCTTCCTCCTTTGTTATTTGGATGCTTAATCTAGGAAATTCAAGTTCTGTTGCTCTGAGATTTAGAATTTGGTGGATAATCAGCTTCAGGAAACTGATACACTGAGCGTGTCAGTGATGTCTAACCTACATTATACTGGGACCCAAGAAATAAGAGACAAAGAAAACAGACATGACAGGAGTTTACGACTGACTTCTCACAAGATATCAAGACAAGAGACACTTGTGTAATATCAGTACAAACGTCTGCACAGCCAATAAACTTCTCCAAAGAAATGTTTGTAGACTGCTGACATAAAAAAAATAAAAAAAGGAAAAAGGAAGTCCCAGAAACTGATTGTTTTTATATCATGAATTTTTTTTCAGTATTTTCTCATTAATGCCTGTATACTTGAAATATCAGAACTTCCCTGTTCAAGACCACAGGTCTTCCTTAAACTGAGCAACACCAGCATAGTTTCTACACACCTGGAAATCAAAACACCATTTTTTTCCAAACCCAAAAGCAACCATCTTAACCGTCCAAGACAGAAAACTCTCTTGTCAAAGCAAGAGCAAAATGTATTAAAAATATAAACGTAAGTAAATACGTAGGTAGGTAGATAGGTAGATAGGTAGCTAACTAGATAATTTTGTCTGTAAGGCTATGAATTAATACTCATATGGTTCTTACAGAAGAGGAGGAAGACAGTGGCACACACGAGAACCTAGTACATGACAAAAATAGGCTCTATGTAAAAACCATGTTTGCTTTCTTTAATCTTGGGGTAAGTTTAGGATTACATTTGGCTCCACTATCATATTCTTCTAAAATCCTTTTAAACACTTATCCTTGGACCACTTTCACGGCTCTGCTGTGCAAAAGCTTACAAAATAGCATGTGGTGGATGTAAGATCAGAGACATGGCAAGGTGATGTGTGTGAGGTGGGACTGCAGTGTGGAGTGGTGGAGAACACGGCATGGACAGCCACCATCTCACACCCAGAACTTACACCTGTGTGCATTTCCATGCTGGAGCATTTCAGAGGCCCTGCTCAGCCCATTTTCTGCTCTGACCATCCATCTGAACAGCTTGAGTCTGAAGCACAGGTCTCCAAAGACAACGGCGTCAATGCTTAACCCAAGCGAGCGAAGAAACAGAAGCTTTGATAGGTCACATAAATACTTTGGAGGTGGGTGGGTGACAATGTGTAAGCCATAGTGAGAGCTTTGGATGACTTCCCTGCCGTCCTGCTGAATTTAGCAGTGCTGCAGGCTCATCTGCAGCAGAAACGTGACCTCCCGATTTAGATGGCACAGCTCTCGAGTAATAAATATTCCAGGATTAGGCTTAACACTCCTGATCCAAGCTGATTTGGGGTAGGGGGTCTGAAAATTCTAATTTCCCACAGACAGGGCAAGAAAGAACGTTCTTTTAATTAATTACTTCTTGCTATATCAAGACAATTTTGTAAGTCCTACTGAGAAGGTAACCCTGGTAAGGCAGAGCTGTCAGGAAAGAAAACTTCACCAACACAAACATCCCAGAAGGTCCTCAATGCTGTGTTTCATTGAAAAAAAGAAACAGAGAACTTGACTCACTGCTTCATAAATAGAGCAAGCTAGAGTTGTATGGCAGGGAAATCATCAAAAATCTAGGCTAGCCTAGGAGTGAATTATTCCCAGACATACAGACTGATGGCATTGGGACACATGGCACCAGCTCAAGTCAGTTTCTAGGGGTAGGGGGAAATAATATGGACAAATAATATAGACTGGCCGGACTGTAGGGACTTATTTCAATTGCATTCCTTGCACACAAAACTTAAATCTGCAAAACACGTGTACAGTAAGATTGTGCTTTAGTCCTATGGCCCACCTCCCCCCTCCCCAATTTCTTCACACCAAGTCTGTTCTTTTCGAATTTTCTCAAGATTAATGAGCAACTCTGCAAGTGGCCACCACATACTCCTCATTTTGCAATTTCTGGGGAATACCCTGTCTCAATTGCTGTTGTTTAATTATAGTCTAGTAAAAAAATATTCCAAAGTTCTCTGAGAGAGAGGCCAATAGGTATATGGAAAACACATGAATATGCAATTTTAACAGCT
Organism: Cyanoderma ruficeps; assembly: GCA_008694505.1. Taxonomy (NCBI): domain Eukaryota; kingdom Metazoa; phylum Chordata; class Aves; order Passeriformes; family Timaliidae; genus Cyanoderma; species Cyanoderma ruficeps. The sequence goes on along the minus strand of VZDJ01000056.1, from coordinate 8,601,350 downwards.
GAAACTATATATATCTGGCAGACCTTACCTAATGGTTCAACCAAATCCCCTTGGCAAGCTTATGCCAATGTTATTTTTACTGTTTCACTGGTTTGTTATATATGTAAAAGAATAATATTTTATCCAAGTTTCAAGGCAGCTGGTTCATTCATGATAGGCCCAAAAGGCAGCTTGAAAAAGGACAAAAGTAAATTATTTTGTACAGAGTAGCCAAGAGTCCACTCAGAGGCAACTGCTTGTATTTGTCACCTTGAAAATCAAACAAATTGTCCATCAACAAGTTACCCACAACTGGAATTTGAAATGGTAGATTATATTTCTCTGACAGACACACTGGATTTCACAGCAGAATGATTTCTTTTTCTTTCCTTCACAGGGACCAATCCAAAAGACATAATGTGAGGAAAATACAGAATTACACTTTGAAAGATTTGGAAAATGCAAGTTTACAATTACAACAAAGGCAATTTGGTTTGTGTGTGCCTGTGCACCCATGCAAGTACAACCTCATCTCTCCTGCTGGACTTGCTTTCATCTGTATTTGCATCCAGCTGTCTTCCTCACAATAACTAAAACATCAGAAATTTGTTGAGGATGACACACGATCGACAAGGAGATTTTAGTCATGGCATCAAATTAGAAAATTCTCAATCCTGACTAAGATGCAGCTTGGAAACGAGCTGCCAGCAACACCCTCTGAAGCAGATGGTTCCCACCACTTGGAATGCTCCTTTCTGTGAACTACAGTGACTCCTGAAATAACAGAGCTCTACAGATCGGGGAGGGAAGATGAGTGGAAAGTCAGACAGTGCTGAGCTCCACTTAGCAGCCTCTTAGCAATGGTTTGGTCAATGCTCCTCTGCCCACTTGAGAAGAATCAGTGGCAGGTCATCACTAATGACACACCTCTGCCCTATCCAGGGCTGTACTACAAACAACCATTGGATATATTTTAGCCAGGGTGACTCAAACTTGTTGAAAAAGGGATATCGGAGCAGGATGTCATAAAGTGCAGGCCGCTGGCGTAGCTCAGAATAATTGAAGCAATAGATGGAACAGGATCTACTGTACAAATTGTCCAATAAAATAAATTATTTACAAGGTGTCTCAAAACACGCTGGAAAGTTAGAAATCATGAACAATATTAGGTAGTCAATAAGGATCACAGTTTTAACAGTTTGGATGCTTGATGAAGGGCATAGTTTGCCAAGGGTTGAGGAAGGTTATCAGTCACATGACATTTTAAACATCAATATCTCCTGCCTTTCTAAAATGTTCTTTCTTTAGGCCATGAGTTACTGAGAACAGTGAAGGAATAGCTAAATGAAATGCTAAGGATTTTGCTCCACAGGATGTCAAATTAGATTATCCACCCTTTAAAGCTATAAATACGTGAATTATTACACTTGTTTTACAAATGAGAAAACTGAGGCATAGACAATATCAAAGGGCTTTATAAATGTGAACGACTCAATAACATTCTGCTATTGTTTATTATCCATATTCCTGTTTTTAAATGACAGAACGTAGGCACATAGAAATGAAATGACTATCTAAAGTCACACCAGTCTCCTCCTTTAACCTGATAAATGGGTAAGTAGGCATGCCATTTTGACATACTAATATATATGTTAAGGTACTAATTTCCCATATATCTTGAATATATGGATCATTGGGGAGCACTTTCTGTTGAAAACAGCAACAGTCATATTTTTCTCACTTGAAACTTTTTTCTTATTGTGATACTTACATTAAATGGAAAAAGTCCTTGTTTTTCTCTAAGCTTGGCAAGAACAAAGACTAAAAGGCAAATTAGTTTCTCTGGCAGAAAAGAGGGATTTGGGGCTGGAATACCCAATGGTCAGAGCTAAGGAGGCAGGATTCCATCCACACACACTGGCCTACAGAATATCAGTGGTAAATTCCTCTCAGTCCATTCAGGGTGGACTATTTTTGGTGAAAAATTAATCAGCGGTGTTTCAAGGTATTTAGGAGGGCAAAGCAGCAATGTCTTTCCTTTATAGCTACACTGCAGTGATCAGTGCCTCTGCAGGTGTGTAATTTAAAGAGGTGCTAGGAGAAAGATGAGCATAACCAGGAAGGATACAGGGTGTATACGAAGGTGACTGTAGAGGTTGCAGCTGGATGACTGCGGGGCTGCGTAATCCTCCAGCAGATAACACTTGAGTTTATTTGCCTTGATTTGAACTCTCTGCTTAGAGCCAGGACACAATGCTCAGAGGTTAACAGGGCGATGTCACACAGCACAAAATAACCTCCATGGAAAAGTTTCTCACGGAATCAGGCATGACAGTCCAGATCCTGGCCAATGTAGATCACTGCAGCAGCAGGGTATTCACAGAAACTGTATTTCAACCACCCAGTCAGTGCTGTAACACTGCAGCTCTCAGATCCATCCCTGCACAACTAAGCTCACCTTCCACAACCCACTCACCATTCAGCCACTTGCCCAGTCTGGCCCAGAAATAATTAAAAGTTTTCTTAATGATATTGACCTGTGTCAGGAAGCAAAGTCTCAACTCATCTGTTTGCTTCCCGACCAGTGCTAATAGTCAGGGATATACCAAAAAGGAAAAGTGACTGACTTATCAATATTATTTTCCTTGTTCTTGATCTAGGTCATCAAGTAGATTAATATGTAGCTGCAAGCTGTTCATTCATTGTAGAGGAGCATGTACATAGCAGGAAATATCTCCCATGGCACTGATAAACTCTCAGAGGCTATAGGCCAAGGTGTTTATGCTTCAATGGAGACATTTGTGCCAAGTACCTGCTCCCAGTGATACAGTTATAAGCATTAAACTCGAAATGTAACTTTAAAAATCTATTACGGTCTATAGCTTTTATTATTTCCAAGACGGACAAGCGTGTTGGTTATTATCAATATGTTGTGAAAGGAGCTCTGACGCCTGGGATTTGAGGTGGGGGGATGGGGAAAAGGCACGCGCGGGAACACTTAGACCAAATGTTAACAAACTGATAAAGCGTTGCAAAAATGTCTGAGGCAAATGTTTCCCTTTTCCAGCCCCACACCAGCTTTCAGCATGCACCCAGCAGGAGCAGCGCGAGATAACCTTTAACTGATAACATCTACACACTTCCTTGCCAGGATCCCTCTTTGTGACTGGGATGGCAATTTTTCCAGTCTCTCCATTTCTAGGATCTCCCTTCCATATTCCTCTCCTGATTCATCCATCTGTTGTCTGTATGGATGGCCCACAGATTTACCCAACCATCACTATCTCTGAATCTACTGTATCTGCTACTGATTTTTGACTGTCTCCCTCTTTGTTTTGTAATCGTAACTTTGCCATCTCCTTCAAGAACAAGCCTTCCTCACTTCTCTGAGGGAGGAATCTGGGTTCACAGACAAATTTCTCTCTTGCCTTGGAAGTTTCTTCTTTGTTGCCAAGTTCATCTCAGTGGAAGGTTCCTTGCCTGTGGCGAGGGGGTTAGAACTCTGTAATCTTTAAGGGCTCTTCCAACACAAACAGTTCTATGATTCTGTGATCTTTTTGCTGGGAACATCTGCCATGAGCTCAGATTCTTTCTTTCCTCCCTCAGGTTTTCCCTCCTGGCTCCTGACCTCACATTTGGCTGTCACAGGTGATCAGCCCTCTTGGTGTACCTACAGCACGAGGGCCAACCCTGGATGGTGGTCCCTGTCAGGACACTCATGTCCCCTTCAACATAATGACAGGGGAAGGGAAGGAGAAATGGGAAACTTATGATTGCAAAAATCCTTCCAGAGCCAACATCCACAGAGAAAAATGCACAGAAACACTCCATATATTACAGGTCACAAAATAAAATCACCTTAAAAGAAGGAAAGATATTTCCAGTACATTGGCACACTGGAAGTCAGAACACTCTTAAAATAGATTTGTATTTAAATTGCTTTGGAGGACAAAGACACAAGATATGTCTTCCAATAATAAGTTACTTTTCTGACTGCATGAAAATGTGGAATGTCGACGGCACTGGGTATTTCAGGCTGTTTACCAGTAAAATGGTTATTGCACCCATTGTCACACAGTGTTACAGCACCTTAAATGGGTGAACCCTTTGATGTGGATCCTGGGGCAGCAGGAACCGTGTAAGACAACAGAAAACTTGGCCTTCAAAGTCTCAGAGACCTAACACAAAACCAACCCCAAAAGGTTGTGATTTCTTGCCTTGAAGGACCAGGCTTGTAGTTTTACAAAATGAGTTGCAGCCTACTTCCCCTATGGAAGAAAATAAGCAGTCTCAAGGCTACATATTTGGATTAGAAAAACATTTACATACATGGCCCTGTTATTGTCCGTTGCTATTAAAAAAGTAAATCTCTGCTGTTAAGTCCACTAACACAACTTCATTGGGAATGTTGACAAAAAATAGATCCAGTCAAGAAAATATTTGTGTTTAATACAGAACCAGTCTGTGAGGCTTTTTTGGCCATACAAATGTTTTCATCTACAAACTGACATAATGAAATTTTTATACTTTCTTATGTTCAAACACTCTATAGTTCTAATATTTTGAATGAAATTTATAATTCCTTTCCTTCACCAGCTGATACAATAAGACTAAAAAAAACATTTTTGTAGCTCAATGAAAGAAACAAGTCAGAGTTAAAATTAAGAAAACCACCAAGAAAAACAAATTCTACAGCAAAAATAAAACACCAAATGTTAAAAAAAAAGAAATCATAGACATCAGCAAAATTATTTTCCTACCTTGTTGTGACATTATGAAGAAAGCAAAACTCAGAATGCAAGTTTTGATTAAAAAATCTGTCAGTTCACATGTAATTTAATATGGAGTGACATAAACTGCTAAAAGGTACATTTTAACATTAAAGACCAAAACTCCAATGATTAATATTACAGTGATGACAGAATGGGAGTGCCTTATTTTAATCCACTGTTTATCTCAATGGGGTAATTTATAGATCACTCGACATGTTTTAATAGCAGGCATAAAAAGGCACCCTCTAATATCCACGTGCTTGCAAGATCTGACATTTGGAGTTACATGTTCAGAAAATACCAGCAACTGCATTTGTTGGACATATATACAAATAACCAGTCATCCCACACACAGTTTATAAAAAGTGATCTATTAATAACAAAACAGCTCTGGAGACATACAGCCTCTTAATATTCAGGTAGAGTATCAAGTGTTTAAGTTAAAATAAGGGCAGGAGCACAAAGAGTGGTCAAGGCATTGATTTGGCTGCCAAATATAGTTTTTACCATCATAAATCTCTGGCTGACAACTGCACAAAGGCTGCTTTACCTAAACCCTGCCAAGGAAGGGTGTTTGCTGCCGGATTGCCTGATAGTCACTATGACAACTGATGCCACAATTAGACAAGTACAATCCCACTTTCAAACAGGCACACAAGTCATTAATTCAGCAGGACTTTTGTTGACAATATGTTATGAGGGAAATATTTAATGCAATTCCGAGGCTGATATATTCTCCTGTTATCTGTAGTAAAATAAATTGCAAGAACTGATGAAAACAACCATTTAATTAGTCTAAAGTGAGCCGAGGAAGCTATCCTGAACATTTTGGTTTAATGAACTCACAGGTGCACAGAACTCCTTAGAGTTGCAGTAGATGATTTGAAGAACATGCTAAGAAAGATGTCACATTTGAGGGGACAGCAAAAGAGGAAGAGAAAAAAATGTTTTGAAAAGAGAGCAAACAAATTGCCTTCCCAAGTCTCCCACTCTGTGGTGATATCCATGGGGATCTTTTCTCCTGTGTGAGGGAAAAATCTCTCAAGGGCTCAACAAGCTGATCTGAGCAACCGCAGAGGAATAAGATTCTGATCACCACTACAATGACATCTTCCCCACCTAGAAATGAACTGACTTGTTTACAAAACTATTTCCCACTTGATCTGTTCTTTGAGGCCACTGGGAAGGTCATGAGGAAAGCAGAAGAGTCGTAGGGGGAGGAAAATTCAGAACGGAAAGACTCTCATACAGCTGTGAGTGTTAAAGGGCTTGAGGGAGTCAGGGGACAAAGATCAGTGAGACATTGACTCACACTCACAGCAGTGACAGGGGGAGCTCTGAGACCCTCTGCTACTGAAACTCCCTGAGATATCCTTTGCTTAACCCAAATATTGCTGTAAAGCAGTTGCTCTGGGGAGGGTGACACCAAGGCAAGAAGCATTTGACATTTTTGGGCTTGGATGGCAGAAGGAAGGTGAATTGACCTTGGCTTGGGCAGGAGCATGGTCTGGGCAATGTCCTAAGGTCATTCCAGTGAACAAAAAAAAAAATGCTACACGTGGATGCTGATGGTGCACTTAAGTTGAAAGAGAAGAGAGGTTTGGTTGCTGGAGCTGCTGAAATCTCCAGGTGGTTAGAGCCTGAGCCCAATCCAGCCCATTTCAGCCCCAGAGCAACCAAATTTGTGCAGCCTGTGCATGAGTCCTCCCTGTCCAGGTCCCAGTGTGTTCAAAGCCATATTCTGCACAGAGCGAGGTGGGGGAATGTCCATGTGGGCAGTGTGAAGCATTGCACCTTCTCAAGAGCAGATCTGGGCAGTGTCCCAGGGAGACATCCTTGCATCTCATTTCAGCTACAAGAGCTGAACAAGGAGGCAGTGAGAGGCCAGGCTGTCTTCCCATCCCTGCTCTAAGTGGGCACTTTCCAACCACTCCTCACCTGAATGGCCTCAGGCAGCATGGCCAGGAGGTGGACAATGAGGCCTTTTTGCACAGGGTATCAAAGGGTATCAATGCACTTATTTCTGAAGCTGCTGAAAGCAAAAACAGCTCTTGGGCTGTTGGCTCAGGGAAGCTCTTCCTCTGGATCTTTCCTGGTTTTGGCTGGGGTAGAGTTAATTTTCTTCCCAGGAGATGACACAGTGCTGTGTTTTGGGTTTAGGATGAGAGTGATATTGGTAACACACTGATGGTTTTGTTGTTGCTGAGTAGGGTTGGTGGAGCCAGAGACTTCTCAGCTTCCCATGTTGCCCTGCCAGGCAGGAGGCTGAGGGCTACAAGGAGCTGGGAGGGGACACAGCTAGGACAGCTGACTCCAACTGGCCAAAGGGATATTCCAGACAATATGGTGTTATTAAACAGCCCTTTAAAATGTTATTTTTTTTTCTCAACCCACAAATTTTACTTTTTTTTCTGGTTCTCTTCCCCATGGAGGAGAGCTGTGTGGTGGTTCTGTTGCTGCTGTGTTAAACCACAAAAGGCATCAATTAATCATTTCCCCAATAAATACTGCTGCTCACCCTCTACCAACAGTAGTACAGGTTAGTTACGTTATGCGTAGTTAGCTAAAGCTTTGCAAAATTGTGGTGCTCTCCACTGCAGCCATAAATGGGCAGATGAGATCTTGGTGTCCTTGAACCTTAAAATTGAAGGCAAGGACAGTGTCTCCCAAAGAAACCTGATCTAATCACTCAAGAAAATGCTGGTCCAGATGATCTTTGTTTCTCCATCCAGCCCCAGTCCTCTCTGCTCCCTTCCATACACAGGAATCACTGCTCTTCTCCAGCTTTTGTTATCAGTTGCCACATAAAGACAGGAAATGAAGAATTTTATTAAACTGAAAGCATAGTGCATTCCACCCTAACAGACATGGTATCAAAATCTGTTACTAAATGTTACCTGTGATCCCTCCAATAGACCAACTTCACAACAGAGGAATCTCTGTTTGCAGCCACTATGGAAGATGGGCACAAGAGCCCCAGGAAAGCCCCATTGTGCCACTTAAGAGAAATTATGAATAGCTTTAGAAAAAAACTGCAAAAATAAAGCAGTAATTTGGGGTGTGATTCCCTTATACCAAAACATGGTATCTAGATGCTTGCTACTGCTTCTGTGATTCACAAGATAAAGCGGGACTACCGTGTGCATTATAAAGAGAATCAGATAGAAACCACACTGATAAACAGCATTAGTCATGCTACTTTCCTCCTTCCATTATGATGCTTTTAAAAATCAGGCAAATATGTATCATTCCAATTTCACACACAAACTGGTACAGAGAAGTTAAATGAGTTACTCAAGATCAAAATGTAAGAGGGCAGGTCTGCTCCTCAGATCCCCCTGCTCATGTGTAAGAAATATGCCTGGTGTTGGATTTGAGTGGTCCTTGCAGGTCGCTTCCAGCTCAGGATATTCTAGGATTCAGTGATTCTCTGCCTATCTAAGTTATGGATTAGACCAGAATAACTGATCCTGTTTGGGAACAATAACCTGGTCTTTGCAGGAGAATATGAGTGACGTGTTTTACCAAAAAATCAATGGTTGCATGAAAACTTCAACTTCCTCGCTAAACAAAATTCCCCACATGCCACTCCCCTTCAGGGAAATTTAGCAAGAGCTTAGTCCCACTTCATTACAATTAATAAGGCTTCTGCCTACTTAGAACCAGCCACAACCATTTTCTCCCTTTGCCTCTTCTAATTGCTCCTCTTGCTGAAGACTACAAATAATTCAGCAGCTATTGGTAGAGGAAACACACAAAGCTAAAACTATTGCACTAAAATAAATTTCCATGTTCTTATGCCTTGTGGCACTAATGGATGCTTGCCTGCAGGGTTTGTTTTGTCAGTTTTAATTTTAATTAGGAATTAACTCAGCAATGTGTCTAGTTTCTTCACCCCATTTTTCCCCCCCCACTGGATTACATTTCAGTTGCATCATGCCTCCTTCCTAAGGCTTCTGGAAGGGCTCTGCACACTTGATGATAAAAATTCCAGTTTTCTGCTCCGACTCTTTCTCATGTTTGATTACATCATCCTCCTTTAGATAAGTGTGTTTGTTAACATAATGACATTACTGTTCAATTTTCGCAAAGCAATTAAAGATGTGTTTAATTTGAAGGATCTCAGTTGTTTTATTGTCTGCAATTAGGTATATTAACTTCAGTGGGAGTAGTAAATACCAATAAAAGTGCTTTGCTGAGCTGAAGTCTTTCAGGAGAGTATAGAGACAACAAAACCACATACTTTTACGTAACAAATTCAGCATGATTTTGATGTATACAGGTTGTTAGAGTAACTTCTTGTAATACAGAAAGGGTCCTACATTACAGCAATAGGCAGCATTTTCACCCTCCACCAACTCAGCCACAGAAAATACGTGCTTATTTTGAATGGAAACTTTTGTTCTGCCTGGCAAACATTAAAAAATAAATCTACTCTGATTGAACCAGTAAGAATCCCTGCCTAATACAACTACTATGTAGAAATATCCACATTTTCTTTTCCATGGGATTAGTTTACTGCTTTTTCAGATGAATGCGTGATGGCATCGTTAGTGCCAAATCCTTATGTAAGAGTTATTAGATATTTAAACGCCGATGTTTGAGTGTCCGTTGTACACTTAAAATAGATGACTGTCAGCTCTTGTAAACTCCAGAGCGGAGCTGAAACATTCATCTGATCTGAAAGCCATTTATTGAAACTATATTTTGTGCCTTTCAAGTGGCGCTGCTATTATATAAGGGGAAAGCTGGAACTAACACTGCAAAATCCTAATGATCCTCGCCTGCCTCACACAAGTCCAGTGGACCAGATCCAGAATTCATAGGAAGTGACAGGTGCCTGTCAATGCCAACATCAATGGCACTGGGCAGGAAGGAGGGTAAATGACAGTGATATAGGAATTTCAAATGGATTAGCGGACCCAGACACAGCTTGATGAGGGAAGGAGAGATAAGAGTGACAAGGAAGTTCTCCCTTCTCCCTTGGGTGATATTTCTGGCACCTGTGTTTTAGGGTTGCAATACGATGGTTTTGCTGGCAGGGGATGGATTTCTGGAGGAATATTATTAAGTTTTCTTTCTCAATGCTGGTTGTTCAATGTAATGTTTTTGTCATTAAAGACCAAAGAGCTGAGCTGTGGTGGGATTTCACACAGAGTCCTACCGTCCCAGGTGACCTCTTGGTCAACATCACTGCTTAATTCTGCAAGATCAGTGCTTTTAACATTTGGATACTTGAGATTTCCTCAAGGCACTACAGAACTGCATATTCCAGTATTTACTGAAGGAATATATCACTGTTTCTGTACAGCCACCCAACATGCAGAGCTATTAAAAAATAATGTTCATGCTGCTTTTATTTTGGTCTATGAATAAATATACTCTGCAACTTCCTTCCTAAACAAATGTCTTCTCTCGCAAGGCCTGCCATGTTATGTTGCATCTCTGCACATTAAAAGTTAAAAATTATTTATCCTGAATTGTTAAAATTTTCATTAATGGCAATTTATGTCACTCAAAGAAGCCTCCTTGGGAAGAACATGGCATACTTGTACAGACCTATTATGAGAGTTGTCAGAAACATTTGTCCTTATGAAATATAAATAGACAGTATGTTAGATGATTTAGTGAGGGATCTCTTATTTATTTAAAAACAAACATGTTTTTTTCATTTCTCCTTTCAGGAAACCAGGTCATGCCGATTAGACAAGAAGGTACTCAGGCTAATGATAACACATCTGTAAATATTTTCTCAAAAACCTCATCCATCTCTCCAAACACCCCAGGCTTTGACCTGCCCTGGGGCAGAAGGCATCACCTGAGTCCTTCTCCCCTTCTCCCTGAGGACACAGTGGGGCTCAGTGAGCCCCCCTGCATCACCTCCTTCCCTGGAGATTTGATTTCCAAAGCACCCTCATGGCAAAACTTGCACCCAGTGCATCAGTTCCCCAATACTTGCAGCTCTTAGGAGCTGCCTCCAAACACCAGGTGAATTTACCCCAGAAAAAAACCAGCTTTTGCTGTCTTTGAATTAGACCTGGGTGGGTAAACAAGGATCATTTCTTTGTTCTTGCTGATAACAGCTTAACAAAGCTGTGTGCAGAGCTCCACAGCGATGCTAAACTTAATTTTCCCCAACTGCTGAGGTTCATAACCAGAATCCATTTCAGGTGGACATAAAAATCCAGCCCAATATTTACTTGCCACTGGATACAAATGTTACCTAGTGAAGTCTGCACTAGTGTCAGAGAGGTGGATAAATCCTTCAACTTTGTTAAATGTGGAATAAAGGAGAGAATAACTTGAATTAAATTCCTGTGCCCACTTGAAATGATGTCTGGCTGTGCCTCTGTACCTGTGCCTGATTTTTGCATGAAAATATTCTCTTTGTCCCTATCTGGTGTTCTCCTTCAAAAAGGAATTGAGTTTAAAAAGAAGGCAATAATGTAAGATTTTTAAGCAAACAGTTCAATATTTCCTTTAAAATGTTCTCTGTATTCAAGAGCACTTTGATTTCTATCTTTTTTTTTCCCTCCAGGCTTTGAAACTGTACCTCTTTTAAAAAAAGACCATCCCTGATTTTAGTCTTTTGTTCCTTTATGAGCTTTGTCCCCGACTTTTAAATGTGGAGAGAGTTGAGAGGCATGTTGTGAGAGGAGAGAAAATAAAAAAAGTAAAAAAAAAAAACTTGCAAACTGTGTTAAATACACCTTTTGTTCATTACGTTTAATATAACATTCACTATGAAGATTGATATTGAATTATACATTAATTTTAATGCTAAATAACTTTTCTATTTAAAACCCCCTTAGTTTTCTTATAATGTACAGTAATTAAAAAGTGAACCAAAAGAGGCAGCAATAAATCAGGGTGCACAATGCAGTAAAAATATTATAATTAATATTTAACATACGTTTTGATTACTTTTAGAATAAGTACAAGAAATATCAATTAGAATATATATTCAAACTTTTCTGCCTTTTCCCCATTATACCCTGGAAAGGGGCTATTTTTAATTCTGGATATTGCATACAAAATAATACATAGTCCCTAATTAAATATAAGGCTGCAATTCAATTGAGAGTTTCTGCTGATGTCATAAATAATAAGAGCACAGCTCGAGGTATCAATGAATGGCAGCCAAAGCCTGAGATTGAATTACAACTTCAGCATTCAGTCCGTGGATCTGTATTGTTATTTGCAATAGATGGAAAATGATTATTATTATTTTTTAAATACAGACAAAAAGAAGGAAATTTGAATTCAAAATCGGTGACTAGGTGGTGGAAGATTAGAAGTCTTGTGATTAGAGAACGCAGCTTATTGGAAATTGAATTGTACAAATGGGCCAAGCAGCAAATCTGTGGTTGAGGCTAAATTCTGCCTTTTGTTTGTCAGGTTTTGGAAATCTATGGGCTGCTCATGCCTAAAAAATCAGGTGTTGGGGTCGTTATCAAGAGTTTTGCCTCTGCCTGCCCTATCTGTGTCCAGCAACCACCACTGGAGCTGCCCAGCTCTCACCTGGCCTGGGGGTCCCAGCAGGGAGCAGAAATTCTGGGAGTAGGAGGTGCTGCCAGGGTGAAAATCAGGGACACCAAGCCACCCCAACTCTGAGCCTTCCACCTGCAGTCTTTTACCCCCAGTGGGTTTTCTGCATAAACCCCAATTATTTATCATTTCCATCCAGAATGAGTAAGGGCTGTACACTCATGTGGACATTTTTCCCCAAATAAATGACCCCTTAATAACCAGAAGGATTTTTATTTATGTAACATATTGGATTTCAGTTATGTTATGGCAGCAGAAAGAAGGTAGTTAATCAATATGAAGGCTTGCTTTCAACAGATTGCACAGCACTCAGCATGACAAGATCCCCTTCTGCTACACCACAGGTCACTCATTTGTATTTTAGGGCCATTTTTCCATGCTTAGCACATCCATCCAGCCATGAGGATGTACAGCTCTCCATCTGACTCTGGCATGCAAAAAGTCAACAGTTTAAAGGTGCTAAAATGCCACGAGTCCTGAGCAAGGTGTGAGACACGGCTGTGATGCCACAGAGCCTGAACCACGCTGGTGGCTTTAGAGGTCTTTGTCACTTCCTTTCTGCCCAAACTCAGGGCATCCCAACGTCCCTTCTCATTGCTCCCTCCCCTCTCCTGGCTCAATTTGTGCAGATAATGAGGGCAAATATTTTCCCCCAGCCTAGGGAAAATAATAATGGTTCTGGCACAGAGTCTGCTCTGTCTGCCCTGTGATACAGCCACATGAAGAGGTGCAAGGTGCCTCCTTTCTTCCCAGGGCAGGTGTGTACTGAGGGCTAGATCCCGACTTCTCAAGAGAAAGAAATGGATGGCTTACAGTTGGAAGCACAGTGACTCCCCATATCTCACATGCTACCTTCTGACACAGGCTGGCTATGCCAGAACCCACAGATTTTTCTTACAAAATGAGTATATTGCTGTCTAAGAACGAGTATTTTGTCTCATTTAGGCTAAGAAGAACAAAGAGCCAAGAGACCCTGAAAACACACAATGAAGCCCCTTGGAATACAATTTCTCTTCATATGGTACATTTTACTCAATATTTAAATATCCTATTGTTCTTAAACACATAAATTTTATTGCCTTTTCCCTAAAAAGAGCCATTTCCTAAAGAGTCTTAAACTATACAATAACAATTGTCATGATAGCCTGTTTATGCCTTCCAGGTGATTTTTTGAAGGGCAGAAAATATATGTTTCTTTCAGACATTTGCTGTTAACTCCAAACAACCTGTAGAAATTTTGATGGTCACCTTCATAACATCTGAATAAGAGTTTAATTCTGCCTGTAACTGACCATGGAGACACGGGCCCATGGTTTTCACAAAAGCTTTGCCCCTGGTATAAAGAAACTTTGAGAAATCTTGTGAAAACAGACAAGGGAACAGTGAAAACAAGGTGCAAAATACTGAGATGTTCCTTCCTAACACACACTACATCTGAATGCTTTTTATCAAGACCAACGTGAGCAACATAATTTACTGCCAAAATAAACCTGCCATAAACACCGAAACGTTGATATTGCTGATAAACAGGCATTTCAATTTGTAAAGTATATGCTTACATTGGTATGGGGAGATGTTAGTCCCAGGGTGATATTTAGGAAACACAAACAGCTGCCTCTGTCCCCAGATGCACATAACAAAGTAATAATAATCTTCCTCCATGATAAGCTGCTATAGGTGTCATAGTTACCTCTCTCTTATGTCTCACTTGATTCTGATTCTATCAAGATTTGTTCATCTCTTTCTCAGCTTTTTGGTTTTGGAGATGATTTCATTAGGGCTAAAAAGGTTAAGATGTAGCATCTGTTGCGTGACTCTTGAATTTAGACTTTTCTAGGTTCTTTGAATAGTGAAAGGCAAATCTTTAGCAGACACACCTCTCCTCCATCCATCAGTGACTCCCTGACATATCCAAGAAGCAGTGCCTGGAGGCAGAGGCCAAGTCCCATCTCTGCCAGCTACAACTCAAATTTAACCCTACCTGCACTCAGCGCTGACCTGCACATGTGGGGTTGCGTCTCCAGCCACTGCTGCTGAATTTGGTCCAGCCAGGGCCTCATCTGCAAAACACATCAGTAGGAAAGAGGTGTTAGATGATAGATTCTGTGGCTATTTCATCTCCAGAAGGAAGTAAGCTCTTCAAATAAAATGCCAGCAGAAAAATCAAATCAAATAATCCAATGGTTTGCTGCTCTGCAAATATTTGGTGCTGCTTTGGGATGACAGACCATTTCTGTCTGGAAGAGGAAGGGCTTGGAGACAGCAGCATTTTATTTCACTCTCTCCAAGGTGGGCATGGGATAATAGGAGAGAAGGTAAAGGAGGGGAGCTGGTGTATCTGACTGGGTGTCAAGGAGGGTGGTGGAAACACTGGGTATGTTTCCCTCTGAGGGCAGAGAGAAACACACGAATCCAGAGGTGCAAATTCATGGAAGGATTTGGAAATCTAGAGGAAAAACAGCCTGGCAGGTCCGGGCTGAGCTCCTGGGAGTATGATGAGTTTCTCTCTTGCTATTGATTGTTGTCACCAAAATACATCTGCTGCTTTATGCAACTGAGGCTTCCTATGAAATGCATACATAGGCTCAATGATTCTTATAATTACAGGCTGAAAAGAACTTTGCATATTCATGAGTATCACACCATTTGTCACAGCTGTAGACCTCCAGTAAGCAATGCCTGTGATTAGGGTTTTGTTCTTCCCAAGTATATATTTTTCCATGAACCCTTATTGGTTCTGAAAAGTTATGATCTTAACTCTCCACTCCTGTCAAACACAATTTTATTCCTTTTTACTGCCAGCAATATGAATGAATTCCTGCTTCTACAGCCAACATCGGGACTAGCCGGAACTGGAATTTGCATTGATGAGGCAGTATTTTATTTAACTAATGTAATAACCTACAAAAATCTATAGTTGGAGTGACAACAATTTTATTATCCCAAGTAAAGAGCTGCCCATTCATTTTCTCCTCTGTGATTTAAGACCACTAACCTCTAGACCGCCCTGCTCATAAACAAACAGGTCTTGTGGACCTTCTTAGGTTCACAAAAGAGGTCAAATGAAATAATAAAGAGCTGGTATGCTACAGGATGTACTAACCATTAAGCAGCAGATTAAAGATTGAAAGTTTTTGAAAGCTAGACAGCCATGTATGAAATCTAACCCACCCCACGGACATTTCAACATAAAATGGTAGGAGAAGTGAGAAAAGTAGACTTTTTTCCTTCTGAAGCTATATTTTTCTAACACAGAAGACAGAGAAGTGTAATCAGTCATGGTCAAAACCCTGCCAGTGAGTATTACTTATTTAGCCTCATATTCCAGGTGACTCACATCTTGTCTACCTGCCAACATCTGAAAATAATAAGTTATAGAAAAGTTATTAAGTAAAACTATGCGAACTTTGAAGTAGCTAAACCTAAATTAAATATAAACATACAAAACAGCCTGGAGCTAATTAATCTAATTTGGTCTCAGCCACCTCACTCCATTTTTGTTTGTTTGCAGTTGTTTTTCCCCTTCCTCCTCCTATGTGGTCTGCAGAGAGTGATGATCCCGAGGCTGGTCAGGGGCAGAGATTGCATCTTTCCGCTCCTCCGACCAGAAAAGCGCGGTCACTTTTCCAAGAAACCATCTCTTGACAAAGAGCTGGTTTGCAACAGGCTCATCTCTCTGGATATGCTGGGAAGGAGAGGAGCTGTGCCCAGGCAGATGTGTGCCAGCTGAGAGCCCAGCTCCGGGAAGCCTCGTGCCCACACACCATGTGTGGCTGGAAGGGGAAGCCCATCCTCCTCCTCCTCCTCGCTGTCAGGTACAAATTGCACACTGGAGGCTTTGATGACAACATGGTGCTCCCTCCAGGAGCTTCCTCAGAAAGCTGAGCCTGAAAGCAGCACCAAGGGAATCACCTCTTCCTTGTTTTTTAGATTTTTTTTTTAACACGCTGAGCTCTTTCACCACTGCTGAGTCTGTTCTGCCATCCTGGGCAGGCGGACAACGTGCCCTAAGATTACGCAACGCTCAGTGTGTTTAGAGAGGTTGTGTTGGCCTGACCATTTTTAGTATTTTAGAGGTTTTAAACTGAAAAAGCAGAGGGGGTGAAAAAAAAAACATGCTAAAAATAAGCTCTTGATTAGGTGTGGGAAAAGTGAAGATTCGAGGAAATCTCAGGGCTGCAGCCCCAGCACAAGGTAACAATAGACTCGAAACACAAAAAAGTGTCAGTGCAGTTCGCTTGTAAAAAGAGGAAAATGTACAATAGCACAACAGTGAGTTCACCTATTATATAATTGGAGGTTGTGTGTACATGTGCAGACAAGATGACAGAATAAAAAGCCTCCTCTAGGAAATCCAAAACTTGGCAGCTTTGGCCAGGTAGAGTATGAGGCGGGTAGTGTCTAACAACAAAAAGAAACAGTCTGTAACTAAGGTTTGATTCAAGCTACAGCTCTCCTTGCTAAACAACAGCCAGATTTACTGCTGCAAAACCCATAAAAACAAAGGGAGAATAAGTCTGGCATGAGAAATAAGGCACAGAGAGAGAAAAGCAGAAAAGGAGACGCGGCATTAAATATACCAAGGCTGAGTTGTGCATCTGATTTCATACAAGGATAATTTGGAGGGCTATGCATAAAGCGAGAGGATTTCATTCATATGGAGTTTCCACATGGTGTGAAGTGCTTTTCCCAGGGGGCCAAAGGAAACCCAACCCGCCTGACAGGAGGGAAGTGGAGCAGCTGCTGTGCCCTCTGCCCCACCAATGTTTCGCCTTGGCATCTGGGATGGCTTCCCAAAGCTCTCCTCTTTCCCACCCCAGAGTGTCCACCCTACCTGAGGGAGCTGCTGGGATCCCTATGCTCCACAGATTCTGTTAACAGTACAGCAATCCTTGATTTGGGCTTGTTTATAGGGATTTTCCTGTCCCTTAGAGCTTAACTATGTCCAACACTCTGGCTAAGGTACTTGAATTTACACAGAAGAAACAGTGATTCTGGTGCTTTTACTGTAACAGGATGAAATGTTTCAATCAGAGTGTGCCATACTTGATATTTTCCAGGGGAGATGGTTCTACAAAGATATCATTGACCATTTTGGTAGAAAGGATCTTTACAATCTTCTCTTTCAATCACCTGTCAAGTAATTTCTACCCCAAAGACGTCACAGATCTTTTCACACTTTCCCATATTAAAAAAGCCAAAAATACTTTCCTTAGCATGAATTTAGTGTATTAATAATCCTCTCCTTGTTACCCCTTACTCCTACTGCTACTTCTCCCAGGGTTCTCATACTCATTTCCAACCCAGTTGCCACATATTTGCATTTTGGTCATAATAAAACTACAACCAAACCCATCAATTAACTTGTTTTCTTTTCCATATCCACCGCACCAGTCACAGCTCTCCAAACGTTTCATCTGCCTAGATTTCTTACATTTAACAAAAGAAAATCATATTAAAATGCACTAACAGCAATAAAAACGCATCGGTGTTATTTTTTGCTTGGCACATTTCCTGCTGTTATCTGATCTGCAGGAGTCCCCATGTCATCCAATAACTGACTGTGTCACTGGGATTTCCATCCTGATTCTGCAACGAAGTTGATGGGGAACTTCTCTCTACCCCATCACCTTGCTGCACACACAGGCTGCATTTTGAGATGTTACAAGATCATTTTGATGTTCCTTTTGATCAAATGGAGTATTAAACCTCAGATTATTAATGTATAGAGACAAATGTATCTCTCTTTGTTATTAATATCAAGATTAAAAGGTACTTGAAAGCTAATAACTTATTTCCATTTTAAAACTTATAAAACAGTAAATACCTTACAAATGATGATGTATGTGCTCATAATTGACTCATTAGGTATTTGCCCAAACAACAGACATAGGGTCAATTAGCAAGAAGCTTGAAGTAATCCATGTTTTGTGGAATGTGGGCTGCATTTCAGCAGCGAAATGATTCCAAAACTTTCTTCCTTTCCCCTGTTTGAGACTCAGATTCTTGATGCACCTGTGGACTTACAAGATGAGGGTTTGGGGGTTTTTGCTGTTTGTTTTTTCACCAAGCTAGATGACAGAGATAGAGAAAAGCACACTGAACAAATTCCAGGACAGCTGTTCCTACACAGCTTTCTTTTCTTTTAACCCCCCAGCTGCCTAGGAAAGTCAACGCATTGTTTTGAGACTTCTATTTTAGCAGAAGGCTTTGTAGCCACCAGCGCTCAGACAGACCCCTGGGAGTGCCCAGGGAAGGTTGCAAAGAAGGTAGATTCAAAACAATGTGACAAACAAGCTCAGACCAAGTCCCAGGCAGGCTTTTTCTATGAACTTTTTTCATCACCAGCATGAAATCAGCTACCTCTGAAGTTGGACCACACTTAAAATGTGGTCAAAAAGACGGTAGTTTAGACCCATTCTGTAATGTTCGCCAGCTCCTACAGATACGTAAATACTTTACTTGTATGAGCAGTCCCACTAAGGACTATTTGCATACATCCAGTTAAGCACAGGTAGAATTCTTTGCAGAATAAGAATATAATTCCTTATGACCCTGAAATGCATGAATGTATCAAAGGATGTTGACAGAGCCCAGGACAGCAGACAGGCCCCTAACTTATTTAACTTTTATAAATATGACTAGTCATGTATTCTCTTTTCTAATTGCCTAGACACACTTGTAAATCTATCCATTGATACCTGAAGTTTGAGCTTCAGGGGCATATTCTCAAGAACAACTTCCTTTAGATCTCTCTGCAGAGATACCACTGTTTTCAGGAGAGTTAATAAAGTCCTGGCAGGTGCAGAATATAAATCCATACCAGTGAGGGGTACAAGTCTGTTCATTCCTATTCATGAACTGTGTATTATTTATACAATGTTTGTGGGCTCAGCAAAGCAGAGGATATTTTTTAAATAAATGTTTATGTTCAAATAACTTTGCTAGTCTTATCTAATCTACCTTCAACATCTTAAGCGCTGTAGGTGATTTTAAAAGTTTGCAAAGTATCTCTCATCTGCTTTTACACATTGGGTTTGGCAAAAAACAGACATCTGAATATTTAGCAATTCTGACACACAAAAATTATCCTGATGCCATCAAGTATCTTAAATCTTTTGCAAAAGCGTGTTAGCAATTTATCAGGGGGAGGATTTTCCTCTCCCTCTCTTCCTACTCAACCCCTGACTCATTCAGCTCTTTACTGATGGAACAGGCTTGTCCACTCCAGCACTGCAGGTAAACGTTGGGCTCTTCACTTTCCACAGGGAGAGAGGGGTTCTATAGACTAAGGTCTTGTCCTTGGAAATGTTCACTCAAAGTCCCCAGAGACTGCTGAGGGGTAAAGTCCTCAATATCTGCAAAGATCTAGGCCTGCTCAGCTTCCTCATGACCACAGGGAAATGGCACAGCACTCTGGGGTTTAATTTCTCATCTGCACCCTCACCACTGAAGTATCTGCTCTCCTAAATCAAGTTAAGAGTCTCTCTCCTATGAAGAAAATTCATTTCTAATTCTTTACTAACTCATGTTGGTAGCAGCACAATCCTCTGTCCCATCCAGAAAACCGTGTTGAAAACTTCAGCAACGTAATATAGGATAATTTTATTAAGTTTTATCCAAGTTCATGTTTTTTTCTTTAATCCTGTTAAGTTTTGGGCCCCTCTAGTCCCTGCTAGTGGCATTCAGCTCTACAGGCCTGTGACACATTGTTCACACGTGCACACTCAGAGCACTTTGGCAAAACCTTCTGGGAAACTTTCTGCCTGCAGACAGGAAGTGTGCCCCAGTGCTGAGCTTCTACCAGTTTAGTAAGGGCTGCCTGGTGAAATGCAATATCACTGCCATGCCACCCTTTGACTGTCACTGAGAGCCTGATGGGTCACAGAATATTTCCTGGTGACACAATGGCCAAGGTTTGGTCTGCGTGGCCATTGCACATGGGTGTGACATCAAGCACATGGGTGTGAAACCCACACCAACAATCGGGCACTGTTAGTCATGAGTTCTTTAAACTAAATATCTACAGTTTTTTAATCCATTCATGTTGGGAGAGAATGACCCAGTTACAAAAGCGAGTGTAGACTGGGAAGAGGAGTAGGTGGAAGGGGAAGAGCTTGATCCTGTTTGTAAGGGAGGTTACAAGTATTTGGGTGTCAATTCGTATGAGAAGTTTCACTTGACACTATCTGATGTGGTCAAAATACTCAACCCTACCAGTTGGGGTTTATAATAGGAATGCCCACTCAACCTTAGCTCCAACAGGCACAATTGTTGCAATATAATACACCCTCACTGGACCTACTCAAGCTGCATTTTGATGATTTGGCTTACTGTTAACATGCAATCCCAGGCAACTCCCAGGCATCAGGACTCTCCTGATTGTTAAAATGCTCTGTCTGAACATGGCTCAGGCTTGCTCACCACATGAGTGCTGTCTTTAGGGCTACTTGAAAAAAAAAAAAAGGCCCTTTTTATTTAAAGTGACAGTACACAAGAAAATGATTATACGGCTTTTGAACAGCAACAGTGATTGCTGTCTTCTCTCACTGACTGACTTTCACAAGTGAAAATTACCCTCTTTTCAGGAAGACTTTGCTGCACCTTCCAAGCCCCTAAACCCTGCACTGGTTCTTCCCACTACTGAGGAAAGGGTTTGATGGCACGATGCTTGTGGCACACTGGGAGGGGGATGTGGAAGGAGTGGAACAGGCCTCTATGGTCTTTGGAAGCTGGCCAGGGCTGAGGCCATTGGATCTAAATTTAGGAGAGGTTTCACTTAATAGGGCTTGCAGCTGTGCATAGGTTGGGGTGTGAATTCCATCTCTCCCGACATACAAAACCAAAGCTTTATTAAAGAAGCAGTGACTTCTAGCTGTTCTGAAGTACCCTATCATTTTCACTGCCCTGTTCATCTGTTAAGGCATTTATATGACACATATAGGAAATAAAAGCCATCAATAAACCCTGTGTTTTGAGTATACAGATGCAATGACCAATAATAGGGTTAATAACCAGGAACAATGCGAACAGAACCAATATTTTGTACCAATATATTTTCTCACAAATTAATGTTCAAAAGTATAAATTCCCTATCCACTAGTGTCAGAGCTGGAAATATTATTGCCTCTGTTTTATATGTAGGAAAACTTGGAGCACAGAAAGGCTTTGTGAATAGCCAGAGCCATTCCCAGCTATACCATATCCTGAGATCACTGTGCATAAAGTGCAATGCCAGGGCAATATTTTGGTGCTTTGTATTTGGGCATGGCACAATTCAGTGGGACCCCAAGCATAAGCTGATGCTCCCCAAATCTTCCACTAAGCAGCCCAGACAGGAAGAGTTCAACACCAAAACTTTCTCCTGCTCCAGTCCAGCCAAAAATCAGTGCAGGGGTAAAATCAATCGGTTTCCTAAGCCTTCACTAAAGGATAACTCAGGAGAAGATGATTTGCCCAAGTGCGAATTATTTATTTTATAATACATGTTCTGAAAGTCTTTTTAAAAAAAATAATTCTATGATTCTATACATTTTCTGTTTAAAGAAGACTCCAAAAATTCATTTTCTTTCCTTTTCTCCATCATTTGGTTTTAACTCTGTATTTGTGCAAGCCCACAGTTAAAAGTAAGAACTTGTGCTGCAATTTTAATTGAGATTTTTTCTCTAAATTTATACATGTGGGCCCAGTCTTGCAAAACATTTCCACGTAACAATTCTCAGACATGACCTTTACAGCTGAGCCACAGAAACACAGCCATGCTCAGCACCCTGTGTCCTGTTCCTTCAGCATCCTTTTTCTTGGTCTGGATGAACGTGCTCATTTGTGACGCCGCCACGGAGAACACCGCTCTGACACAAAACTTAATCACTTCTCTCTTTGTGTCTGTCTTCTGATTGCCCCGTCTCTTCCAAAATGAAAATAAGTTCTTTGTACTCAGTAAAGCCCGTTACAGCTTCAGCTTCTCTTTCCCATTGTCTCTAGTTTGCCATTAAAGTGTACTAAGTGCTCTTGGTTACACCGTGACGCAGCCTCCTTTGCTCCAGTTAAATTTTCCAACGTGCACATTTCTGCTTTTCCCCAGTCTATCCCCACAGGGAGAGAAGCTCCTCATAAATACCTAAAGAGCAACCTCCTCCACTCGCTTATTTGTTATTCCTCCTCACCAGCTCGGCAGGGACAACAGGTCCAAATGAAATCTTTTTTTCTCCTCCTGTGTTTGTGGTCTAATAATGGCCGTATGTTTGACCATGACTCATTGGATACCTATGTATTCTCCCTGGCAACCAGCAGAATTGCTCCGTTTTTGAGACCAGACTAGATTGGGTTTACCAAGGACAACATAGAAACAGACCAGACTTTATCCTTCTTAAAACATTTCGCCGCTCTAACTAAAAACAAGGATTGTAAGCACTCTCTGACAAAGACCATCATTCTGTTCGGCGTTTCATAACACCGAGCACAGCAGAGGCCTGGCCTTTGCCTAGGACTCTGAGAAAGGGTTTAGTTCTAGAAATAAAATAAAATAAAATAAAATAAAATAAAATATTAGCTTTTTGAGTGGTCCCTACATAATAACTCCTGTTTTTATACCCACAACTGGAGAAACAGCCACGTGCCCCCATATGTACCTGTTAAACAAGCACACAAAGCTGCAAAGTCACACATACCCAGTGATCACCATTAAAAGCTTTTCAATTTTCCACTTGCAGAGATGTACAGAAATGGAGTTGATGCAACATGAAGCTATAGTTACTCAAAACCCTCCTCTTACAGTATCACCCAACTTAAGTTGTTCAAATTATCTTGCTGTAACTGATTTTTTTTCCCCCCAATTGGCTAAAATACCTATTGTAATACTTGGCTGTGAACAAAGTGCAGAAATGAAGGGCTTTGAATTGTTTCAAATTAATGGCTATAAAGTATGACTTAAATGCTTTTATTCAAAACTAATTATTTGAGAGCAGGTATTCTTATACTTCTTTAACAGCAGGATGCAACATTTTTAGCATTATGAAAAAGAAGCTTTTGCCATGTAAACTCATGGGGTGAAATCTCATCCTTGATCTTCAAAGTGTGACAAAGAGCTATTGATTGGGAGCATATTGTCATTTAAATTACAATTAGGGATGGGTGAAAGGTGGTTATTCAACAATTCAAATCTTTTTTAAAAATGCTGTCAAGGGCAACTTAACCTTAACCTAAACACACACTTTTAAAAACTTCTGAGAGTTTCAAGTGTTTCAGAGAGCAATATGATGTGTTTAAAGCAACAAATCTGTAGATTTCGAGAATAACATATAGTGCATTTTATTAATGCTGTAATTAAAAAAGCCCTTGTGGAACGCTTTCATTCCCTGTTACCATGAAACACACATTTGCTCCAAAACTGAGCGAGGGAGGTGGAAGGGGAGGTCTTTACAATTTTTAATCAAATTGTATCGCTCAGTTCATCTTGCTAGAAGAGCTAATAATCTGATTTAAAATCCAGATCCAATTTCTACTATAATCAATGCAAGTCCTGTTCTCGGAGGGATTTGGTTGTGATCTCAGGAGCCAAGAGGAGAAGAGCACTAGGTGGGTCTCAGGAAAGCCGATGCAGTTTGCAGTTTCTGCTGACCAACTGGCAACCTTCAATAGGCCACCACTTCCATCTTCCACCCTCCCTGTTCACTGAGATACCAGGATCTCAGCCTGGAGTTCACATGGACCACAAAACCCTTCCCAGGCACCTGCAGTCACAGGAAATTTCAGTCACTACTGAACTGCCCATGGTCTGTGGTGAAGGTCGAAACTTGGTCGGATTTTGCCCAGGGCACCAGCCAAGGCAGCAGCCTCCCCTATAAATCACAAGCTCAGAGGTATGACCTGCCACTCAGCCACCTTTTGGGCCCTGGTTGGGGTCTAGATCCATGGTCTAGCTTCTCTCATGACACAAACACAAGCCACAGTGAGAGTACCCAGCAGTGTCACCTGGCGTGTGCTGGCAGGGCCAGCGAAGGGCTCTGCCAGCTTCTGATGGGCTTTTCTTCAATCTCATTAGTCAGTTTGAGTTCAAGCAGCTCTCTCTCCCCTTTCAGAGAGGATTATGCTGCCCTGCCAAGTTAGGAAGAGCATTCCTAGCCCTGCAGGACAAACAGCTTCCCAGACCTGTGTTTATTTTCTTGGATGGCATATGTAGCCCATTGTGTGATTAGGTAGCACAGCGGGGTTCAGAAAGTGGAATTTCCCAGAGTGCTCCGGGCTCTGGATGGTCGCCAGCATTGGGATCAGGGAGGAATGTTTTCTTTCACTATACACTGGTGAATGTGGCAGAATTCGAAAGAGATTTTGACTTTCCCCTTTAGCGCTTGGGAGGTGAGGACTCCTTTTTGCCACATATACAGTGGGAACTATTTCCTTGCCAATTTGTTACATGTTTGGGTCCCGCTCCAATATTGCAATGAAATCTGTGGAACCTGTTAGCTTCAAGTAAATTTACATCAGATTCCCCATGGGCTTTTCTTCCCCTGGTGTGTCCCTGCCCTGGTGGAAAGGGCAGAGCTCGGAAGTCTCCACCAGATTGCCTCAGCTCTCTGTGCTCCTTGGGCAGTGCAGGATGTGTGGCACATCAGCAAGGACTGTAGCTAAGGTCAAGCTTCCCGTATTTTGAACTTGTTGGCACAGACTAGCTGCAAGAGGAGGAGGAATTATTTTGAACAAAAAAATCCCACTGATCTGTTTTGGGAGTGGTGATAATCAGAACATCCTATTTAACTTTTAACACAGAGCAAGGGAGAAGAGCCAGCAAGGTTTTAGGAAGGAGAGCTTTTCTGTTTCTTTCTTCTGCTCTGTTTTCACACTGCTAAGTAATAAAAAGGAAATTTTGCTTAATATACAGTAATCATAATATTTGAAGCTATTCAGTTGTCCAAAGAATGGTAACTATAGTCCACATTTTTTGTAACAATGGTGACAAGGAGAAACTTTTTACTGTGAGGATGGTGAGACACTTGTACAGGCTACCCAGAGAAGCTGTGACAGCCCCATCCCTGGAATTGTCCAAGGCTGCATTGGAGGGGATTTGGACCAACCTGGGATAGTGGAAGGTGTCCCTGCCCATGGAAGAGGGGTGGAATGAGATGATCTTTACTGTCCCTTCCAGCCCAAATTGTTCAATGATTCTATAGAGTAGTATCAGCACAGAAAAAAAAAGGCATTGTATAAATCTTATTCTAAAGTTTGTTAAAATCTCTTTTAAACCCTGATATACTAAAAATCTCTCACTAAAACAGCCCTGCTTTATTTGGAATAGGGACACAAGATTTGCAGGGCTTGCAGAGTGTACCCCACTCGGCTTGCCTTGGGTGACACAGGGTCAGAGGAAGCATTTGCTGCTATTACATCATTTCTCCAGTTGCATTTTTACTGCATAAGTAGATTAAATGGGCAGCCTTGCATCCTTACTGACAGCAGCAACACTCTGCTTGCTAACGGGGCTGCCATCAGGAAAACCACTTTGTTTTGCTGTGCCCACTGCTCTCCTCTCCCATGTTGCTGTTTATTGACAGAGTTCAGTATGTATTTAATAGAGAAAAGGCAGTAGGGCCTGGATCTCAGCTGGCTGGAGTCAAGTTTGTAAAGACAAGAAGTAGCTTCATATCAGTCACCAGCTGTGATCAGTGGGGGGAGAAAAGAACCATGCACGCATGTGGTGCCTCCATTTGTTAACCCACAGAAATCAAATAAAACCAGCTTCTGAAACTTTTTGAACATGTTGCAAAGACCACGGAAAGGAAAGCAGCAACTGGGTACAAAATTCGCAAGTCACTGATATATTGAAGCACTAAAAGAATATTGTTTGTCACTGCAAATAGCCAATTTATATTATCATTGCTTTAGAGCTCCCAGAACACACAATATCCATTGTATAAGAAATTACTGACGGCTTTTATCAAGGTTAACTCTTATTTTGTTAACCCAACACTTTGCAAGGTAACACGAAAATTTAGAAGCGGAAGAGGGGGTGTTTTTTTGATGGAAAGCGTGCACGTAAAATTTCGAAACGTTTGGCGAGGGAGCATCCAGCCGGGAAAGGGAACTGGGATGCGAGATGCGCCAGTGCCGCCTTGTGGAGGCTTCAAACTCCGTCCAGACCCTGTTTACTCAAGCTAATGGCTCATTTACAAAAAAACTCCCCGGTGCAGGGCTCTTTCATAACATTCGTACAAAGCAATTCTGCCGATAATAAATAAAACAAAGGCAGAGGGAAGCTGGGTTTAATTCCGGATGTAGTCCTTTACTTAGGGCAGGGTAGTACACTAATTCTCGCAGCTACAAGAACCAGATTTTTTTCCAGCTACGCAGTTTTCAGAGGACTTTTTTTTTATTATTATTTTCACAGGAAACAGTGTTTCTGGTTGCTATCACCAAAAAAAAATCAAATCGTCAACAAGAAAAACAGTAGGGGAAATGCAGTAGCTTTGTTCCCCATCAGCGCTCCCTGCTCATCCTCTGTCCTAGGGCACTGTACATGCTTAACCTGTGCAGGTTTTCATGCCAGCTCTCCAATCTTCTCTGCTTTGGGTTAGCTTAGCAATTGTCTCTCTCAGTATATTTAGTTTTTCTGACCCAGCCATAATCAGAATGGGCAGATGAATATGAACTTGCTTTTAAGAAATAGTCTCCATCCTAAGGAAGAGAAGAAAACATCTGGGTTTGGGATTTTTTTTTTTCATTCTCTGACAAGTTTTGGTTTTAGATGAGGCTTTTTACCAATATTCTATTTGATCTTTAGTATCTGAAATCCTTTTTCTCAGTTCAACAGACACAAGTTATACGACTGGTTCATACTGATTACTGAAAAGAAAATACCTTGCAAGACATTTGCCTCAGATGGGACTCGAGTCTCTCTCATCCAGCTCACTCCTAAGGGGTATCGTTTGGCCAAATGAGTTGGGCTACAACCAGAAAATGAAGTTTTATGGCCTCGAGAGCTTTGATTCCTGTTCATAAATATGGCAGCAGCAACATTTAACATTTTCAATCACTCATTTTCTTGGGAGCTAGGGAAGTGTTCAGATATATATTCTTAACCGCTGCTGGTTCATTCAAGATTTTTTATAACATGCATAATTCTCATGGGATAAGGAGTTGGATAAGTGGCCACGAGGCTTCTGAATTATCACTCCCATGCACAATACATTTTGTTTAAGTTATAACCACATAATTTAAACTGCTTACTTAAATTATAAAATACTCCCAACCCCAAAACCAATGCATTTGCATTAAGTAACATTAATGTGGGACTGGCTTATGCATTCCAAGATTTTGTGGTTTCCCAATTAGTCCTCCAGTAACAGAATCACATTATCATAATTTTAAGGTGTTACGAATGTGATATCCAAATTAGAGATCAAATTCCCTATATTATGTGTTTCTTCCTTGAGGGCTTACCAACCAAACACAGACTCTGCAAAGAAGGAGGTGTGCTAAAAATGCTTGTTTTCCATATCCAACCCCTGCTTTCACAGCAGCGAGGAGTGACTCTGAGAAAGGCAGGTTGTGAACAGCCCTTAGACAAACACTTCACAAGGTTATTTCTGAAGAGCAGGGGAACCTCCAGAAGCAATCTTTAATTACCAGAAGTTCTCAAGAGGTAAATTTTCAATAATTTCACTAACATCAGCTTATACAACCGAGATTTGCTCGAATTCATTTCTGGCTTGCACACAATACCGGTATCTCATGCAAACTAACCCCCAGTGCAAAGTCCAAGTCTATGGAAACTGAGGAGTTTCATTTACTTTCCCACTGGAACAAGATGCTGTGACACGGAGCCACACAAGCCAGCCTCCTTCACCTCAAGGTTGGAGAATATTACTGAAACTTTCATCAAACAGAATAATGATTTCCATCTGTAACCTAACTCGTCCAGTGCCTCTCCCAGTTCCTGGTAACTCACTTTCAAGGCACAGAAACATTGTGAATGTTTGGATTTTTTTGGCTGCCCAGACTTTAAAAGGAAGAGAAAAGAGCTTGAGTTACTGTGTCAGCCCAAAATGGGAGAGGTTAAAGTTCTCAAAAGATATATGGCAAATCACTGAAATGAAATGAAATAAAATACGGCTGTATGCTAGAAACAACTCAAACAACAGCTCAAGCTACTCTCACAGCAGAGGTAATTTCAAAATGCCTCCGGTAATATTCCAACATGGATGTCCTGCACAGGTGAAAGAGGAAAATGATGTGATCCTTATTCCAGAAACATCATCCATTTCTGCAGTGACATTTCTTGTTCACTGAGGTATTCAGTTCAAAATTTTAGTTAATAAGACAACTTCACTTATCCAAACACTGAACTTCCTCATCTGGACACTCCTTCCTTGCAGCAAAAATATGAAGTAACAAGTACCAGCCTCATCCGACAATCTTTAATCAGACTTGGCATTAGTTTAAAGATTGATTAGGTATGTAGGACATCAAAGAGTAAACCCCAGGGAATGAAAACGAACAATGGTGTTATTTTCTTGCAAGGGCATTAAGAATAAGTTGTAGCTAGATAATATTTATGACTACTATAAACCTACCTATTTATATTGCTTACACCTCAAAATATCCCAAAAATATTAATGGACCAGTACTGAAGAGTTTCAGAATGACTACATCCTTTAATAAAAGCATAGAAATCTAAATATTTTAGATTTCTAGGAAAGATAAACAAAATGAGGAATCAACAACACAATGTTTCATGTCCATTACTTAATTTAAAAAATGGTAGAGCCTATAGCAAAGTCTGGATGAAAATGTATATAAAATTTTAAATCTAAAATATTCCATTCAACTCAATACCAGAAAAATAATTTTGCTCAAGTTTTTTCATCAAATAGAATTACAGTTTGCAGGCAGCCTAATATTATTCAGTATTTTCAGTATTTTCAATATTTCAGTATTTTCAGGGTAACTGAAGAAAAATAGTCATGCGGGATTAAAAAAAGGATAATAAATTTAGGGGAAATTTTTCTCTCCCTTAGATAGAGAAGATTCAGCCCACCAGACCACAGAGTTGAGGATCACACAGGCTCCTACAGCTCACTGGAGCATTAATAGCTGCAGCTTCAAACAGCGTGGCACTAATACACAGCATTTTTTAGATGGCATGGCTTAAGGGGGGAAAGCAACTTTGCAGAAGTGCTGGCACCTGAGAAAAATGTCATTGTTTTCCAGAGATATCTGAGTTTACAAGTTGTCAAGATAAAGTCGCCACTAGAAAATGATCTTTTGGATGCTTTCCCCGCCAGGTTCCCACAAGTTGGTTTGAACTGGTCATTTCCAGACAGCCACTATAGATTTGCCCCTGAGGAGTCTTATGCTTTTAATTCAGTAGACACACAGAGAAAAAAAGAAATACAGTGTGAAAAGATTTCTTTTAGACACCTTCCATTTTTTCCTTTTATTGTGTATTAATATTGTCATTAAAGATCCATCACTTGGGGTAACCTGCACATTGCAGGAGGTTAACCTGTATTAGAAATGCCAGTCAACAAATCACACGGACAAAGCCCCTAAAACTTAACCAATAACTCACTGTAAAGCTCCTTCCTTTCTTTGCTCTTAAGTGATGCATTTCTACAACCCCCAAAGCCCCCAAGGCCACCAGATCTGTATTTAGGGAACGCACACCTTTTTACCTTCCCAACAGGATCAGCCTTTAGGGGTGAATTAGGAGGAGCAGCCCCAAGCTCTGCCAGCAGATGCCTGGCACAGACATGGACCATGAACCCCATTTCTGCCTCCAGTTCAGTCTAATCCTGACTAAATGTATTCACCTCTTCCCTTTCTGCACCAGGACTGAAGATAACTCCTGTGGGAAGCCCCGCAGCTGAAGGACCAGGTGCTCACTGCTAGGATAATTATTTTATAGCTGTCACAACTGGCTGTTAACACTTCTCTCCTGGCCTTCCAGCCCTGTGCACAGTTGACTGCACTGTTTTATTCTCTTAGATGTAATTTTTTTTTCTCCTTTTTTTATTTTTTAGGTTTTTTATTTCGACTTGATTCCTGGTGTAGAGCACTCCACGGTGGGAAATACCACTTCTTGGAGGGCTGTATATACGATGCTCTTTTAAGATTCAGAAAGCCTTCCCTGATGGGTGGATGATATTTGAAGATTGTATGAAAATACATACAGGATGAAAAACAGAATACATCTTTTTGTGCCTTCAGTTTACCTCAAGGTCAGGGAAATTTTGCGGGAGAATCTTTTCATCAGTTCACATGCCTAAACAGGAGACCCAAACCATTTGGCCCCAAACCATCCATAAGTTTATTCTCTGTGCTACCAGGAGCACTGGTAATACCAAAGCAATGATTGGTGCATTTAATACTGTACTCAGAATTAATTTTTTGCTGGGTAGCAGACTAAAATTATGTGGTAGTTATCAGCCAGTTGAAAAAATGAGACATGGACATGAAAAAAAATAAAATGAAAAAAGCAGATATAAAAGGAATATTTAGACAACAAGTGGTTCTGAACAAAATTAACTCCACCCAACTCTTAAAGTATAGAATATTTTCTTTGCTCTTTTTCCAGAGTTTTCCACACGGACTTGCATGAATAAGTCAAACTGGCAGCTGCAATGTGTAAGCAGAAAGGAGGTCATCAACTTTTGATAGGTCCTCTTGTAATCAACAGGTTTTCGTGGCGGGTTTTTTTGAACATGAAGAAATATTGGCTCAATTTGCTTTTCAATATTACTCAAGCTTCCTTCAGTTTGGTAGCGTAAAAAGGTTTAGCAAATTCAACACTCAGGCAAGTGATGGTTTCTGCAATGCCCCAACATAATGTCATTAAGTGCTCAACAATGACTTTAAATAAGTAGCTTTTGGAAGTTATATGTCTTTGAAGTTTCATTAATTAGTCATATCATCGGGAATGTATGGCTAAAGTAAATTACACTGTTTAAAATATCTACTCTTTCAATGTGAAAAATGAAAGGATCCAGCTACCTTGTCTTTATACTAATGAAGATATTATTAATTGGTTTAGCAAAAACATAGATCTAACCATAATGTGCAACAGTTATTAAAGATAATTAACTACAGATCATTGGTTTGAAACATCTAGTCCAAAATGATTTCTGAAGGGCACATTATTCTATGAGATAAAATAATTAAATTTCTAACAGCTGCATAAGACAACTGTGGCATATCTAGTGTTTTAATTTCTTTTGTTCTATCCTCATGGTATTCCTCTGTTTTAGATTTTGAAAATGCTACGAGTGTTTCACCGTGAGCAGCCTGTGCAGCGTGGTAGACTGAAATATTTCATGTCTGAGGCAAAAATGATGATTGAAAGAAAAGGATTAAAAATGACAGCACAGCTAATAATACACACACGCACGTGTGCACGTGCACACACATAAAGACAGCTACTCCTCTTCGAAGGAGAAAAGGGGATGAGAGGAACCCGATGGAACAGAGGGTTAAAAATGTTTCCATTCTAACATTAGCTACACAAGTCCTGCTCAAAGTAAAACAGCACGTTTGCAAATTAGAGAAAACCTCGACGATGAAGCGATGCCAAATACTTGTAGATTAATTAATAATGGGAGCATACACAGGCACATAAAATTAAGCAAGAACAGTTAAAAAAAAAAGAAAAAAAAAAAGCAACTGAGGAGCTGGAACAGAAGTCTGTTTATTAAAACCCATATGTTCCAGGTCCAGAATTTCTGAGCTCACATCTGCTCCGGTACCATTCCCAAAAATGTTTGCGGTCAGTATTTATCCTGTGTGCCAGTACTGGGTTCAGCATCAATTTCTTGATCTCTTTTTTTGATAACCGTAACCTACAAACGCTTTCAATAGCCCAGATCTGCATTAATTAGAGCTCTGTTTGCTTACAGCATTAGATCTCTCCCCATGTTTTGTAAGAAAATTCATATCCCAAAATATTCCTCATTTGCAGCAAATTTAGCTGCTTCAGCAGAGAGTGAGATTTAGACAGGAAAGGCAGGGAGGCAGGAAATAACATAGTTCAGTCAAGATTAGGTGTGTTGCTAGCTAATGTTGATTTAGCAAAAGAAAGACTGAAAAAAGGCATTACCCAGTGCCCCAGAATCCATAAAGTGATAACAACAGTATGACTTTATTTTATTTGTTTTAATATTCCATATTTGACTTTTATTGTAAGAATTTTACATATTGGGACCAACTGGTTCCTCTGTGGCTTGAGAAGGTGGGGAAAAAAGTTATAAGAACCTTGCAGGCTTTAAAAATGCATATATTTTTAAAGCCTCTAAAAGAGGGGACAAACAGTGGCATCATTTACTTCAGCTCCCACACATTACCCTAATCAGGCATAGAAGCTGTGATACATCTATAAATATAGTTTGGGGTAAAAGAGGCTTGGAAAGGTCACCAGTGACAAAAATAATTGGAGTGTTGCATTTTTACACAGAGAAATTTGGAGTCATTTTGAGTGTTCATTGCCACGAGGAAAAAGCCTATCCTGCAAATGCCTAAGGA
The DNA here is from genome assembly GCA_008694505.1 of Cyanoderma ruficeps. Classification (NCBI taxonomy): domain Eukaryota; kingdom Metazoa; phylum Chordata; class Aves; order Passeriformes; family Timaliidae; genus Cyanoderma; species Cyanoderma ruficeps. Next base: position 8,568,543 of record VZDJ01000056.1, on the reverse strand, counting down.
GGGATGTAACACATGGAATTTTTGGGCAGTTCAGGGGGTTTCTATAAGGCACTGTCCATGCTGTAGAAATAAGAAACAATGGAATGGTCACTGAGGCAAATCCCCTCCTGCCTTCCAGCCCCTGTGGGCACTGGGGCTGTGCAGATGCTGCAAAGTGCTCCCAGATCAGCCCAGCTGCAGTGGTGTAAGGGAAAACATGGGAAAATGGGGGAGAAGGCCCCTCCCCGAGTGATGGTGTGACCAGGCACACTGCAAATGGGGAACACCACAATGCAGGGACACAGAAAACCCTGTCCACACTGCCCAGGGCTGCAGGACTCCTGCTTCCACCCCAGAAATACACTCTCCCTGAATATCTTTCCCTCTTTTTTTTTTTCTTTTAATTAGAGATTCCAAGACTAACACATTTTCCAGTGATCTTAGTCAAAAAGCCTGCAGTGGATTTTAGAAGAAAATGTTACTGTGAAAAGGAAGGCTTTCCTTGGCAGAGTCGCCCTCACTCTCCTCACGGCGCTGTTGTGTGAGGCGCGCGTTTGCAGTCTTAGCTGACCTATTTGTTGATGTATTTCAGGTAGCCAGATGTCCTGGTACTTTAGGAATTCAGAAGAAAATGATATTCAACTGTTTGTCCTGCTTTCGACGCGATCAGCCAGCTGGCTATCCACTGCTCCCTTCCAGTCCTCCCTCCCCCACCAAAAGCCTCCGGGTCACTTGCTGACCCACAGCACATCCCTCCCTACCTTCCAAGATGAACCTGGGGTCCAGCTACATCTGTGCTGAGGCCTCTCGTTGTGTGTCTGGCACACAATGAATGTGAGGCTCTCCAAATGTCAGAGCATGCCAGCTGATGCACATTGAGATTTAGAGCATCACAGATTTCATTGCACAAACAAATGCTCAAGAACTTGACAGGGGAGTTGCCGTCTTTGCAAGGGAAGGAAAACTTGCCAAGGGTGATTTAGCTACAGGTTAGGAGAGCACTGAGGAGAAGAGTAATGAGGAAGGCTGGCCAGGCACTGGGTGTTGGGGGAAACAGAAACACAATCAATCAGCCTGCAGCCAGGTAGATCTCCTGTCTCGCCCTCCAGGTGCTCCAGCTTGCTTGAATTCCTACTCCCAGAGGAAGAAATGCCCCAATCCCACTACCAGCTGCCGGAATGTTCTTCCACCCACAAAGGTTCACCCCACCAGTAGTGCACTGTGCCTTGCAAGCACAGGCATCTCATCCACACCTGAGCGTGATGGCAAAATTTAATCCAAACATCTTCCTTGAGAGTTATTTCCTTCATCAGGGAAACAATTTGCTCGCACTGAATGATTCATGTCCCCAAGTAAGCCACCAGTCCAACATATCCCAATGAAATTCCTGCTCCTCTCTGCTCCCTCTACACCCTCCAGCCTTTCCATCACTATCCTTCATACCACTACTGCCAGTCCACACATCTCTCTGCCCCTTGCACATGGTTTGGCTATTTCTGCCTGGAATCCCAGGCAGCAATATTGCCCCAGAACCCCCCACCAGGGGACTGCCTCTTAGTGCCTGAGCTGGAGCAAAGAGGTGAGCATAACCCTGGATTTCTCGAAGGTCTGTGGCCTCCCAGCACCTGTTCTTGTGAGCAGAACACAGGGTTTAGCAGCCCCATTCTGCTGCAAGATACCATCTTTGGAGACCAGAGAGAAGCAGTGACAAGGATGGGAAGATGCTTGGTGAAACATTCTGGACTTCAGGCAGGGATTAGCCCCTCTTATCTCTCCACAGCTTCCTCTGCCAGAGGGTTAAATTCAAGAAAATATGGTCTGGGAAGAGCAAAGTCCTGTTTTCTACAAAGGAAAGGAACAGCTGCTGAATACCTGGGACAGCAAATGTCAACAGGGCTCCATTAACGTTCATTCCGCTAAAGGGCTGGATTTTCCTTCCCCTCAGTTGTATTAGTCTAATTTCACTGACTACAGTGATTCCACCAGTCTAATTAGGCCCCCAGATAATAGTCAAAGTACTTATTATGTTATCTTTTCACTGATTTTATATTATACACATTTGTCTGTTAAATATAATGATACAATTTTGCAGATTTACAAACTTCTGTTGGCAACCTCACTTAAACATCACAAGCTACCTGCCACTGGTCTGGTATGTTCTCTATTTACAGCAGGCTCAAATGTTTGTTTTATACTGTCAACTGAAGAGAAATTGTTTGGGAGAAAAAAAAAAAATAAAAATAATTGAACATCAGCCACCAAACCAGCAGGAACGCAAAATATTTCCATGAAAGGGAATCCAACAGGACCAGCGATCTGTAGGGTAACTATTCTCAGTGTGAGGAGGAAGAGCGAGCCAAGTGCAGAAGCCAGGCTTGTTTCCTCTCTCTCTGTAGCGTGTCCTATCCCAGCACTTTCTGGAAGCAGGGTACATGGAGTTCCTAGGAACAGCCATACTATTCTCCCCCCTGCCGGGAAACTATTTATTTTGACAGCCGCAGAGTCTTTTCATTGTGTTTCTGGTCTAAACAGTTGGCCCTGCACTCGGGAGAGGTGCAGCTGCCCCTTTACTGGGAACTTTACTGGGAGCAACAGAGGAGGTGTCAGGAAGGAGCAACGTGCCCCGGCGCTCTGCCCTCCTCCCCTGGCCTCCGCCAACCACACATAAACAAAGTTACTAAAACAAAGGAACAACAGCGAGTTCCTAGGTTGAAAATAGCCCTGCACTCATTCAGGAAAAATTCCCGCTGGGGTTGCTGATGGATGGCACTGCTGTTCTTGGGGGAGGATTGCTCTTCCCCGGGGCAGCTGAGCGTCTCCCCCCACCTGGAGCCCCACGGCTCTTTGGTGCCTAAACCTTCTTTCCAAAACATTTTCTGATGTCCGTGGTTTCTGCACTGTAGCTGGAGGATTATCCAGCAATGTACTGTTTATAGGGTGTCTGAGTTGCAGTGATTTCAGAATTTAGGAAAAAAATCCCCAAAAAAGCAGCAGCAGTTAAAATCGGAAAATCAACACTTCCTCTCTCATTATCCACAAGTTCTGCCTTGCCTGCCAACAGACTTGCAGGTATCATTACACCTTCCTGATTAAAGCAAGGATAGCACCGTCCTGTTGTCCAAAATTTAAATTTAGATTGTGAATTTTACACTGGCTGCGACTGAAGAAAAAAATGCATTGCCTAAATAATATTTCAAAGATGCTATTTTTCTCCTTGGACTTCAAAGAGGTCAGGTGGATAAGCTCTCTCTTCCTCATATCTGTCTTGCAGAGGCTTATTATCAGGTGCAATTTCAACAAATGTTTGTCATTTATTCAGAGTCACAGTGACACCTCTTTTTTTCTAAAACTGCACCTCACACCTCTTATTGGGTGCCACTCCTAATTCAGGTGGGGTTAGTTCCCAGAAATAAATGCGGCTTGGAGAACCCATTTATGAGGGGTCTCTGCTTCCCATGGCATTCTCTGGCATCAGCCTGTTCCCAAGCCCACCCCTGACCCCTCTGGGCACCATCCCCAGCCATAAAGAGCAAGCCCAGGGAGAAGATTCAACCAAGGAGTCTCCCACTCATCATGGGAGAGAAGAAAGAGATGTTTGCATCTGTGTTGCACAAGCTCAGACTGCCATAAAAGAGGCTACTTAAAAGCCTGAGAGTTATTATTTATTTTAAATTGAAAGCAAACAAAGCAAACATTACTTAACCGTGCCTGTTTTCCCAGTATCCCCCTAGACTTGCTGAGGGACCCTGGAACTATGGCAGGCATTTTATCTTTCCCTCTTCTAAATAGCAAGTTAAAAATTAACTGCTTCATCTTCACATTGCTCACTCCTTAAGTAGTTTTAACTTACTTTTAACTGTTACATGCCAACAAAACAGGTTGCTTAATTGATTTGACCTTTCACAGTATTTTTTAATTTTCAATCTTAGTTTCATTGTTCCATCTGGCACTTTAAAACGGCATCTGGTTAACTGTACTTAACCAGCTGATCACTGTACAGTTATTTTTAAATGTAATGTATGCTTAAACAGATGTTATTTTTATAGATGTAGATCTAAACTGCACTTGTATACGTGCTATGTCTGCATAAGCTCTTTCTGCAATTCAAATGTTGACACCAAAAATTACAAGCCAGAATGCTTATGAACTTCACTATTATGTTACTGCACTTTTTTGCAGCTTGTTAGGTAAACATCAATTCAGTTCTTTTTTCTCTGTTCATTGCACATAAATAAAACATTAGCGTTTAGTTTATAAAGTGATGAACATTTTGCTGTGTTGGATTTAGGTTTATAAATACAACTGCTGTCAGCAAGAAAAAAAGGATTTATTGAATAAATAATAAGAAAGCTAGAGGAAAATAAAAGTATATATATTATGCAAAACACTCTGTGTGTCCACAGGTCATATAAGGGTCTTATAGAAACACAGATATCCCATGTGAGAATATTTAATAATGGTGCATTTTTGCAAGATGCACTTTGCCTCCTGAAGCAAGAGCAGATTGGTCCAACTCTGATGGCTGTAATTGTCAGCAACAACTGGGGGCTCCATTTTTATGCTTTTATTACCGTGGAGAGCCCACATTCAAAGGCCCGGTGAAGTCAGGAGTTTTACAGAAGCGATAAAAATGAAGAGTAAGACATAACTAGTCTAACCAACTAGCATTGGCAATCTATTAAACAAACACAGCTATATCATAATTACTAAATTTTACTAAATATCGCCTGATTTTGCAGTTCCACTAAATTCGTCTTTATTCACTAAGACCTCATTCTTCCAAGCACCCAACTGAAATCGGTGTTAATTACCAGGGCTTGAAAACAGGTTAGCCAGCATACGTATTTTTTCCATTCATTTAACATCTATAATTTCCTTAGTAAATGACAATTTTTGCACCCATGTATTCCTTAGATAGATCTGAGAAGCATGAGAGTATACAAGCACCCCATCTTAAAAACTCAGCTTGATTTTAGATCAGCAAATGCAAGAAGTTTTCTAGTCAGGCGATTGATTTCTTTTTTCTCATGGAATAACAAATTCTACAATATCTAATATATTTTCTCTGAAAGAACTTAAAATGCAATCTCAAAAAGAATTTGGGCAATAGGCAAGGGCGTGTGTTACTGTGCACAAAGGAAGTGGTGGCGGCGCTGACTATTTCACAGAGAACTTTTAAGTATCATTCTCAAGGTTAAAAATTGCTGTTATACATAATACCTCAGTAATTGATAGACATTTTCTCTCTCCAGAGCCCATTTTCTGTGAAAAACACCACATAACATCTGTTCATAAACAGTCCTTCTGTGAGAACACTGACACAGGTCTTGAGCTTCTACTGGCTCAATTCCCCTGCCATACACAGATGGCACGAGGTATTTATACAGCTGAATTCTTTGTAATACAAGCTCAACTATATCTTCAGGTAAGACTGTGGGCAAACATGTGCTTATACTATTCTGCTGACTTACCCCCAGCCATTTAAACAGTTCCCTCTGACACAAAGACAAATTGTGTCGTACCATTCTGCAAGTGTTTTGTCTCAAAATCACCTTCAGCAATCAGCACAGAGCTCTGCAGAGATAAGGACATTTTGGGATGTAGAAAACCCGCTGAGTTTCGTGTTAATGAGCTAACAGTTAGGTTAAGATTCAAGACTCAGGGCTGTTCTCCTTGATTTTGATGTGTCGGTTTTCCTTCCATAAAAAAATTATTTGTTTTGATGCTGCACCTTGTTCTTTTGCTTGCAAAATGTTAAATAAAGAGACAAACTCTGGCACCCAACTTTCACATAGACAGCAAAGCAGCGTGTAGGTTACCCACAGTTTTTTATGTGCTATGCTAGCTATTCCTTCTAAGCAATTCTGAGTGAATAACACTTCATAATACATTCAAAAATTGCTTTCCTATTTATCTCCATGAAATGATGGAAGGCTTCAGTTGACTTCTGAAGAAATCTAGGTGCCATGGCACCATCTGCCAGACGACATCCTAGTCCTACGCACACATATGCCCAAGCTTTGGCTGTGGTCTGTGTACACTTAAGAAATAAGGCACATACGTAGAGATTTGCAAGGTGAGAGCCTTGAGAACGAGACGCTCCAAAAGCAAGGACAGCCTGTTGGTGTTTTGAAACGGGGAGGAGGAGGAGGAAGGGTAAAGTAAACTTTACCCAAAATTTCAAACATGTGTTGAAATCTTCTTCAATTGTTCTTTTCATACCTTGGCCCCTATTACTGAAGCCCATGGTGTTTACAGAGAGTATCTACCTGAAGGCATGGCAAAAAAAATCTGAATTCTTGATAAGACAACTTTTTAGTGAGGATACATCCTGATGAAACTTTGGGGAAAAAAATACATTTTAGGTCTTTCTTTCAGGCAGAAGTAATGTATACTTGCAAGAGTCTGGCCCCCAACAGCCTCAACTATACATGAATTCTGATTTCACCTGTGGAACATTTAATGAAAAGGTTTTTCTAGAACTATTCAAGCTGCAGGATAAATCAGAATGCACTTTCCCTGCTCAGGGGAAGTATGGGATGTGTTTCATGACACCTGTGCCTCTGCTGGCCAGCTAACCCCAAGATGGTGGGGTCTACCATGCACAAGAAGGGTAAAGCAATAGTCACAGAGGAGATGAGCAAAGCTCCTGTTGTGGGTAGTGGGGCTGGGGAACCCTCCAACGGGAACAGCACAACTCTACTATTCTCAAGCTCTACTCAGAATTACATCTCCCTCAGCATTTTCAAATGTGAAGGGGTCTGGATTTGTTTATTGCCACTCACAGCTACAGAGACTCGATGGATAGATGGATTTCACAGGGCAAGAGGTGTCCCTTAGCGGGGGACCAAAACCAGCTAAAAAATTTAAGAGTGGCAGTTAAAACAGTGAAAGAAAGGTGTTTCTGTTCTCAGCTGCACCACAGACTCCCCACAGGGCACAGGCATGTCACTGCATTTCTTTGGTCTCTGCAAATGGGAATATTACGGATGCCTCCTGGTCTCAGGAAGATGTGAAATAAGCCCATTTCTGTTTGTGATGTGCTTAAACACTATAGCCATCAAAAAGCCAATAAATAGCATGTCCTCGCTAAATGTCTTTGTAATACCCTTTTTAAATTTGGTGGCTTCTCAGTTATATTTGCTTTTTTTAAGCTGACGGGGAAAATACAGTCAAATACAGATAAGTTTGAAGAGAGATTATGTGGAAATGGATGCTACTTGCTTTTTTTTATACTTTATTATATAAGAATTAACTCAGAATGATATTGGTATCATTCAATTTAAATATAGTTCTTGCTTATGGCCTGTAAGATGATCCGACACATTGTAAGCAATGCCTTGACACAGCGTATGTGATGAATACAACTGAGTGTATCAAACACCAACTGCACTAAATCCACAGTAATGCTGCCTTTTTGTAAGTTCTTTATGCTCCAGTAGTTTTCATTTTTATGATAAGTATGAACCAGACCAGCTCGGAATACGTTCCACCGAGCGCCTGCTCTTTTGCAAGAATCAGTCACCTAATATTTATTAATTAAGGCTTGTAGAATAAATAATGCAGGGAATAATTTTATAACAGAGATGTTAAGAAAACATAATTCTCCAAACATAATTTGGCCTGCTTCTCTTAACACTGAATGATTTTAATTTTTCCTTCTCTATAAATTCTCCTCCTTGTTACCCAGCATTGTTTTACTCAAATGATGTTTCAACTGCACTTAATGCACATTATAATGATCATGTCTTTAGCTTTTTTCTTTTGAAGTTGTATTTAATTACAAAATAATATCCTGTTTGAAGAACACTGCTTTGATATGTCCCTCTGCATTTAGTAATTATAAACTTGTTCTCATTATCAATATATTTTGCACATTGTTATTTTGTTGTGTTTGCCTATTTTTTGCTTTTAAACCCAGGAAATATAACTTGGGTGACAAGAGGTTTTGATTGTAGATTGCACGAGAAGTAGAAGTCCATTTCTGAGCCCTGATGTCCACAGCCAAGACTCAGTAGTCCATGACTGTCATCAGGATAAAATTTCTGGATCAGAAATGTGAGAAACGGATCAGTGGCTGGAACGGGACTGTGGGGGTCAAGAAATGGTCCACCAGCCCCACTGCATCGATCTGTCTGTGGGACTGCATTCTAACTAGCAGGATAAAAACCCAGCAAGAGGCATAGCCAAACCTAAACCCAAAAATAATCTGAAAGAGGGATTTACATTCCTCTCTCATCGGTATCTGAAAAGGAATTGGCAATCTCTAAGCTTCATGTGTCCAAAACGGAGAGATTTAAATTATTCACATTTGCTAGCATTTTGGGGACTTCTGAAAAAGAAATGTTTCACAAATGAAAGCCGTTACAACATCCAACAACACGTAACAAAACCATACATTTATAGGCAATGCAGATTAACAGAGCTGCCACACTCAAAATCTGCTGAATAATTTCACTGAGAAGTGAACCTATCTGCTGATATCTCTCGATGATTTTACTGCAGAGAACAAGATGCCAGCTCCTGCCCTGACAGACCTCAGCAGCACTGCCAGAAATGCTGGGGATGCTCTGCAAGGCCTCCTTGATACATTGGAAGCAAACACACAAACACAGAAGGGTTAAACGAGTGAAGTCTTAGGGAGGTCTGGGCAAAACTTACTTTAGTTTGGATTTAGACCAGAATTTGCCATTTGAGTAACCCTAACATATACATGACAGAGTATAATATATGTCCTTTTTCTGAGCTGGTTTATATAACTGCCTCTGTAGACTCTGGTCCAACTGTGGTGCCTTTCGGGAATTTCACTGTGGTCAGTAAGATCTTTGTTTTAATAAGGCTGCATAACAAAATATAGCTTTTGCTGGCTGTAAAATATTAAGTGGGAAATACAGTGTAGGGAAATAAGAGGCACCTAGTGAAAAGGGGTGGTGTTTTTTTAATAAAACTTCCATACAATCACAAGGCACTGGAGGAGTTTGATCCTTTCCCCTTTATGTATCCGCATTCTCTGTGATGCAGAGCGGAAACGTTAACTTTAATTAGTGCTGAGGACCCTGCAGGAATGCCTGTACATAAGAAAAAGAAAATACTTAAATATGGGAGCTAGAAAGATTTCATGTGTATATCGTTGGCCATCTAGTTAAGTGTTTGCAAGATCACCCCAGAGATTGAAGCCACTCCAGGACAAGGACCTCATCTTCCTCCTGGTGTCTAATGCACCTCCCTGCTGTTAGTGCTATAATAAATAATAATAATCTGTTAGCATTAGGTGAGCATCTCTCGCATGATCAATTTCCTGCTGTTGCAGGAGGGTGAATGTTGGTGGACTTTGATCCTTCCAAGATTTTATGTTTCTATCATAAGAGAATCATAGCACATAAGCACATTTTTTACTAATGCAGTAAGTAAGGTGGCAATATATATTGCACTGACATTAAATGAATATTAAAAGGAATTGAAACCATTTCCACATCATGAGGGGGAAAAAACCTCCAAGCATTAGATATACAGTAGCGATTCAACAAAGATACCACTTTTAACCTTCTTCATAGATTAAAAAAGTCAAATCCATTAGAAAAAGAAAACCTAGTGTTAAAGGTAGACACTGATATATCTTAAAATACCGATGTTCTTTGTAAGCCTGTTTTGCCCACTGACAAACCTCACCCTGCACACCACCCCCATCACTTTCCTGCTGCCCACTCTCATCTCATTGTAACGTCTCAATAATGCATTACGGTACAAATCCTACACGCACAAGGACTTAGTTTGGAGGGAAAAAAGTGAGATAGGGCACTTCTGCATATAAATAATACAGGCAGATGTTTCAAAGAGGGATATACATAGCAAAACATCTTATTTGTTGGAGGGTATCGATTCTGTGTACATCACACACTTGCAATTTACGTTACATTCTTATTTTTGTAACATCTCTGCATAGACATATATTAAATTAGAGATTTCAAACCAGACTGAACAGTCCTCTTTTTACCCCTATTTTGTTGCATCTTGCCAATTCAATGTTTTATTATGTTTTCTGTCATAATATTACTCTTGTCCTTAGAAAACATGTATTTATTCTCACTTGGAATATAGTGTAACTACTGCAAAGCACCGCTCAAAAGATGACTACAAATTCTGTCTGAGAATAGAAAGCATGAACTCTTCTATTATCCAAATATTTTTCAAAGATTTTGCTTTTGTATGCATGTCTGTTGCTGACACACATAATGAGATCATGGGAAAAACCTCACAGCTGACCTGAACTTCTGGGTATAGAAGTATAAAACTATGAGACCTAATAAACCCAGTGCATGACCCCGTGCAGTTTTTGGACTTAAAAGAACTAAACGCTATTGTGAGAAGAACGAGAGCCTACATATATTTTTTTTTTCCCCTGTAGCATGGCAGAGTTCAGCTGTATCATATTTACAGTTGTCAATAAATGTAACGACATAACATGAAGCATATAGACATCTCTGGTCTCCAGCCTCACCAAGAGAATATCCCGACACCTTCTTGTCACACACAAGGCAGATATTATTTTTATGCACCAAACAGTAGGCAGGATGCAGCAACAGACTGACTCTGTGCTACCACAGTGTGTCTGAGAGGCTGTCAGCACATACTTTGCCTACTTAACGTTGCTCTTTCAAATAATATAAAAATACTTTGGGCTCCGAGTTTCAACCTCACTCTTGCTGTGCCTGACTAGTAAACAGGGAGCCAAAGTTTGGTGCAGCATCTGAGAAATACCTTTATATATAGAAAGGGTGCTTGAGAAGATAGAGGTGACATATCTCAGCTGTTGAGCTCTGCATACAAGACTGGTTATTAAATTTAAGGGAGAATTTAGGATCTCCTGAAGATTATAAACTACCCTTAATTAACCCCCACGGATCCCATTGACACTGGAATGAGCATAGCGAAATGAAAGGCATCACTGTATATAATCTGGAAGCTGTGGAAACCAGAGCTTTAGCTTATAAGTATATAGGACTAACTCTATCCTCTGAGATGCAAGGATTATTTTGGTTTTTAGGATTTAGGTGAGCACTTCAGAAGAGCACTAAATTCTGAGGGAAATGCAGAAGACTGCTACTGCTTCAAAACTCAATTCTTTCAAACTTACATAGGCAGAAAAAACCTTTTCCCCAATAGTACAAGTGCTATTAACTTAGAAAGGAAGAATTCTGGTTTTATAAATAAAATCAAGCACCAAAACTTAGTATAAAGGGCAACAATCTAAGGCATGACTGTTCCAGTAAGACTAGAAAAGCTTTTGTAAATTTTGTTCATTCTTGAAGATGCTAAAATTGTTTTGTTCAACCTTCACTTTTTATATTCCATTAGCTTCCCATTTAACTATAAATAAAGGATGAGTGAATGGTTGGTCACACAGACATGTTACAGTATAATCAAAGTGTTTATTTCTTTAAGAATCTTACCCCTGTATACCTGGCTTTGATTAAATAAATTTCAGAGTGTGAAATAACAAAACATAAATACCTGCCTAAATTATAAGTTATATATTCGTTTTAAATCATGGAAAATTCTCCTCAGCCCTGCTTTAGCTGGTAGCTGCGCTCAACGTTGGAACATTGTTTATTCTTTACTAGCTAATCATCCTTCATGGTCTTTCAAAAGTTCCTGGCATTTCACTAGTTTACACATTGATTGAATACTGTTCCCAGAACTGCTTGTGGCACTGTGCCAAATGCTGTGATAATCAGCTGGAAGATTTATTCCAGTTGAGGAGTGTTATAAACATAAGGATTCATAAGGCTCAGCATCAAAAATGAATACTGATGCTTTCCCTGAGAAGGCTGAAAACTTTCTGTGAGCCTTCAACGAGACACACTAATAGTTTTTGCAGTCTCCTTCAATATACAGGCTTTGATTTGAAAAACATAGTCATTTAACTTGATTTGATTTAAATATTAATAACTATCGGAGGTTTTAACGAATTAAAATATAATTTTACTGTGGCATGTGCAGAGCAAATTGTACATGAAAAACCTTAAGGAAATTCACAGATTAACTACTGTGCACGGGATCAGACACATTTGCTGCAACAGGATATATTATTATATCGGGTGATGTGTGGAGAAAGAATACAAAGGAAGCTGAAAAAATTCAGGGGGAATCAGCTGGCAGGTAAATGCACTGAGCCAGAAAGAAATAATAAGGAGAGAGGCAGTGAGTGGAAACGGAAAGGATAGTAATTTCTTAAATAAAGCAACAAGAAGTAGAGAGAAATGCAAACTACAGATGAAAACTCTGAATAAAATACAGAATAGCAAACATTCCCAGTTAGAAAGAGGGAATTGCAGTTTGATTACTGGCCTAACAGTAACAGTAAATTAATATTACAGAGACTGAGAAGGTGATACTGAGGGACTATCAGCTAAATTAAGAGCCAGTGAAACCACAGAGCGTGCTGACTGGCATGTCCAGACTCTACAAGGCTAAGAAGTGCTTACATAGAAATTAAAAGTACTAAAATGGATGAAGCAACTTCATTGCTTTGTATGGCTGCTGCATCATTCAAATGATGCTGGTATCAGCTTAGGGCACTATAAATATTAAAGCCATGATATTCAAAACTTCCAAGTGTGGGTGTCCAACTTGATGCATCTGAGAGTTGCCTTATGGTCTTCCAAATGTCTTTGTCAAACACAGAAATTACATTTCTTAGTGCACGCAGTCGTGATAAACTACCCCTTGCTGATCAGTTCCTCAACATCATCTCCAAAACTCATTTGGGAAGCTCGCTCTTGAGCACTGAGGAGTCTCCCTGCACTTTATAAAAACACTGCCTCTTGCCCATGTGCTCACAGTCCCCCACACATCCAACACTCAAATCACAGTGCATTGAATTAAACCCCCAAGCAGTCATCAGGACCTGCTGCCCTACAGGCATCTCTCTATGAAATACAGCAAATTCCACAGACTGACCCTCACAAATATTATGCTTCATTTCAGGAAAAAAAAACAAAACACCAACCAAACAACCAACCAAACAACCAAAAAAAACCCCCAAAAAACCAACAAAAACCAAACAACCACCAAAAACTGACACAGAGAATTTTTCCTGGAACTTTTTTATGCCTTGTCTTTGTTACAGGCAACAATTAGGTATTTCATTCATAGATAAAATTGGGATGCCACCAATATCTAAAGCTACCAAAAGCATGATCACAACACAATCTTGACTTCCAAAACTCTCAATATATTGCATATCTCCCCTCAGATGAGACCAAGGTACAACATTAATGATGAAAGGGAACAAGGGAACTTGTGGTTTCCTCTTTGTTGCGTGAGAGATTTTCACTCAACAAGGCAATTTTGGGCTGTTGGTGGCTCTTTACAGCGGTGCTGGAGCCAGGGATCAGGTGTTTAGTGCTTGTTCCTGTAGACAAAGCTGATGTTTTCTCACAATAATAGAATCAAGCATTTTGAGAGCTGCCAAAACATCAAGCAGCAGTAGGAAAAAAAACAGTAAATACTCAATAGAGGATCTCAGTATTTTAATGAGTGCACATTTTGAATCATTTGAAGAAATAAGACATAAGCAAAGACTTGCATGTTCTGACAGGGAATGTCTAGATGTTTGCAGCAAGAAGAGAAATTGAAGAGGGAATGAGGAGATGTGAATTACGATGTTTACAAGAAAATAGTTTCTTGGCAATGTTTCATCTTCTTTCTACCATGATTGCTATAAGAATGAATTAGTGTTTTCCTTTTCAAAAAAGAAAAAAACCATTTTTAACAACAAAACAAAGCCTCCTCAGTCCATTTTGCAAAAGAGCTTTGATGCAGACCTCTTACTGACCAGTCCTGAACCACGAGGTTCTTTTGACAAAGGTTCTGAAGAGAGCAGGAGATGGCAATCTACTGTGCACTCCTTAACAGTGACTTAAAGGATAAAGAAATAGTGGTAACATGGCTGATTTTCCTAAAAACCTAAAATTGTGATTTTGGGGATTTTCTCAGATGCCAAAGGGAGGTTTCTTGGTAGAATTTAAGAGTGAGGACACAAGCCAGGCAGCAGCAGTGGGCTGCTGACAGCATGACCCTCAAAAAGTACCCTAAATACGACTAATACAGAGACTAGCACTGAAGATGAGTGACTGAAAACCAGTCCCTCTCCAGTGGAGTCACCATAAAAAGGTCAAAAAACAGGAGAGGATATGTCAAGGATAATAATGCTTGTGTATCTTCTTTGTGCTGCACTGATGAGGACCACTTCTCCTTTGAAAGCCCATTAAACATACAAATGTGTCCAAAAACATGGAAGAGAAAAAGCTGCATCATTTCTCGTGGAAAAATGAGATTCTGCTTGGAATCTCATGGCTAATTCCCACCCTCTTGGAGGTATGGATCCCAGAATAGGGTGTATTGCACTGTTTGTGATCTTGACACTGCACATGAGGCAAGACCTCTACTCTTCTGCCATTTCATATTCCTCCTTTTCTACTTTGCATTGCTGCTTTTTTCTCCACATTGTCTTTGGCACACTTTGTGGAAAATACTGCTGGAGACCTGCTCCTGGATTGGTAGCGTAATGCACATGCTAAAATAGAGGGGTGCATCTGATTTCTGTTCTTTCGGAACGTGGATGTGGAGCCAGTTGGAGAGGAAGAGGAAATGTCTATCACTCCACCCTGCATTTAGTTTCATATTTAAAATATTGATTATGCCAAGGCGAGGGAACAGTCAATGTCAACAAGACCGTTCAGTAAACGGGATCTCCAGAAGGGAACAATACAAACAGATTTATGACTTTTGATGCCAGGAAAGGGTTTTCAGATTCTATTTTCTTTGCTTACACTACTTATTAAGATAATTCTGCTGGACTAGTGCACAGTACATTTATTGTTGTTATTCAGTGTTTTATTAGAAAACAAATCAGAAACTATTTGAAGATTCTTAACAAATGTTCACAGGTCATTATACTTGAAGACGACAGATTTTTTTAAATAGTCTTTACTTGCAGCATAGTAACCTCAGCATGCCAAGGTTAACAATATGCCCTTAGTTTAAAAGGTAAGGTGGGATAAAGCTGCCTGTGAAGAATGTACCACAGATAAGATAAAAACAATACTCCTGTTCTTCCTCTGCAACTGGACTTGAAGGTAGCTGAAATAGTTATCAGCTTCATAAAATCAGATTTCCCCCCGCCAATCAAATGGTTTAATGCAGATTACAGAAAGGCTTTCTTGCTATCATTTACAAATTCGTGAAATATGACATTCTAAATTAAAGACTAAGACTGGCCTGTTTCTAAATGAGAGATTGCAAATCGCCATCACAATGGCTCACAGCGCATAGGTAATGCTGTAGGGAGTGGCTCCTTGACCCTTATTCCATCATGCAGCACACTGTGACCTCAGAACTTAATTTTGCCTCTTCTGCAGCTGGAAAGGTCAGTGTTTTTACTTCTCAATCCTCCCCCCTTCTCCACATTTATGCAGAGATTGCCATGGAAGGGGAACATTCTGATTTATGTGGTTTTTTTCAGTCTTTTGCCCAATTTATATCTTGGGCAAAATAGCACATATATACTAAAAGGGAGTTGGATGAGAAAAGACAAGTTCATATTTAGATAAAAGTGGAGGGAATTTTTGGTTTTGTTTTAAACAAATCAAGGCTATTTGGCAGGTGTTCTTGATGTCTGAACAGGAACTGTTCCTGTTCCAAAAGCATCCCTGACAGGATGAAATAGGCTGTTATTTAGCTATCTATAGTCAAAGTACAGATAGTGAAAATTCTTGCTTGGCAGCATTTTAAAAGAGAGGAACTGAGACCTCCATGAAAACTAAATCCACAACGATGCAGAAGACAATGCTGGTCATATCTGAAAGGTGCCGTCCTTCCCCTCTACTAATACTCCTGTATTTTCCATGCTGACATTTATCTAAATAATCCTGTCCATGCACTGAGAGCAGCAGTTTCCACAGGAGGTGAAGGACACATATTGCTGAGAGCAATCATGAGTTGCTCCCCTACAAGGGCTGTACATCTGACAATCAATCCATAAACATGGGAGAGCGAGAGCAAAAGAGACCCTTTAAGTTATTTCCCCACATTTCAAATCTACTTGACAACAAATCTGAAAGTCAACTGTATTTTTAATCATCCAGTAATGTTTTATGTTAGCCAATTACAGGGCTCCTAGAGATTAGCTGAATGTTTCATGTCTGAAAAATATGTGACTGGGACTAATTCACTGGACCCTTCTCTAACCTGAGGTAGGTATAAATGAGTAGAGCTTCACTAAAATCAATCGAGCTGTATCCAGTTATACTGTCACAGAAATTGGTGCTTTAGACTTAGGATAATTTTCCTAATAAAAATAAATTTTAACCAGTGGATTTTTTTTGACTCACACTTGTAATCTAATATTTCAGGCAATATACAGACCTACTAAATCATCCCCTTTCCCTGCATGCATTCCAGATGAGCTTTGCTTTTTACGTCCCTACCTACTAGGAAGAATGCTCATGAAACAACCCATAATTCAATTATAAGTACCTCCAGGAACCTTCTAATTATATGTTAGGCAGGTCAGAAATGAAATAGCCATGCTACCCTTTAGTCTTGGATAACAGACTTGAAACGGTGAAAAGAAAAGTTCATCTGTTCATTAAGAGGCCAATTGTAATACAGTTAAGGGCTCCAGCGAGCTGTTTTGTTGAGATCTGAATATCCGTGAAACAAGCCCCTCCAAAGCTGGACGTCTAGCCAGCCTTTGCCTTTCAGCAAAGAATGGGGAGCTGCTCTGCAGAGTAGCTACTGTTCATTAGCCATTCGCTTTCTCCCACACTAAATTCGGTTGTAGGAGTTCATGGGACCGGAATGAAAAGCAACTGCAGGTACTTAAAGGTGCTATCCTTTTCCTGGAGATTTCCGCACTTGGTCTTAATTAAATCTCCCATAGGATTGCAGGGGCTTTAAAAAAAAAAATTAATACAAAACAAGAACGTGTCCATCAGGCAGGTTTTTCTAAGCTCTGACAGCTCTAAATGCAGGCAGCTGGAATACAAGCTTGTCCTCAAATCCTTGACAATGACCTCAACCTCGGGGTGAAAGATAATGTAGTTGCTGTGCTCATTCTGTGTGGAGTGTCTACTGATCAGAGCCTTGTGGCAAAATATGTATATTTTTTTCTTATGATATAGACTATTGTTCACTGGCAACTCAAGTGATACCACAACATTATCTCTGTGACAGTTTATTTTTTCATTTTTAAATGGGGAGGAGTGGCACAAATTCAAGCAGACTTCTACTTCAACAGCTATAGAGAAATGACTTTGTAATGCTGCCCAAATTAACCCCTCCACAGCCACAAGGCTGAAGGTGAAAAGAAAAATTAAGCAAACAAACAATCTAATCCCAGGTACTTTATAAAGGACTTCACACAGACACCTAGACCAGCAACAGGGAGATTTACCAGTAGAGTGATTCCTGTTACATTTAGCAAGGCATTATTTGGGAGCAGTTTTCTCCAGTGGGGAAAAGTGTCACTTAACTGATTTTCTTGTAGTAATGACAATTTACATCCTAAGGATCTTCCTCAAAGTGAGAATCTGCCTCCAGTCTTTAAAGGCAGAAAAATTTTGAGCTAAGAAGAGAGACAGCCATATAGGAATGCTGTAGAAACCATAAATGACAAAGGAAAATTCCTGCAGTAAGACTTCAATATTAATATTTTTTAAAATTAGTTCTGAATTATCATTGATATTTCACTAACGAATTAAATACCTTTAGGAACAGCTATGGGAATATATTCTGATTTAATCTGGGCGTGCAGTTGCCCCAGAGCTGGGGAGGGGACGGATGGGTTCAGCTCTGCCTGTGCTCCACAAGGACAGAACATATGGAAATCTGAGCTGCTAAATATCAAAGTCTTTGTCGCTCAAATGCAAACTGCAATTTCTGTCAGTGTATAACCTGGCTGGATTTTGAAGGTTTTCACAATAAAAGGCATGTTATGACATAAAGGCTGTCCCCACACCAACCTTCAAGTCCCTGATCTGAAGCCTGGGCAGAGCAGACCTGTTCAAAAAGAGCAGCACGATTGCACTACTTGCAAATATTTCTCACAGGAGCATATAAAAATAGTAATTTCAAGTGACACTTGTTAAGCACGGTATTTCTCACAAAGAGGAAAAACCTTTTTTCAAAGGCATTCTGAACAAAAATAGGAAGAGACGTGGATAGCGCAGAATGCACTTACACTGCACATACCTTTTGGTGGGTGTGCACTCTGAACATGTCTCTTCTTATTCAAAGAGCTGGCATTTTTTACATTACATTAGTCAGCTAAGAAGTTAAGGGGGAAAAGAATCATTTTCATGTGGGAGCCAAAACTAAATAATTTAATACTTAAATGAAAACCAAAAAAAAAAGTTTCTTCTGGGGTTTTTTTCATATATTTTACCTTAGAAAGGTTTGATTTGAGCACGAGATTCCTTAAAAATATTAACATGAAAGGAAGCTAAATTTGACGTTGAAAAGTATGTAAGTTTTTAAATGAAATACTCAAGAAATATTTTTTGTTTGTCAAGAACTAAGATATTATTAAAATGGCCAAAAATCACTTAGCGATTTTGACCCAGATGTGCATAGAGACTTAATTGCTTTGTTACAGCTTAGTATTTTTTCAAAAATCAGTCCAGCCTGCCTTTAGTACTGGTGGGATTCTGAAAAACTCTCATGTTATCATAATTTTTGAGCTGATTTCACGAACTGAAGCCAGCCTGGAAAATATTTCATCATATGCAGTAACTTGAGTTTTATTTACATATAATAACTATTCAAAGATGTGGTGGTTCCTTTTCTTTTCCTATGAAAAGCCAGAGGCAGAGACACAGTTTTTGTGTGCACAGGGAAACTTTGTGTAAAAGCATTCAGCTTTTTAAAAAATTGGTCCAATAGCAAATTATTTATGCATAGCTACAACTGTTGGTGTGCAATATCAACTATTTTTATCTGCTCCCTTCTCTTGATTATCAGCACTACTGAAAAAAAGACTGGCCTTCCAACACAAAAAGAAAAATTTGGAGTTAAAGTCCTGGTCTCCCTTCATTTTCTGCCCGTGCTTATTTCAGGTGAACCACATCAGATAGATCCATAATCTGTGGGATGTGACCCATAGATTAAAATAATCCTGCAGAAATCCATAGCTCCTCTTTTGTCAAGTTGCTTCATGCTTTTTCATGCCATTTTTCCACTTCAAGTATGTGTGTCTGCTTTTTTCCAAAATCCTATTTACTCATGATTGCTATTTGGTCCATTTTTAATGATGTTTTTAGAATATGTCTCACTAGATCCTGCCAAAATATTTCACTGCTCTGTTAAATTCTCTTCCAAATATTTCAAGATTTTAGTTTTATGATTTTTTTTTTCTATTTACCATAAATCCCACAGTGGAACAGGAGAAAGAACAGAAAAAAATACCAACTAGAAAGGTATATGGAGAACGTGTTAACACGATATTGTCAGACATTTATAAACTTCTTCCAATGAACTTTGAATTACCCTGATCCTTTCATATTTTCCAGTTAACATACATACATCTGCTCTGCCATGTAATCAACTGATTGTTACACAAGCATTTGCTGAAGCTATGACAAACCCAGATTTATGAGGTCGACCAGTTCAAACTTAATCCATTCAATAGCTGCAATTTATCGTCTGATGATAATTGTATACACAAACATTGTAATGATTTAGATGACACAGTGTAAAGATGAAATCCGTTTATTTTAAAAGGGTTTCTAACCCCTAAAACACGTTGCCATGAACACCTTTCTAGGGCCGCTTTTAACAACATCGTTATTATTGTTTTATTGATCAGGATTTTATTACTGATTTGACACTTATATTTCACACTAATCGAAAAAGGTGTAATTTTTCTGCACCTATAAGGCCGTAATTAATTATATCATTATTGTGTTTTCAATTTCTTCCATTTAAAGGGGGCCCAGAAAAGAGCGCTTAATTTATCATACATGTATTGTAAGGAATATGTAAACCTCTTAAACAGACAGAGAGCATGATCCTTTTGGAGATGATGGGATATGACACAGGCACTATATTTATAGATTCTTACCTCTATAGTGACCTGATTTTAGAGTGACAACTATTGCAGAATGGGAGAGTAAATTAACAGCTTCGAAAGCTTGAGTATCTAAAACAATTACTATTCATTACTTTTATAACACTTATTAGTGGCCATTCTCTAATGCTTTCAACAGATGAGGAAAAAAACCTGCAAAGAATTATATGGCAGAGGAGTGGTGTTATGTCTAGTATATCATATGTGTAATTTTATATGTGCATTTATGCATTTTCAGCTCACAGATTTAGGAAACAATTGCTACAAATGGGCAGCAGCTGTATTCATCTATTTCTTCTAAACATAAAACATGTTAGTGACTGCAAATTTCAGAGAAACTCTAAAACGAGTAGCTAAATGTGAAATTTAAATTGATCTTTGGTTTACTGCCATTGATTTTGTCAATTTTCTAAATGTAACAGTGTTCACCACTGGGAACAGAAACCTGTATATATATCAGCAAAATTTATGCTATCAACCAACATAAACTTCACAGGAGGAATGACAGTCCTTGCTGCATAAAATAAAATGCTTGTGAAGTGAAGGATTTTTTTTTCTCTAATTAGATGCTGTATATTTTTTCAACATCATGTTAGTAAATTTGCCACATAAATTTAAATGCTATTAGCAATATTGCCTGCCCATATTCAGTTCAGTTTTCTTACCACAGATTTCCACAAGTAATTTGTGATAATGGTACTAACCCATATGATTAATTCACACGTACAAAAACCATTATGGGTACTCATAGAAAAATACCTCTGAAGTGTTTAAAAATGTCAACATAAGCATAGCCTAAACTAGCTGATACTTGCACAACTCTAATATTACTTGGTGTTTTCACAATTAAAATACAGTAGATTTGTATTTCATGCTGTGGTACCCCCTTTGACCATGACTCCAAACATTCTTCCGGAGTGCAAATTCTACTTGCAAGAAGAGGTTGTTAAAACCTGATGCAAGAGAAGATATCCCACATTTTTCAGGCTGCTTCTCTGAGTGACAAGTGTGGGATTTTGCTCACTGATGAAGCTGAAATGCTGTTTCATTTGGCATTAGGAACCCTCCCTCACCCAACCCAGCCTGATCACTTGGGGAGAACATCACAACTGCTGCAGAATGGGACCCTGAGTATATTTATTTCCTCAGGATTCAAAGCAAACCACTTGCAAACTTGCGTCACGGACATCAAATGTGTGCTGTGGGAAGTGAGCATACAACCTACTTTAAAACACTAAGTGAAATAAAATCAATGGCTGAGCTCATTTTGTGCTAATAGTCTTCAAATGCCTGCATTGTTTCACTGTTCTTAAGCAACACTCAAGACAGACACATGCATAAGGCTTTGTATTATCAGCCTCAGAAAAGGAACTTTTTTTTTTTTTGCTGGTATAATGTCTGATAAGGTATTAGTACACAAAAACATTTGCCTTAAAAGATAACATCACTTATCTTAGTATTGTAATTCACTGGGTGGTGAAAAGATCCCCCTCATATTAATCTATCTGCTACATAAACACGTGCAGTCAGTTCACAGAAAGCACATTTGTTTCCTTGAAAAGTGATTTTTAAATAGCATTATGAGCCTTACAGGAAGAGCATTATGAGCCAACCTGCAAAATGAACACGAGGGAGCAGAGCACCAGCCACACCTCCTGGTGTCCACAGGCACAGGACAACTGAGCCCCAAGGATGGGGCAGTGCCAGGGACACTGCTGATCATCACTGCCCCTCCACACTGCTCCAGGGACACTGACCCAGCTCCTCACTTGGGGAGCCAGCAGGAGCTTCACTTGGAGGCACACCACTTCCTCCTGAGGACAGAGCAGCATGAGTTCATTCCCTAAAAGAGCAAGACAAGGTGAAGGGATGCTGGTGTTTCCTCCTCGCATTGGAGATGACACTTGGGAAGTACCTCCAGCTCTGACCTGCCCCACATGGCTCTCCACACTCCCTGCCAGCACACCAAGGATCTGACAAGCTGCAGGGGAGGATGGCTGGGGTGCAGTTCCCCCAGGCAGAGGAGACATTTCCTGGGTGTAGCTCATTAGCATGGAGGGGTTTTGCCAGTGGCAGCTTGTGCTGTGACTCACTGCTCTGCTCTCCTGCAAACCAAGGCACTGACTCTGTAAAACGATTTGCAAACAAATGCTCACAGGTAGGATGATGAAGCCAACGCAATTCCAAACTATACTTAGCAAAGAAAGACTTTTCTGACTGTGCCACAGACAGTGCTTGACCTGTCCTTGTGGCATTTCCCCAGGAGCACACATGGAAATTGTCAGGTCCATCAAGGTTAGGTCAGCTCTTGGTATCCGCAGAGGCAAAACTGGCTCTTCAGCACCCAGCTTTCTGCATCAGGCAGAAGGGGAGTTGGATTTTTATCTTATAATGCTTTAAATGGTTGCTTCTATCACCTGTAAGTACTTGAGTCCATTACTGGATGTAACTTGCAAATGTTCCTGTTTATGGTGCTTTTCCCACCTCTGGCCATGCCAGGGCAAACAGCCCAGCTCCCTCCAGCCCAGCCTTTGGGTGAGGGTTGCTTTGAAAACAGATTTTTTTTAAAATATTGCTTTCATAATTCTCGAAGTAAGAACTGCCTTATGGTGCAACTGGGTACAAAGTGTTCCTCTGGTTCTTTGAAAGGACAGGGAAGAGTCTCCCAGATAAGACACTTGTGCTTGGAGAGATGAACAGACAACACCATTATCTCTGACTCCTCCTGGGTGGGCCCCTGCCATCTCCCCTGCTCTTCTGGACACACACATCTCCCTGGAACACAAACCCAACCACTCTTGTGTTTTACAGGGCGGCTGCAAGAGCCTGTCTGGCTGGAGGTCTGTGTTTCAGAAGGGACTGGTACAATGCAGCCAGAAGATAAACAAGCTCTAACATCTTGTTTTTGCTACTGAACTCCTGTTATCAGCAGTGACTGACATTTGGTGGGAGCGCTCGTTCTCGTACACTCAAGTGCTATTGTGCATTTTCTGATAAGAAACCTCAGTAACAGAAGTGTACATCTGAGAGTGACAGAAAAACCTCCTTCTTTCAGCCTGACTGCATTCCCACTTCCACCAGTGCTACAGCAACTGAGGAGCTCCTTCCAGTTTGCACAGGAAAATGGGAGGACCAGAGTAACACAGTATCTAAAAAAAAGTCAGTTGAAGAATCTGGCAGAAACATTACAGATAAAGTTTTCATTTTGCCAAAGCAAAATTAATTTTTTTACTTATTTTCTAAAGATAAATGTATCTGTTTGGATACAATCTTTTCTCACCTGCTCTGCAGCACACGTGGTCACCTTTGGCTTCCAAAGCACCACACTCATCCTAACAGCAAAGTTCTTTTTTTCCAGTTTTAAATATCTATAACACATCCCTCCACTCTAAGATTGAGGCCATGGGACCTCATAGTGCTGATTTCTGCAGCAGCAGCACCAAGCTAGGAATCAAATAGTCAGTGGAAAGAGCCTGCACCCCTTTCTGTTTTCTTTTATTTCACCCTCCAACATTTTCAGGAACTTGTTTCATAAATTTTTTTCTGTCTAAGTACTGTATCACTACCCAGATCCCACACTGCTGTGGGTATTTTCACCTCCCCTACAGTAGAAAGTGTAGAGTCTTAAGACGAGCATCATCCATCTACCACCAAAGTTCAGCCCAGATAATGCCTCAAGGCATCCTGGAGCTTCAACAGCCTGAAGAAAAGTAGTAAAGAGGTTTTCTTTCTGCCAGCTTTCTTTGAGGCAGTGGTGAAGGTCTCAGCCCTGGGTACGGGGTCTATTCAGAAACTGCAGGTGCTGCAGTGAGAGCCCAGGTGATGGGGAGGGATGCAGAGCTACCCTGAGCTACCAAGGGATGTTCTGTCATACACAGCCAGAAGGTGTTCCTGGTGCCTGTGCTGCACCATTGCCTGGCTGGTCTCACTGGGCAGCCCAGAATGGATGAAGGATTTGAGGATTTGAGCAAGGCTGAGTCATTCCCAATACACGCTAGGGCAGGCAGGGTGGTGAGCTGAGTCACAGCTGCTTTGCCCTTTTTTTCCCATCCTCTCCTCCCTAGAGGGTTGTCTGAGAGAGGAACTTCGAGCTGTGCTTACCTGGAACTCATGTTAACAGAAGGGAAATGCCAATTATCTATCTTTTAAAACAGGCTTAAAGAACATGCTTTCCCTGTTTTTGGGTTTTTTTTCTTTTCCATTGCTGATTGCCTGGTGGTACTGGCTGGGACAAAAATCAGAACACCTTCACTGATTCATCAGACATTCTGGGCTTGCCTGTGTTTGGTAGCAATCTGGAGCTGGAATGAGATGGCGACAAAGGGAACATACACCCTACCACATCCCAGGCACAGGGCACAAGGCTCCCTCCCAGCAGAGCAGGAATTAGAAAAGGTGGGGTTTGACAAATGGTACCCTTTTACTAGAAAGTTCTATATGCTCTGCACACAGATTTCCCATGTCAGTGGGGATTGGAGCCCTCCCTGGGGAATGCAGCAAACAGGGCAGAAGGAGACCCCACAGGGTTGCAGCCGCCTGTGGCCCAGCTCTCCGTGGTGAATTGACCTTCCCTTGTATGAAGAGACCAAAACGCCTCAAAGCTTCTTTACAAAACACAGATGTCATTGGCTGCAGGTGAGCAAACAAGGAGAATTTAGAAACATCCAACAATTTACCTCAAAGCTCTGCTCTGATGAGAGAAGAAGCCTTCGCTCGCATGAAGGATGTCACATCTGCCTGGGGAACATCTGCCCAGAGAGCACAACTGAGCTCCTTGGCTCATACTCAATGGAAGCTCTTTGGACTTCAAACATTTCAGCCATCAGAAGTGGGGGCCTCTGAGATAAATCTAGCTCCCTTTTCATTTTGTTTCATCTTTTGAAGCACATTTGAATAGTTCAATTTTACAGCAGCCAGGGAGGAGTGTTAGGACAGAGCCATGCTTGCTATCTCTGTGTCTTCAGATATATTTTAGGGGTAAAGGGAATTTTAGGAAGGAATTCATAAACTATGTGAAAGACAGACTTATGGGCTTTTCAGTCACTGTGTTTGGGTTATTAAAATACGCTTTTTTATCTTCACACATGGTAGAAGCTTTATAAATTATTCTCATGGAGATGATACCTTGTATTAATGACTGAAAAGCCCTAAAGTTAGATGATGCTTTGATTGCTGCTTCCTCTGGGTAAGTAGCAACAATATCTCTGCTTCTTAGGAAAATGAATATTCCCCTATTTTCCCCAAACCAACCACTGCAGATATGAAGACAACACCAGAATTTCTCTTTGTTTTCCAAAGCGTGTTCAGAGGCAACCCACCAAAATACGCCAGCACACAAAACTGTGAGAGAACTACTGTTCAAAGATGGTGAGTGGAACTGTACAAAAGACCAGAAAATAAGTCCTTTGACATGTTAAAATATTTTCTGTAGGTGGTTGTGCTCTGCCTTCAACACATCCTTGCCTTTCTGACTCAGAAGGCATGTGAAAGGTCTATTATTGAGAACTAAATTGGCATCTTGCAACATTTTTTGAGGCTTATGGACTATGTGCAGCGCTCCTGAGGCAGCCATGGAAGATGGAACATCTTGGGACACTACAGGGATTATTAGGAAACTGTCAGAGCTTCACTTGCTGCATTGGCACCAGCACAACCATCCAGAGGGAGAGAGGAGAGAGAAAATAGGGATCTCCCTCTCGGGGGATCACCAGTGTGTCACACACAGGTTGGGTCAGGAATGAAAGTGGCGCTTCCATCACTGCTGCCAGTGGCACATGTAACCTCTACAGGACATGGGGACATCTCCAGGATCAGAATGACACAGAATCCAACCTTGGACTGAAGAATCTTGGCTGATCTTAAGGGATTTAATATAGAGAGAAGATAGTTTGGGGCTTGCTTTTTTCTCTCCAATCTTCCTGAAAATTTGATTAAAAGAACCAGGACACAATCAGACACATGGACTAGGGGTGTCTTCCCCAAACACTTCTTAAATATTTCTATATCACAGTGACTATTTGATACTTGTATTGTCTCTTCTAGGAATTCTAGCCATTAAGGGAAAAAAATAGAAAGTGAAGTATTTTGGAGAAAGAACTATAAGTATCTCAGTATCTATAACAGATTCTGAAGAATTTATCCTGCCAAAAATCAGGTATGAGATTTTGAACATAAAAACATGATGGTGGATTTTTAATGCATAGAATTATTTTTTTCTTAAAGTACCAGGAATAAATTTGTAGTGCATAAATTTTTTAGTTTAAAAAGTGTTAGTAAATTCCTCCTATGGATGTTTTTTCATCATTTTTCAACAGGAATAAAGTCAAACTTATTTTCCCAGAAACTTACAGAGCAAGAGTAAATTTAAACAATAAGTTATTCTCAATACACTATGGAGTGCCTCACCACAGGACACGGCTGGCATGTGTACATTGGATGATTTTGAGAGATAAAAGCACAAGTTTGGGGGTTTGGTTTGAGACATACTTTCCACAGGATGAGATCTCTGATACCCATTATTTGTTTTGCTCTTGCTAAGTTAGAGAAATTTCAAGCACGATAACAACTGTTTAATCTATTAAAACATTTACTTAATATTAGTAACACAGAGGGCTACTGAAGGCTGATTCTAATGGAAAAATACTATGATATACCCCTTAAGACTTATATAAGTTTCATTTGGCTCTTTAGACAAAAAAAATATATATAATTAAGGAAGTTATTTAGCTAATCATCTCTGCATCAGTATCACTAACATAGAATTTTATTTAGGCCCAACATACACCAGGACCAGAGCAGGTCAGGTTTTAGTTGAATCCTGTGGCTTTGCATTGCAAAACTGGTCACTGAAACCATATATGGACAGTCCAGTATCCAATGGCATCAACCTAATAATATCTGTGACAGCCTTTCCCGTCGTGACATATAAGGATCCACTGAACAACCCCAAATTGCAGGATGGGGGGGCTGTGGTGGGGTGTTTTTTTTGTGGTTTTGTTTGGTAGTTGGTTGGGTTTTTATTCAGATTTTTATCAGCTAGCTGCCTTTTTAAAAGCTTATCTATAGATTTTATAGGGTATATTTATCCAAGTTGTTATGGCAATGGTACATTAGAAATCAAATGAAGTATTTGTTGGCATGACAAAATTAATTGTTGCCTAGGGTCTGGAACAAACAACAGTAGAGATAACATGCCACTAATACGGCTTGTTTGAAGTGACAGTACTGTATCAATTAAACTGGGGCTATGGTACACAGCCTGCCTAAGCTATTTAGCTCATGCTTGGGGAACTGAAACTCTATAATTCTGTGTCAGGGAGAAAAGGGATAGGCTTGCTGCACTAATGAGAAGCTGGAATTTACCATTTTCTCTAATACACACTCACTTTCACTGGACAGTGTTTTGACCTCTTGTTTCCTTGCTCAACTTGGAACGTGAACAATGCTTCTGTTCCTCCCACAGAAACACCATTATGGAAGTCTATTTTTCTTCCAGGTATATAGTGGACCAAAGTAAATTTTGTCTCAACTTCAGATAAGCATAAATCACAGTGTTCTAACATCACAGGAAAGGCTGGAGCTGCAAGGTTTCAGGCCATTGCCTAAAGCCCTTTCTGTAGGATTCCAGACCACATTTCCAGTTTGGTAGTGCTTAAAGTCAAAATTTTGTGGCAGGGTGATCTCCTGACTGAGGGATACAGAATCACTGAAGTTCAACTCTGCAAAGAGGAAACAAAGGCTAGGACAGCCCTCTTTTGGAGGGATTTAGTTGGTGTATTAGCCTTAGCCCAGATCTTTGGAGAGGAACTAATTTCATCTACAGTACAGGATATAAATCTCTCTGTAAGGAACGTTGCTAACACCACTCATGGGTGCAATGGAAGCTTTTAACCCTGCATGCTCAATGTAGTCAATGGACAAACTCAAGTCCCAAAACCTGCCAGGTGAATTGTGCTCACCAGGTGAAGCATCCAGGGTCTGGCAGTGGGAGCCACATCTACAGCAGAAAACATTTCAGTCCCACTTTTCCTGCTTTTACCCCTTGGTCCTGTGGAGTAAAGCCACATATGTGACCCATGCACTTGTTCCAATGTGTTACCTTAGCTGACACTGGCAGATATTGCCATGAGAGGAATTTTGACATGAAAACACCTTTTACTTGAAAAATGTCTTTTTTTTATTATTTATTTGCCATACTTGGGTGCAGCCAAGCCTTGTGAAGAGACGCATTTTTCAGACCACACATTCAAAACCAGAAATCAGCTGTTCAAAAGGCCAGCACATATAACATAATATAAAAGATTTTGGCCCACGGGTGAGACCAAAAACCAAAACAAAAGCAGAGTAGCTGTAAACAGTTGTATTCCATCCTGTCCTAGGAAAGTGCATGTGTCACCTGGATTCTGTGGCATGCAGACAATTTTTTCATACAGTTGTGCTTACAGCAGAATGAACTCGCTGAATGCAGCCATGACACCTTGTAGGAACCTTTAAGACATCCTAACTTTTGTGTCCATCCACCAGGAATGTGCTGCCAGGAGATATCATATTTACAATATAAAAGGGGACGTACTTTAGATTTGTCCCAATTAACCTTGTAACGAGATGTATTGGAGTGCTTATTAATGACAGTAATGAGATGCAGACAAGACAATGTATAAAACATCATTGGCATATAAATTGAATTAATATACAGAGATACCTTTATGCACCGGACATGGAGGGAAATTATGAAGAGGCAATTTTGTAGGGAAAAAAGGCTAATTAGAAAAAAATTCAATACTTTTCCTAGCTTGTATCCATCAATGTTAGGAAACCTGTTTACCCACTGACTGAGGAATTGTTTCCACTGCTTTTACTGTGCAAGTCACAAAACTAATTTTATGATGGTTCTCTTGGACGTATTTACTACAAACAGCAAATATCCATTATCCTTGAACTATGTATTGTTCTGTTTAATTTAGTTTGGTATAGATGTACCATCTAGAAGTACATCTTCTCTCTCTTCTGAAAGCTACTCTAAATAAAAGTTTATTTCTCATTGACACAAGTTTTAATGAGCTTATTTACAAAGGTCCCACAAGTCTAGATTTTGTAAGGCAGTATAAGAGCCCTAATTCCATGCCTTAAAAACTACCATTCCTAAGTTATGTTGCAAATGCCCACTTAGAATATATAGATTTACTTATGTGAGTAAACTTATTCACAAACTCAAGTTTTCTGTTCTACCACCACGTGTCTTCATTAAAGTCATGGCTAAATCCCATCCAACTTGGAAAAAATTTAAGGTGTGCCATTAACAAAATGGAGACTTAAGAATGATTGTCATGGCCAGCAATAACAACAAACTGATTACCATGCTGAGCTTCATAATAACATTTCGCTTTCTTTTCATTATTGGAATTATAATAAACAGATAAATTACATCTACACATACACAAACAGCTAGGTAAGCACGGCTGAAAAAGTCAGAAAATCACTTTATCAGGGGAGTGATTGGATCTCAAAGGATAACAGAAATTATGTACAGTAAAAGCAATAGCTCATGCATGACTTATAGTGATCAGGAGAGGCAGGAGGCAACAGAATAAAGCTTCAGATACCTCAGAGTTTTTCATATTATTACAATCGCATCCTGCCGTGTTACTTATTACTTCTTTAAAATACTAAATGAAGGGAGAGTTTGGTTTCTTTTCAGTGTTGTTTAACTCTGAAAAAAACCACCACACCTCCCCAGTAACTTTAATCCCCCTCCCCCCCCCCCTTTTTTTTTTAATTAGTCAGACAGGGAGGAGGAATAAAGGAATAAAGACTAAGTGGGAAGAGGAGGGAAAGGTAGCAACAGTCTCAAAAGGATTCAATGCAGTGAGTCAGACAGGGTGCAGAGGTGCAGGACAGGCTTTCAGAACATCAGAGCCTGTCTTCTGCCCCACCCTGCTCTGCAAGGCACCGTGCAAGGAAAGGCACCAGGAGCCCAGAGACAGCCGGCACCAATCCTGCCCTCACTCTGCCAGCACTGGGGTGGTCAGGGCTGCTCAGCACCAGAGTCAGACCCCAAAGGGGGTTCCCCCCAATATCTGTACAGTATTTAACAGAAGGGTCTCAGACAGGACGTGGAACAGCCCTTGCCCAAGGAGACTATAATCCACATGGACAAACAAAGGACCAGGCCACCCTGGAGCCCCACTGGAGGGAAAAGGTCAAGTCTTCTGGTCAGTCCACTGTAATAAGCCAGTGATCTACACTTTCACCAGATGGATTTAAGCTAAACCCATGCAAAATCAGTATTTTCCCCCTAATGCAACAGCTTCTGCTCAGCACAGGTTTGAAATCTGTGCTGTGAAGGGAGGGGAGTCCATTCCCAGAAACTCTTATCTCAGACTGTGCCTCTTTTCTAAACTGCCGTGGAGTTTTTAAAGTCTACAAAACTCAGCACGTGATCATGAAATGTTCAATATCACACCATGTGCTGTTTGTTTCAAGTTCATCCTCTGAGCTGCCACAGACAGGTTTAGGCGAAGCTGTCTGGGTTTTACACTCCTAGAAGGTTTTACTGCTCCTTCACTTAGGGCTTTAAATATGAGCTGATGGCCACTGTGCACAGTATCTTAACTTCTCCATTTTATTATAGAATATTACGCTGGTGAAATGATAAATGCAAAGCAAGGCATGACTGAGTGACCAAAGCACTGTGTTGGGACTACCTAAACTGCCAGATCCACAGGAGTGCATCAGCAGTGTCAAGTGAGATCTTCTCTCTCAAATAAGTTAAGCCCAATGTAAACTATTATGAGGGGTTTTTCTCACTTGTCTTTGGAAAGAACTTGCTCATATGGCCAAATCTATTACACCTTTTAATATTTTTTTTTGCAAGACAAAAATTTATTTTAGTGCTCTTGCTTCAAGTGTCACAGCCATATGTTATTTGGTGGAAAGCTGTAGGTTTCCCTTTATCTGGACTGCTACAGACCTGGGCTTGGCACCTTGACATACAGCAGGCCCCAGGCAGAGAATCAACTGGGTGGTAAAGTCCACTGGTATTTCCTTTACTTTATACTCAGGGTTTGTAGAAGTTTTGCTCAGTTTCTTCTCATGTAGCAGAACAGAAAGCTCTGACTGCTATCACCGCCTCCCCTTAACATGCAATTATAGCTGGAAACAGGAGATCCAGAAAAACAATTAGCAAGCAGTCTAATTGCAATTGATACATTAAATGCCAGCAGATGAGTAGCATCGGAAACCAAAATATGCGTTTCATAAATTCCAGTTTTTAATTCAGGGATTTGTTTGTTCTTTGGTGATGAAAAATCACAGCGAAGGGAACTAAGAACGAAAACCTTGCTGCTGAACAACAAAAAAGCTAAATTAGCTATTGAGTACCCATTGCCAAGGGCAATACATTCAACAGAGGATATGATGATGACAGATGAATCCTCACTACATTCTTTACAAAGTAAGTGTAGAGTGTCTTAGATAGTTTCACTCGTGCTTGAGTTACCTTCCTTCCACAGCAGCTGCTTGCAGGTCTATCAATGAAAGCCAATAGAGGTATGGTTTGTCATCATTAATATGACAGAATCACTCCAGTTTTCAGCTGACAGCATTGGATTTTTATGGTTGTCCATGCCTTTTCCTTTCCTCCTCCTCCTTTGTATTTATCTTTTTCCCTGGGAACTTTATTCTCTTCCTTTCTCTGTTTCCCCTGTTACTGTCCCTTGAGCCAGCACAGATTCCTACACATTCTACATCCCTTTCTTCACCTTTAACAAAGGTTGTTTGTTGTTCCAGGCAACCATAGAAATGAGGCAATGACAGCACAAGGTGACTTCATTCAGTCCAGCATCTTTCAAACAGATTCAAAACACAATCCACTGATGAGCAACAAAATTCAGCACTAAGAAACAAGAAAAGACTGGTCTGGTGTGGGTAGGACTCATTCCTGAGTATTCAAAAGCCCAACAGGAGTACAAGTTTGTGAACCTTGTGGTGATAGGTTCTCCTGGAGGAGTTGATTTTCCATGAAGTGAGAAGCTCTGGTAATCCACAGCTGCCCTAACTGCACCCTCAAATGGACATTTTTGCTGTCAGTTCTTGTCGTCAGGGGTCCAGCATCCATCAGCCACTATCAGCCAAAAAATGCCATCCATTATGTGCACTAAAGCACCATAAATTTTACCTGTCTCCATGTTTATGGTTGGGATGTAAAAGTTCTGAAGCTGCTCAGGGGCTTGGCATGGAGCTTGCTAGAAAAGCACACGCGGGTCATTCCTCACACAGGCACAAACCTCGCTGCCTTCCTCACAAGCACAGCCCCAACCACATCCAGGCCTGCATGGAGTAATTACTCACTGTGCTCCTAGATTCAAATCAAACTTTCCCTTTAAGCTAAGCAAGCACATTCTGAACAAAGCCATCAAACCCATCAACATGCTTGCTAATTATTAGGAAATAAAACCATGGCCTGTGCTCCTAGGATTCTGAAATTACCAGGGACCAATAGTGAGATCCAGCAGGAAGCGCATGAAAGTACCTTTGTTAACGTTCTTTTTATTCCTTCATCAAATTCGTTCTGTTTAGAAAGAATATTTCTCCTTATTTTCTTTTGCCAGATAAGCCCAGAACTGGGGAGCTTTTTTTAACAAGGGCTAGCAAACAATGCAGAGCTTTGGAAAGAAACCATGTTTAGACAGGCAAACCATGGATAACAGCGATATTGTGTGTGTCAGGCAAGAGAAAGGAGGGACTACAAACTAATAATGACAGGGCTATTTATTACTGAATAACCAGCCTCTAATTTTAGAAACATAAGGTCTCCTATTTTCCATTGTTCGTTTTAATTAGTATTTTCCCTAAATAGTCTCCCTCTTCCTATATGCTATTTATACAATTGCAGAGAAAATATAAAGTACATGCAATGTTAGCAGAATGGCAACAAAACACGCTGCGAGTGGTATGGGAGCTGTGCATTGTCTGCAGCAGGGACAATCTAGGGAATGATTTTGTCTTTTGCAACAGGACATTTTTATTCCCTTGTGGAGAAAATATTTGGCCTTTAGTATCCCACCATAGCACCCCATCCCATCGACAAAGTACATGAAGTACTTTGCACCTTGTGAGTAGGATAAAGTAGGTAAATATTTCTATGAAGAACAGCCTTGAGCAGCTGGAGGAATCAGCCCTGAGCTGGGCTCTCTCTCTTTAAAATTCCTCTAGGATTTTTTTCCTTACGAAGCTGACAAAATGCTTGGCAGTGGCTCAGAGGCTGGTGCACTGCAAGATATCCTGCCTTGCTGTTTCCTTGCACTTCTCTCATCTGCTGTAACCACTTGTTTCTTGACAGAAGTAGGTGAGAAACCTGTGATTTAATATGCAGGGGCCCTCAGCTACGCCCTTCACTCACACAGCCAAGGGCATTTGGGAAAGGGATATTTTCATCGTGGGCAGACAGGGTTTGTTTACCCTCAGAGAACCTAAATATGCTCTTCAGAATGATGTTGGATTTCTCCTTCCTTTTCCTCTAAGATGGCACAAAATTTTCTGCCTGATGGCAAAGGAGACAAACAACCACAGAAATGGCTGCACTGGGCAAAAGTCCTTCTCACCCTGGGTCTGCCCCCACCTCCAGACACAAGAAGATGCCTGGGCAGTTAACTATGATAGGCCAAGCTTAAATCAAACTTCTTCCCTTAAATACTACTTAACTCTGGTTTTAGTCATGAGCACTTTCCTTCTTTTAGAAGCAGTCTGTGGATTCCTACTCCAAGAATGTGTCCAGTCTTCACCTGGACTCATGGAAGCCCTTTCTGCAAGAAGCTTATCATCTGCCAAAGAAATTTTCCTTTTTTGTGTGTGCTTGAACTCGGGTCTGCTAAATTATTTCAAGCTTCACCTATGATGCACTTGCATACAGGGACTTGAGAGCAGATTTTCTTTTGACTAGAGCACATATTTTCTAGGCACTCTCCAAAAGTTCCAATGCCCTCACTCTCATTACTGCTCACATAAAATCCAGAATAAAGGAAAGTAAAGGAAGTAGAGGTGGCAAATATACAGGTGAACACAAAAAAGTGCAAACTGGCTTCCTATAGGAAAATGATGCTGCAGGGCTTAGGTGCCTCTGCTCATTTGTGCCAAGTCCCCGCCACACAAAACATTTCCCCAGAGAATGCATGTATGTTTGACACTAGCAGCTCTTGCAAATAGAAATGGGAGAGATGCATTTGGTCCATAATGAAGGGGCTCCAAAAAAAAAGGGTCCAGCTAGAACCAAATTGTACAGATTAATGTAAAATGCTACTTGTTTCTGAAAAAGATTCCAACTCAAACATTTAAATTTAGTGCATCTCCAAGTCTTAGAAATGCATATCCCAGGAGGGGAAAACAAACAAACAAACAAAGTCTATAAAAGCAGTGCAGATCTCAGCATAAAAGACAAGGGAAAATGCGTTTAAAGTGAAAGAAGAGAAATTTAGATTCATGTGAGCAAGAAATTCTTCCCTGGCACAGGTTTCCCAGAGAATCTTTGGCTGCCCCATCCCTGGAAGTGTCCAAAGCCAGGTTGGACAGGGCTTGGAGCAAGCTGGGAATGTGGAAGATATCCCTGCCCATGAGGGGGGGTGGAACAAGATGATCTTTAATGTCCCTTCCTCCCCAAACCATTCTGTAGTTCTATGACAGAATATTCCTCCCTGGGCTGCCTGACCCCCAGGACCCTCCTGCCTGGGCTCCTGAGGGTTTTCAGGAGAGCATTTCCCACCGCCAGGACCAACTGCAGTTGGCTGCTCGTCCCAAAGTGACAGGAAAGCAGAGAAAGGCAGTCCATGATGGGATGTTTTGCCCTTGGGCAGGACTGAAGCTCATATGAGGGCTCAGGCGTTCCCTTCATTGACAGACTCGCTTCAGCCCTCGCCAAAAGTGCAGCGCGAGAGCTGGCAAAAACCAGCTGAAATTCAGTTTCTGTTGTGTTGTGCCATGATCCTCCACGAACTGTTGGTGCCAAGTTTTAAGCAACTCCATGTGCAGCGTTTTGTAAATCACTTCCAGATATGCAAATAGCATCATTAAAACATTTGCATATACCCGTAAGTTTCTGCTCCAGGTCCATATGCCCAGGCTGTAGGAGAGGGCAGAAAATAACACCTCGGCATGGCATGAGGCAGGTACGTGCCTGGAGGGTGGGGAGCAATGGGAGCAGGAGAGTGCAGAATATCTCTGGCTGCCCTTTTAGAGCAGCTCCAGGAACCCCAGGAATTAAAACCTATTTTACAAAGGAGAAAAATGTGAAACACATCCCTCCCTCTCTGCTCTAGGCAAGGAGCAACTGGCCTGAGTGAAAGGTCAGTGACATCTCCAGTGATGAGGACACCCATCCACAGACCTGCACAAAGGTGGGGCTTTTTAACCACTAGCCCCACTCGCTTTAATGCTCTCCCACTCTGGAGGATCTCGTAGCATCGAGGCTCCCTCAGCTAACGAAATGCAGCACCAAAACTTGAGAAATATGTTTGGAGAAAGAAGAAAACCACCCGTGTGCAATCTGGAGAGTCATTGCAGGGGTACAGACCACAGGGACCTCCGAGGAAATGAGGACTGGGGTGGCTTAGCTTTGAGAAAACAAGACAGACAGGGCACTGGAGAGCAGAGTCGAACACATAAAAAGCTGCTGCAAAGAACAGGGAGGAATCTATTTTCCATGCCCATGGCAGAGGAGAGGCAGTAATAGGATTAAATTGAAGGAAGAAAGATTAAGGTTAAACATTAGGGAAAATTACTGAACAATGAGGCTAAGGAAGCACTAGAATAGATTGCTTGGGGAGGATGGAGAGATTGACCCTGGAGGTCTTAAATGATAGATTAGACATGTGTCCATCAGACATGACAAGTACAGGTGATCTTGCCTTAAGGTGGAGAGAGGGGGAAGATGGGACTGATACCTGTCCTGCAGCCTGGGGAAGCCGTCAGCACACAAATCCCATCTATCATATCCCAAACTGCAAAATTATTTAAAATAACATTTTAAAACTACTAAAAACATTCAAAATTGTAGCCCTCCTGGGGAAAAACCCCCCTAAACATCACATATATTTTACTGATAATGCTCTTCTGTTGTATCACAGCCCTGATTTTAGTCTTCACTGGTTTAGGGTTTTGTATCATCAGTCATGCTTTGATGAAATCACTGGGATTTTCTCAAAGCTATAAAGAGGTAATTTTGAAAGATTCCTGTTTATAATGGGAACATTTTCACTATTAGTTTTCCTAAAAATAAAGGCATCAGGAAAAGAAACAATCTCATTGACTAATGCAACTGGAAAAATTTTAATTCTTTTGGTGTTTCCTCTCAATTATCTTTAATAAACGCCAGTTACATACTTCATTCACTGAAGTCATAAAAATAGAAAAAACAAGCTGAAACTGCCAAATTATAGTTGATAACCCATAGTTTATCAACTACAGCTGATAGTTGAAAAACTATCTTTTGGCCCAGCTCTATAATGAAATGTAAATACACGTCCTGTAAACCCTTCAACACATGCCTAAGTCCATAATGACCATGATTATCTGGTCATAATGCCATATCCCTGAACTTTCTAAAACATGCATATTTGACAAAATAAAGTGGGCAAACCCACTATCCAGAAAAGGCAAACCAAACTGTGCTGCATTTGTTTAAAGGAAAAAAAAACTTTTTCAGCTTCCTATTCTCCCTGATTCCAGAGCTGTTGCAGAGCTGAGTATTACTAGTCATATTTTTGAAGGCTAAACCAAGCCCGTGCAGCTCACCCCGTCCCACACAAGAAAGCCAAGTCTGGAGAAGAAGCTGTCAGAGATTTTGGATGTGTTTAATTCAATGAGAATTTTCCATCCACTCCCATGAAACCAAGTTTTCTCCCCAGATCTGCTGTTGCTCCAACAAGTGAGGCGTGCTGTCATGTGGCTTCCCTTACTCAGACATACAGACCTAAGACAGATGAGTCTATTTATGGATGATTAGAAATAAATCTACAGAACAGAGTCCTAGAAAAAAAGTGGAGGAGAGATTTGCCAGTGCAAACAGGTGCAGAACGTTGTCTGGAGGGGACTTGTGCTGCAAAATGAAGCATTTTGCAGGATGGTATTTGAGATAAAAGTGTAAAACAGTTCACACTTGATGTGTAAATGACCAAAGCATCCTAAACAGGCTAGTGAGGCTAATCTGTGGCTTGGACATGCACATGGAAAAACCTGTCAGCTTTACTGCAATCCTCATTAAAAAAGGCTGGTGTGGCTTCTGCAGACCACCACTCCTGCCTGTGCAAAAAGCACTGAGCATACATTGGTTTCTTTACACAAAATCACCTTTATTGTTCAGTTATAACAACTGAACTAATATGATATAAACAGACACAAAATTCACACCGCCAACTTCATAAATAAATCTTTACCCTTGGCCACAAAACATCCCCAAAAGCAGCACTCCTGGCTGGCATTAACTCATTCACAGTAGAAGAAAACCTTTCTAGCACCTTGAAGTAAAGAACATCTGCTCAAAACCAAAGCACCGCCGTCAGAATAATAAACCCACAACTGCCAAGGTGAAGATCCCAGCCCACTGCCTCGTGGCAGAATTTCTGCCCAAGAGGCACATTCTTTAGACAGGCACATTTTTCTTAAGAGTCCCCAACAACACGAAGGTGCATAAGTGATGACATGCCAAGAAGAATAAGGCTGAATTCTGAAAGAGGGGATTTCAGAAAGCTGGGTGTCCCTCTTCTCTATCCTTGCAAGAACAGGGAAAGGTGCACAGCCCCCCAGCTGATCTGCCATACCTTTCCTCTTTAATCACACCGAAATATTTAAATAAGGGCATAGCAAAAAGGCATCATTAAAAAAGCAGGGCACACTAATTCTTGAACAGAAATACATAATTCATAACGAAAGTTCCCAGTTTGTCAAAAACCTTAAATTCCTAGTGCTCCAAATTCTTTGTGAGCCATGTCCTATATGACAGGTTCAATATGACACATCCCTGCAGGCCAGCACAACCTTCTGCCTGCACTAACAGGTCTAGTGGATAGCAAAAGGGACTCAGGATTGGCCTTTTAAAAGAAAACACGATTTGGATTACTCATCTAAGAGCACTAGTTATGCAAGTTTCTGTGTCAAAAGAGTTTCTGGAGGAAGAGTGATCTGTGAAAACAACATTATAATTTGTTCTCCAATTAAAGTAACTGTAGGAGTAGGCATGTTCTCTTAGAGCTTGGTTTTGGTAGGAAACATGGTCAACTAGCAGAAGGTTTGGCCATGAAAGTCTGACCAAGCCATTCCACAGCTGGCATAATGTGCAAATGGTCCAACTTGTGTACAAAAGAAACTTTTATACACACTCCTGACTGATTCCTGCACTGAGAAATCAACATTCGAATCCTGAGGTGTTTGCTGACACTTGGCAGGGAGGGAACTTTAGTGTCGTGCTGGTTATAAAAGAATCAACAGATTTTTGTTGTGTGCAGCATGGAACCACCACTGCTGCATCTCTGTGGTGTGACAGAGAGGAAGAAAAGCATGAGCCAGATATCCAGTCAGGATATTGACCATCTTTGGGGTTCAGCTTGCCTTTGATTGCAGAAAGAAACACAAAATGGGGCCTTGAGAAGGATAAAGTAAAAGGTGATAAAAATCAAACAAGATGAATCACTGAAGACCTCACAGAAAAAGATACCAGAACAGGTGGCCATCCAGAGCTATGGAAAGATGAATTTCCAGCATGGAAAAAAAGTGCTAAGCAAAGCATAATTACACCAGGAAAAACATTTTTTTTAGATACAGATTTGTTAAAAAAGACCCGCAAACTACTTTAAAAACCAGTTTTCAACAGTGCTGCAAACATCTCAAAAGTTTAAAAGGATGATTCTTCTTATTCTCCATATATTACCATATCATTTAACACAGAATAAAGACCCATCAGCTTAATTATACAGCTAAACACAGGTGGTTGTTGTTGTTTGCTTTGATGGTGATGCACTGCAACAATAAACAGGCCTGTTATTTCTATATTGGCATATGGGATCTTTCTTTGATGATACAACACCTGTGGTTACAGTCTATGCTCAACTGGAGAAAATACCTCCAGGAAACATCTCCACAGACTTAAGACTTCAAATTTAGAACAACAAAAGCTCAGTTTGAGTCCCCTGTTGTTGGGAGGAGCAGCAATTAATTATCAAAAAAGGAACCAAAACGTTACCATCAATCCTGCTGACAAGAGGTGCTGGTGGCTGCAGTGGGCAGGGACAATTATGCACATATCACAGGGCTACAGACAACTTCTGAATTACAATTACACCAGGAAACTCACTACAAATATCACACATGAATACCACTGAAAAACATTATCAGGACTGGCTTGAAACATATGCTGCACTAGTGCTGGGAAGAAAATAAAACATACAACAACTTTGGAAGACATGCCTGTCCAGGCAACATGTATGTTTAAAAATTCCATATTTCTGCAGCCTGTGCAAAGAAAACCTACCAAAAAATTAAAAATAAAAATCTCGTGCTTCAATAACTACTTTTATTTAAGATACGTAGTATCAAATGTTACTAATATTACTAATAATTAGTAAGAAAAAAGTGTCCAGTTAGAAATTTTTCGAGTGCAAGTAAAAGAAATGCGCCCTTGAAGGTTTTCCTGGTGGAGGTAGTCATGACCGTGCTGATGAATTCATCAAAAGAGGATGATCAAAGGGTCTTTTGCAAGATGTGCTGCAACTTGAGCAGCCATCACTAGGGCAGATGGGCAGGCCAGGACAGATCCTCACCTGCATCATTCTCAGACTCTCTCACTGCCACTGCCATTTGCCCAGGATTCCCTTCATATAAGTCCGTTGTGAAAAGTGGAGCTAGAAGAATAGGGAAAATAAAATCTAAGCAGAGAAATTATAAACTAATGGAGAAAAAAGCCACATTTCTTTGAGGTGGACTCTGAAATAGCACATTGTGTGGTATTTTCATGTCAGTATTTCAATATCAAGCAGGATACGTGTCCTGAGTGTTTGCTATAATGGGTTAAATTGTATTTAGAAAAAGGTGGAGGAAGAAGCAAACTCCAACTGAGCACACCTGTTAGGCCAGTTGAAGGAACCTCGCCCTTCTTTGGGTTAAAAAAACCTCGGGTGAACAGAAAAGTGACTTAAGAACAATCTGTATACAGGAGATGGGGAAGAAATAAAGAGGAATAAAATTGGAAGGCGATAATTAAAGAGATGTTAAGAAATCCTATAAATATAGATTCAAAGATGGAAATTTCAGCAAACAAACTTCAGTGCTTGGCATTTCTTATTCTCAGTCCAGGTTTCCTTCCATCAGTGGATCTCAAAGTAGTTTACAAATATTAACTGATGAAATTTGTTCTTCTGCCAAGTTCCCATTGACAAAAATCACATCTGTTAATGCAACTAAGAAATGGAATATAGTTTTAGTCATGAAAATTTGAAAAGCTTTTGGATGTTCAGTTTCAAAATATAATCTCTGAAGTTTTCTAAAGTAGCTGGCCTGGGAAAGCAAAGTTTGCAGGCTGCTCTTAACACAAATTCCATCAGTAGGGAGTTTTTATCAATCCTCCAGTGTCCCAGAAAAAAAAAGCAGTGATCAGTGAGAATAACTATGTGACATAGATCTAATGGCCCTTTAATTCAGTCCTTACTTGTTAGGTACAAAATAGCTGAGCTTGGAATTACAGAATGCCTTAGGCTTGTTGGTCACATCCTCATCTGCTGTAAATTGGCAATCTCACTGATTTCAACAGGGTTCTAATACTTTATTGCAGTTGAATAACAGGACAAATATCACTTATGAACATCCCCACTGGGGTCTCATAGCATGCAAAATTTAAAAGTCGCTCTGTTTTAGATAGCCACTGTTAAAACAACAAAAAAAGACACAATATAGCCTAGAGTGGCATAACAGTATTCTGCGATTATGCTACCTTGACATCATTTACCATTTCTGCTACAACCTCTTTTTTTCCTTTGCCATGTTCCCATTCTTCCAGAAAATAAAATCTATAATATGTAATAATTTAGAATTAATATCTTGATTCCCTAGATCCTTTAATGAATTCAAATGCACCTAGGGAATCCAACCAAAGACATCTGTTCATGAATAGTGAGAATTATTACCAAGTCCTGGTGGAGACGGCAAGATGCCATCTCTTCCTGAAGTACCTCCCAGCTGAGAAATCAACTGTCTCCTGGCTGAATTTCCTTGTGTCAAGGTTTCACCGTGTTACGTCTCTTGGGATAACTTACTAACAAGAGCTCCCTCCCAAACTTTTACAACCCCCAGAAATGAGGAAGACGAGCCTGGCATTCTTTTTGTTGTCCAACTGCACGTGCATGCTACCTTTACCATATAAAATAATGATGGCCTCAATTAATACTAATTACTACTCCAAACTTTCACAAATCCCTTTTTAATCATCTTTGGGTTTAACTGATTTACCCTAAACCCCTCCGACTGCCAAAAAATTAACATTTCATTAGACAAATCATAACCTACTCCCTATTCTCCAAAATCCAACCCATCTGGAAATATTCTACCTCATCAAATGTCAGACTTGCACGGTATAATGGAAGGCTATTTTTATTTAAAAACCACACATACATACACATAGCAAGTGTGATGCATCTATACTTATAGATGCAGATCTAGAAATATCACCACACCCACATCCCACCCACCTCTCACTACATTCCAGAAGATGTCCACTGCCTTTACCAGTTACCATCTTACTTCTTCCTCACTCTTCGCAAATCTTCTCTCCCCCTTCCAAACATCCATCAGAGATTAATTTACCTCTACTGTCATAAATGTAAACCATCAGCAGCTCGTTATATTGAAGAGGTTAAATGAAACTTTTGACATGACTTGTGTTTAAAATCCATCTTTAGCTGATGGCATGTCATCAGCTAGAAAATGTGTAATCAGGAGAGCAGACCTGAAAGTCTGAAAAGTCAGAGAATGCAAAGTTCTGCTGTAGGCTTTTCTTTCCTCTTTCTTTTTTTTTTTTCTTTAATTTAACAAGTTCTAAAATATATTTTCTATTTTTGGCTTCAAGTGTGGCTATGGTCTGAACAGTGACTGTGTAAAAATGGCACCTTCCTACTCAAAAGATCTGCTCCTTCTATGCATTCTGAGAAAAAAAAAAAAATCTGCTTCACAAAAACTATGGACCCAATCTCCAGATGGATAATCAAGGTATGGGAAGCAACATATGTTCAAGGATGGTTTTCCTGCTTTTTAATTCATTAGGTCCACATAAATAATAGACATATAGATGCATGTGCTTTAATCTTTCTCTAAATTGTCATTTTGTCTTTCGTTGGTTTGGTTTTGCCTTTTTGCAAGTTCCTGTTTACAGCTGCCAGCAGCACATCTGATGGTACAGGAAGGATGGGACAATTACAACGCTTTGTTCACACACATCCAACATTTCAAATCAGGCTAAGGAGCATCTTCCAGCACCCAAAAGTGCTCAGACTCATATGGGGATTTTACCCAAATTCTACTTGAAATCTTATTAACTGACCATGTATCTTGGCTGGACCCTTAAGTCCCAAACACCAGACTCAAAAAAGTCTTACAGACTTTTGAGGAACACGTTGAGGAACAAATTGCAGTGAGTTTCTCTACCTTCAAGTCGTGGTCCAAGCAGTACAGCACATGCACCCACTCCCTGAGTATCAACACCCCTCTGCATCCCTCGCACTGGTAAGATCATGCATGGAGGAAGATGATCATGCAGGAGGGCACTGCAGAGCCACAGAGCCCAGGCAATCTGCTTTGCCCCCAGTATGCAAAGCCCCTTGTTTTAGCTCAGCCCACGGTGGTTCTTATGAAGACACTGAGGGCCCTGGTTCACAGCCAGTAGGAGAAGTCTCTGGGCTCACACCTACAGGACACCAGCTCCTCACATCTCCCCACTCCAGGAGCTCTCCCTGTGTGATTTCTAATGAACCAGCAAGATACAGCAACTGCAGGATCCCAAAAGACCTATTCCCATTAAAACCCAGACTACAGCCACCATTTAATTCCTGCACCAGCTTCTTCTCTTTGACCCCACTGGCTCACAGCCAAATCACCTCCAATTCATCCCCTGACCTGTGAAGTACAGATTTGGGATGTTCAACCTCTGTTTGATATTCTACATGTTCTGATCTGTTCAGTGTTTTTTCATGCTTTCTGACTCACTTTTATCCATACTGCTTTCATTCCCCACTAAATTATCCCAATGCATTTCATTAAAATATCTCATCATCAGAGGTATTATTCTCCACTTTCTACCTCTTCTACCTCGTGTGGATTGATTAAATCAGCATGATGGTAGCTGAGTAGTGTTTAGGACTCAGTGTGACCACATCTGATTTGTTCATAAAGGATTTTCCTTTCTCTGGATGCCAGGGGGTGCAACTTGATGTTCACTTATTAATGCCTTTTCTATTTAG
The DNA here is from genome assembly GCA_008694505.1 of Cyanoderma ruficeps. Lineage (NCBI taxonomy): Eukaryota > Metazoa > Chordata > Aves > Passeriformes > Timaliidae > Cyanoderma > Cyanoderma ruficeps. The sequence continues at coordinate 8,524,950 of VZDJ01000056.1, read as the reverse complement.
AAAATCAGTTACCGAAATTGTTCCAGGTTAGTTTGTTTAATCAAAAGCACCAGACAAAATTGACACAATATTGACAGAGAGAGAACTTTAAACTCTGTGACTGTGCCAGTATTAGCTGCTCCAAGGTAATTCTTGCAGTCTCGTTCTAATTTGCAGCAAACTTGGGATATTAATACCTTAATAATAATGATACCCTAAATTTATACAGCAGTTGTTCTCCAGAACTATCCAAAGGCACTTTACTGACTATATATAGTCATTACTTCACCTACCACCAAACTGTGGCTACCTTAGGATGGAACAAAGCACTCCCAGCTCCCTGCATCTTTTAAAATAGGATTTGAAAAGAAGATAAATTCTCCATTGTTTCAGGTAAGCAGTTAAATACACAGAGGGATAACCTCCAGAAGAACATTCACGGGACAGCTCACCCCAGCCCTGGGCAGTGTTTCCATACTTGGTTAGATGTCCTAAGTACCCGGGATATTCTTTTCCATCTTGTCAGTCCACAAAGCCACGGCTTCCCAATATTTGCAATTCCAAATTTTCTATGTGTTCAGTTATTTTCACGGTAATTTGCACCAAAATTTGAGCCTTTCACCATGTGCTTGTCACTAACTGCCTTGCTGATAAAAGTGGGAAGATTTCATCTTGTTCCTAAGTCCCTGCTTGCAAAAATACCTCTTTTTCTGCATGCAAACAGCAGAATTTGTTGAGTGAGAAGCCTTATTTCTACATGTGCTCTTCTCTTTCTCTCTCTCTCTCTCCCGCCCGCCACAGTTCCTACATGGCTACTCTGTTTCTTGGCTACAGCAGCCACCAGCAAGTTAACAACATGTCCCCCTACATGCTTGGCGAGGCTCCACGACGTATCTGCTGGCCCATTCTCTCGCTTGAGAAATGCTAAAAAGCATTGCTGGCATTTACATGTCTCATTGCTGCGCTGCCATCGGCCCAAACACTCCTCCTTCCCTTCCCTTTCCTTCCTTTCCCTTCCCTTCCCTTCCCTCCCCACTGGGTACCCAAGCAGCAGGAGCACACCAGGAGCATCCTGCCCCAGCCTCATGTGGTGATTCCAGCCTTGGGATTGAATGGCCAGGCTTGCTGGGAGCCTGCTTCTGGATACGGGGATTTGCAGAGTGCAAGGGTGGCCTGTAGAGGAGAGAGCCGTGGCGAAAATATGGGCTGCACCATGATTTACAGCACTGGCAACTGGTGATCTGCCACGAGAAACTGCTTCAGCCATATGGTCTCGCTCCAGAAATAAACTCATTACACCAGATAAATACTGTTTCTGGGCATAGTGGAAGCATTTATCCTCTCTGGGAAGATGCAACACGCCTCGGGACATGGCAAGAAGCCTGGGATCAGATGACCCAGCTGTTCCCACCAAGTGGTATCACCCTGAGCTGCTTGGTCCTTGTAAAATCCCCAGTTCCTATTGTCTCCCCACAACCAGAAGGTCTTGCTGCCTAAGCCTTAATCCCATTTGGATGTGGGCAACCAATGGAGCTGGAACAAGGCTGCATTTAGCTTTTTATGGCCAGGCTGAACCAGAGAACAGCCTACTTAAGGCATCTTTCCCCACAATTGAGGCATGTGCAATTAGATGACGAGAACAGCATTACAGCATTGGGAAAATACTTGATCAGAGCTCTCCTACCTGTTGGAGCAAAGTCCCCATGGGTTGTTTACAAATGGTTTGTCAAAGCAGAGCCCTAAGCGTGCACATGGCACACTTTGGAGACACTGCCAGCACCAGTTAAGGAGATGGCTGCATTTGTATACATGATTTTCACATTGGAGTGTGAAAAGTGGAGTGTGTGAGGTGGCACCAGACTGTGGTGGCATTCAGTGCCACGGAGGTGCCACGAATGTGTCGGGGCACCTGATGCTGGCAGCGAACTGTGAGTGTCACTGCAGGGCCAGCGCTGCCTCCGCACGGAGCAGGACCTGGATGATTAACTCTTAAAGGAAGGCTGCATTGTGCTCCGAGGTAATTTTGCTCTGGCATTGATTTGAGGTGCAATTTGAAATTCATGACAATCTATGTAAATGTGCTTGTGACACTGAAGAGAGACACAGTGCGGATTATGCGTGACATCTTAAGAGCACACAGATTTTTTCATAAATACTTATACAGTGTCTGCCTTTTAGACATCCTGGACGTTCTCTGCTCTCGGGTTACATCCATCACATTTAAAATAAGCCCCATGATTATATCAATACAAAAGAATTTAGTTTGGCTTCTAATTCTATCTGCAGATTTAATAATCTTCTCTGTGTAAATGTAGCAGAGAATAAGATGTTTAAGGGTCACAGGTACTGGTTGTCCATCTTTAAAGTGGGAAATATAAGAGGAAATGGAAACGGTGAGGAGGGGAAAGGAAACGCTGGAGAAAGGAGGAGAAAGCAGCACTCCCTCCCTCGCTTTATTTTCCCTCTGCATTGATAAGGCTGCTTGACCACAAAGAGGACAGTGGTGATAGTCTGCTGTTTTTTTTAACACAGGATATCCTCCCAAATGCCAATAAAACACCCTTGAAGAATTAAAGACAGACAGTGCAGTCCTAAAGCAGACAGTGTGCTGACAGTGTAGGCAACCCTAAAGGGGTTAAATCCAAAACGAGTTACAGAAAGAGGCTCTTTCATGAGTGAGATAAATATGACTAAAGCACTTTTACTAGAGACAGTTAAAAATAAAACCTTAAAGAAGAAAAACCTGTATTCATTTCACCCGACAGACACTATTATTTCTAGATATTTCAGATTCATTTGCAAGTTAGGAAAATTGCGGCTGGGGGAAAAAAAAATGTTAGCAATCCCATTTACAAGCAGAAATTCTACTGTGTTGAGTCATAAACTGCCCCCTTGCCTCAGCTGTATTCGGCTCCGGAGTTAAATCTATCCTTGAGTTCTTTCCTCACCTCATTTAGCAGTGGGGATACCTTTTGGATTAATTACAGCAATCCTCAGACTCAATAACAACCAATTGTTTTCTGGTCAACCATCCCGCGTGATTGTTGTCTGTGGTCCGTGGGGACTCGGGGTATTTTTGGTACGAAGTTCCCGCGGCCGGCCCTGGGGCGCTGCGCGGGGCGCGGAGCCGCTTCCCGGCTTTGCACCGTGCGGCGATGCCGGCAGAGGGCAGCCAAGCAGGAATAATCCCAGCCGAGCAGGGATGCTGGCTCCAGGTACTCCTCAGCTCAAACAATTGGACTCAAAACATTCTTCTTTCTTTCTTTTTATTTTTTTAATTTTTTTTTCCCTATCTCGTCTTCAGTTTTTCCCTCCCTTCCCGACACTCGCATCCCTGGCAGGGCAGCTTGCTGCTTCCTCACCCAGCTCTCTCCGCCTGAAGAAGAGGCTCTGCACTGCTCAGATAACTGGCAAGATTTTTACAAGACATGTTTACTACAGGCAAAAAAAACACCCCCCATCCTGAAGAAGTGACCACCGCAGTGGTAACTGGTGTTTGCACAAGCTTCCAGTCTCACCCTGTGACCCAGTTCTAACGAACAGCACGAATAAAGTCGTGCTTTTTGTCTTCAAATTATAACAGCAAACAAAGGGGAATGTGTTTTTGCAGTGGAAGAACTGGCAGCTAAATCCTTGCAGGAACACTAAGACCTAGGGCTCAGTCTTGGAAACAGTCATTCATGGGAAGCTCGAGGCTTGTATGGCTATCCTTCATGACCTGGATGTCTTCTACAGGTATTCATCAACTCCAATATACATATAAAATATATGTAAACACAAAATTTCTTAATCCTTCTCTACTAAATTAAAACATCCGATTCCTTAAAATTTGTGCGTGCATATATATATTTATAATTGCTTGGATCCTCTTAAGGAAATGTTTCCTCTTTTCAAGGAAAAATCATATTTGAAATAGAATTTCAGCCATCAGAAAAGAATGTGACATACATAGCAGCAAAATAACACTAAAACATCATCTATGTTAGGGAAAAGCATTCCAGACTACTCCGAGGAAGTTACAGGGACCAAGCTGAAAGGCTCTGAACTATGGGGAATTGTCAGCATAGTTAGGACTCAATGTGTATTCCAAACCATTTCACTGTAATAGGATTTGCTTATGGAAATTCCTTACTCTTTGCTACAGCTTGAAAGTAAATTAAAAAAATTTCTAAAAAATCTTGGCTTGAGGAACCAATTAATTGAGTGCAAACATGACCAAGATGCTCACATTAAATTGGACATTCTACTCTCTCATGACCACGATTTTTTCATGCTGTGAAACCTTAGCAGCATGAGAGTGACCACAGGGATGCTGCTGGATCTCCTGTTCTCCAAGGCCAGATCCTGGGCCCCTTTTTCACCCTGGGAAGCAGAGCAGGGCCAGGATTTGTCCCATGATGACCTGCCCTGGCACAGCAAAAAACAACCCCAGCAAAAAGCTTTCACCTCTTCCCAAGATTTCTACTCTCCAGGTTTCTGGCCCTGTGGTACTGTTACATTATTTTTTTTTTAGTCAACCAAGCTCAGTCCTTGGCTCTGCTTGGGTGGGGTTTGGAGGCACTAAGGGTTTTTTGGGAACAACAACAAGACCTCACCTCTAACCCTGCTTTAAAGGATCACCTATAGGGATGGGAAACTCGAGGTATTCACAACCTCTCTGGGATCCAGTGGCCACAGGGAGGGATCCCCCACACACCTCCTGCACCTGCAGAAGCAGAGATGGGCCATCATCACCCATCACCAGCCATGGATGTGGCCCTGGTCTTGCAATACCAACAAATTATTACAAATTTTGGCTAATTTTGGAGGGAGCAGGTACTAGTTTTAGGTTATTTTACAGGTTCATCTCTCTATCAGCTCACAAAGGACAGTGGTTGTTTTCTTCTCTCCTTTTTATAAGCAGCAGGCAAAGCTACTGTCAAAAGAATGTTTTTACAGTAGTGAGAATAATCAGTGCAAGGCTAGTTTTTAAAACCTGCTCCTAAAGTGCTTGGAACATTAAACAATTATTTATGAACACTTGAAACATTAGCTCTTCCACTTGAAACCATTGGCAGGGCTTTAATAACAGCCCAAGCAATGCTCTGGAAGCAACACCAAGGACTCTTGCTAGTCACAAACCCTTTATTTCATTTTTAAAGCTGCTGTTACTGTGCACCAAAATTAAAAGGTTTATCACTATGATTAAAACAAAATCTCATCACCAGCATGAGCATTTATTCCCTTCAATGCTCCACTGAGACATTCCCTTCATTTCTTGACTGTTTGGCATGCCTTTGCTTTGCTTCTTCCTGAAACTAGTTATTCCTGGGGAAAGCTTGACTGGGGCACTGCCTATCCTCTCTCCCAGGATTTGGGTGTATTTTCACATCAAGGAGGCCAATTGACACCAGGTTAAATAGATTTTCTAATCAGGACTGCAAACTCTTTGATAATGCAAGTACCCTAAACTTTTACAAAAATAAAACTCTCTCTGGTAAGAGAGGGAAAGGGGAATTCAATGACAGATTTCTCAATGACAGCAAAGACCACATTTACTGAAGTTTGCAGGTGTGCTCGTTCCTGCAGCCTGTGTTTCCCAGGGAAACAAAAGCCTTCAACCTTCTTAATTTAATTTATTAACATCAAGATGTTCCAACCCAAAGCAGAATCCCCTTACATGGTGGGCAGCACAAGCACATGGCTGCACACCTAGGATGGCTCCTTTGAAGAGAAAGGAAAGGAAGAGGTTTTCCCATTTTGCAGTGAAGAAATTGAGGTGCAAAGAGACTGAGACCCAGGTAGGGAGGTGCGTGCCTGCCCCCCTGAAGGGAAATCCAATCCTTCATCTGCACTCTACCTGTGCTCTTGTGTCTGGTACTTCCAAGCAATACACACCCCAAAATTAATTTTTTCAGTATCCAGCAACCTAAACCTGCCCTATAGAAAGACCCAAGGAGGAAGGCACTTCACAATCCCCTTTTAAATTTAAACGCATATTTCAGTTCGACAGTTTTTATCCAGAATGTGAAAAAGCTCTGGCCCTGCTCCTGGAAGACACAGCAGACACTGCTCCTGGGCAGCCCAACAGGGCTCCTTTGTTGTTCCTCATCTTGTGATTGTGGTATGGCTCACAATTAGATTTTTTAAATAATATTTGCACAGAGAAGGATGGACGCAAGCAGAGGGCAGAAAGGGCGCTTCCCACCTTGACAAAAAGTTGTTGGCTGTTCAGTGAAGGAATCAAGCAGTGGTCACTTGACCATGTGTGATAAACCCAAGCCTTACCACAAAGGCCACATTCTACTGGATCGAAGGGAAAGCAGGCAGCATGGTGTTAAGAAATAACTGAGGCAGAAAAAGCAGCATAAAGAATCTGAAAGACATGAATGCCTGAGGAAATGCAGATTTTGGGGAATCTGTGAGTAAACAGGCATATGACTGACTGAGCCAAAATATATACAGGATTTCACAATATTTAAATCATGGATCTTTGTGTTCTTAAAAATAAATTAAAACTATACCAATGCTTGCACATGGGGATCTGACGGAGGCTGGGTGCTACCAAACCTGCAGCCAAGGGCCTCATCCTGCAGCCTCCACAGGGCTGGGAGCCGTGCACAGCCCCTGGGGAGCTCACACCCACACTAGTGGGAGCAGAGGCAAACCAGTGGTGAGTGCCTTTAATCTCCCACACGAAGGGCCCTAACAGCACTTGAGAATCACACAACAGAACGTGCATTATCTGCCGTGGCCCCTGTGCCCTCTTTTTAAGGTGGCTGTTAACTTGGGGAAGGTACTGTGCCAAAGGAGCGGAAAAACGATTTGATCACATTCAGTGATATTGCTGAGAGCAACAGGGAAAGACATTTGAAAAAGTGGCTTGCAGTCATTTATATACCTCTTTCCACATGTTAACCATTTTTACTTTCAATAACCATGCACCAGCGCTCTTGCTGCATTACCTTATAACTCCTTTTCTTCTTTATGGTCCTTTGTGGACACATTTTCACCTGTTTAAATCTCTGCATATCTACTAGGAAAAAATGAGAGGCATATACACAGGTACTCTGTCCTAAGTTATAAATATATTAGGGACATACAAATGTCATCAGAGCCCTCAAATGCAGCTTCACGGGCTCCCACTACAGAGACACGTTGTTACTTGCTGGAAATGCACCAGCCAAAATCTGGGAACCTTCCTAGGACTGGTGCTTCTCTCACCCAGATAATTTCTTACTCAGTGTGTTTTGGTCTTATTAAAAGAGCAATTCCTTTCTTTACAACTCCTTCCTGCTCTGCTAGTTTCCCCCAAAGAGATGTAAAGCCTGCTTTGCTCGTACTGACAAAGGAAGAGTAATTATCTTGTTGCAACTCTGGAGTGGAAATCTTGGACTTACAGGCCAATAATTTCTGAAAACTTACCAGAAGTTGGGCCACCTAGATCAAGGGCAACATTCTCCTAAGCCATAAATTTGCAGACAAAAGACAGACAGCTGCCCATGTCTGCCATGTTTTCATGTTTCTACTTTCTTCTTAGTTTAGGTTCACTCGCTCCTCCTCTCTAAACTCCTCTGTCATTTCCTGGAGGTGTTGGATCCAGCTCATCTTGCTCATCCCTGACACAATTATATAAATAACAGAAGTATCTGCAAAACCTCTCAGGCTCTTAGTCATCTGCCATTATTCTTGCTGACTTGGAAGAGATTTTGGATCTTCCCTGTATTATATTTTCAGAAAGATGTTGACCCTTCTCTGGACACCTGTGATCACCATACGGTGACCAGCATCTGGAAGTGTTGGATCTTTGGGAGTTTGGCTGAACCTGCCACTGCTGGAGATGCTGACTATTGTAATGATTTCTACCTCAGCTTCAGACATGGAAAAGGAAGTGGATACACCTAGAATAAGTTCAGATTGAAAAGGCATCTTACAGTTTGTGTAGGACTTTTCACAAGCGCCTCTGAGATCCCTGGTACTCACACCTTACACGAGTTATTTCTGAGTTTCAAGATACGCCTTTTAACGTGGCAATCTGCACCTCACTCCATTTTCATGATGTCTCTCAAGTCACACTCTCAATGTTGGGTAGAAACACTGCTTCAGATTTCAGCAGGATTTTAGGAAAACACCCTGTAAAAAGGGGATGGATTCTTCACCATTTTCTTTACCCTTTCTGATGCAATTCCTGCAAGCAGATTAAGCTGGGAAATCCTTGCACCTATGAGCAGTCCAGTAAGAAGAGCTGAGATCTATGGAGACATTGAAAGTGTTGGGTAAAGCTTTGGTAAAGCATCTACACAGCAGACAGAACCACCTCCTTTCTACTCAAATTCCATGTCCTTAGCACTGCCTTCAGTAGAAGATTTTCCTAAAGGGATGGGCTGAAAATGCAAATGGGTGGCTGTGCAGCAAACAGCTTTATCAATTATTTCATTTGCAGTCCAGAAATACCAAAGAGCTTTGCAATTCAAAATGCTAACACACAGTCTCAAACCCAGGGAACTTGCCACTTAGAACTGAAAGTATATGACAAAGAAAAGGAATGAATAAGATGCTCAGGGTGAAAAGGTAGAGAATAAATTTAAATTAATCTATATTTTAGGACCCTGAGTGCTAGCTATGGTTCATCTCTTTCCCAGTTATTGATCAAGTTGTAACTTACTAGTTCTTTACGAAGGAGACAAGACCATTATACTACTATGTATGTTTGAGAAATCAAAATATCACCAGCATATGAAGTAGTTGGATTTCCAGTTATGAAACACACGTTTGACTCCTAAGAATGCTGGAGGCTGAATAAAGGTTAAAAACTCAGAAATAATATTGTTCCTGCAACTTTTGCAAAAATCTTTGAGAGATGAATTTAGCAATATGTGGCTTTTAATGGTGTTACATTAAACAGCAGGATTTCCATATGGCGTGAATCTGCTGAATTGTATCAAAGATGGGGATTTTGTTCCAAATTTCTATGGCATTCTGTGATTGTGTCATTAGATACCCGCAAGCCTTTGCTACAATGAAGAGTACAGAATGTGCCAAGTAAAACAATCTTGAGTGTGCCTTCCAAGGGAAAATACTGAGACTAACGTTTAAAATTCCCCAGCCCCATTTTCTTTGAAACGCAGCGAGTTCTTTTTTGTTAGAAAAGGGTTAAATGGAAATGTGTCATTTTCATAATAATAATGTGTTTTATATTGAAATTTGTTCTTCGCGTCTTTTCTTTTCAGTATAAGTGTTGGTGTGTATGAGTGATATGAGGATAAGTTTGTGAGGGCAATTACCCATTATTGTTGAGTAGCTGAGTAGTCCCCTGAGCAAACTCATGCATAATTTGTTTGTTCATAAGATACTGTAGAGCTGAGGCTGCAGTATCTTCTATGCCCCAGCTTATGGGAAAATGGAAGCTTTTTCCCACTACTCTGCATTTCTTACCCTATTGTTTGAACTCTGATCCTCCTTCTTGCCCCTCTATTATGGGCACCTTCACTGAATAGGAATCGCATATCAGCCGGGTGAAGGTCAAAAATACATCATATAAAAGGGGAAACAGTAAATTCCTTTTACAAGATTCATTATGATAATCATGTCCAAATACATTATTAGAAGCATTAAAGAAATCCTTTTCTAATTTATTTTTGTGCCTCTTACTATCTGCATATCCCTGTTATCTAGGAGAAACAGTGTGGTCTGCAAAGTTGAGGTTACAAACGTGCAGTGGTCTTGGGATAGACAGGACTGGCTGGAGATACAACTTCAATGTTAAACAATTTTCCACATTTTAAAAAATTCTAATCTTTCCTTACATGGTTTTCTCCTCTTACAGCTCTCTCTTCCTTTATCTGTGAGACGACTTGCCCTTTTCCTCAGGTAGCAGCATCCCTATTACCTCCTTCCCTTGCACACACCACAGCAGTGATTTCTTGCTTTACTGATCAGCTCTTGTGCAGCTTCACCCTGGAGAAGCCCCACAATTTAAATGTTGCTGTCTGCAGCCCTTCTTCTCTAAGGAGCTGCACACATTTAACATCAGGCTGTCTGGGCAATGTGTTTTGTTATTAAAATTGCTGTAATAGGAATGCGAGCTTTTCAAAGTGATTCATAAGTGCACTAAGACAACTGTGTGCCTTCATTTGCAAGGGTTTTCCACCCACCTTTTTTGTTTCCAAGCCAAGGCAGTTCTATCCTATACCACAGGGAGGGAAGCAGGCTGATAAACAAGACATCTCAGTAGGAGATATAGGTATTTTTGTTGAGACATCAGTTTCTTACAGGATTTAACACTTTCTGTTACCCAAACCCCGCTTATTTTTGCACAGGGGTCACAAATTTTTTATCAGTAGCTGCTCAGAAGCTGAAGCCAGCACCAGAAACAGGGATGCACCGAACTATTTGGCATTGCTGCCATGCCAGATTTTGGAAACTTTTGGGTTAGAACATTTAAGGGGTTTCTACCAATGCTGCTAAGAGATGACACGTAAGAACCATACCTACATTTCTTTGAGGACGTTTCATTAATTGTGTAACTTATTTGGGGTGAGATTTTCACAAGAGTTTAGCCTTACAAAATCAGCAGAAAATTTTGACACTAGGTTTATTCCTCTTTAGGAGCAGTACTAGACCAACACAAAGTCCTGGATACCAGTGTTACATTTTCCTGTTTGCCCAAAGCATTATCATCAACAATGAATTATATTTATATTCCACCTGTACCAAGCACTTTTTTTATGATGACAAAATGCTTTGTTCTGAACACAATAGTACAAACAGGAGAACGAAGCATCAACATCCAGATGTCAAAACTGTATTTTCAAATTGTTTTAAATAAGGCAACTGATTGGACAAGATCCTCATTTCTTCATTAGATGCTTCATGTGAATTGCCTCCTGTTGGTAAAGAGTATCAGAATCTAGTTGAAGCAAGATCATAGTATCTCAAATATAATTTGCATCAAGTCCTAATGCTTCAGTTTGGAAGAGATGCTGGACCAACAAGGTTCATCTGTCCCTTTGCAGGTCTCCTTGGGGAATTCCAGCATAAGGCATTTGTCAAAGCAACTCCCAAACTCACTCACACCTGAACAGAATGAGCTGAAAATTGACCAACATAATTCCATATAAGAAAGAGAAAAAATAAATCCATGAAGTGCCTAAATTCAGTTATCAGGTTGTGACTGCTTGTAAAATACGAAGATACACTAAAAATCCTCATTCTAGCTCCAGAAAAAGGAAATACTCGAAGAAGGTCCAATGTAGGGCTCTCAGACTTGCTCAGACTGATGAAATTTCCCAATAAATACTTTGGGGTTCCGGAGTGACTTAAATGACAAAGCCAGTCATTAATTTTGGTACAAACTTTGGATGAGCCCTGCAAGACTTTATGACACCTTCCTTCACATATGGAACTCTGCCACCAGAGCTTTTATCCCCTCTTTTGCTCTGGCTGGTGTTATCAGTACCAGAAATGCTGTTTGGATGGAAAGAGGAAATGGAGGTATAACTAATTTCTTAAATGGTGTGGCCATTAATCCTTTCAGAAGAATATTTGGAGCTCAAGAATGGAGATCCTCTCAAGCTGGTGGCTCTCAGTTATAGATGAGCCTGAGCACACAGTCTCTGAAGCCAGTTCCATCACTGCACAGCCCTTGAGTGCAAGGACAGATTTTGTGAAAAGAATTTAAAGAAAGGTAAAATAGATTAAGAAAAAAATATCCTGGGAACACACGGCACACCCAATAGTGTGGTAAGAACAGCCTTTACTGGAGAAGACTTATCACTATAAATGAGAAAGGAAAGTGGTTAAGAAAATACCAGATTGTAGAACTTGATATATTTGAGAAGAAGTTTTAGGAGTGTGATTTCTGGGGTCAGGGCAGCCTGTCTGCTGCCCAGAAAGACCTGCCACTCCTCAAGGTTTGCCTCAGCTGACCATGAGCTGCCAATATCAAATGTCAATGTAGCTTTGGGTAGAAAAATAGTTATGAAACACATTGGTTGTAGATAACCAATTGTTGTGTGCCAAGAACTGAGACATCCATTGAGATCATGAGCAAGGAACAGGGAAGTGGTGGGACAAAAAGGCCTTGAACAGATAATTAACTACTGATAAAATGTACTTTTTTTCCCCCACCATCCTCTGGTGACCCTAAAAATTATTCTGCAAAGGGACTTGATCTTTTCTTAAAAAGAGAGTCAGTCAAAGAGCTGTCTGCACTTTGTGTTTCCCATATGGATCTCTAAAGATTTGTATTACTTAGGACAGCAAATTTACTGACAGAAGAACAGATCCTGGAATTCATAAGACTGTCCCCGTTCACTGTTCTGTCAGCTTTTCTTTTCATTCTCATAGAGTTATAATTTAAACAAATGAAATACTTAACAGCCTAAAAATACACATGGTACTAATTATGATCATCCTAAGGTTTCTATGGGTAATTTACACAGATCCCTCAGCATGCAAATGGTTAAACAAGGGAGTGACTCTGTCTTTTCCAGGTTCTTAGCTGGTAGCTGGGATTTGCAATACCACACCTTAGCTCTAAATCATTATTTATTATTACTTGAATTTTTAGTGTATTTTAGTGGAATCTTTATCATCACAAGTGTCGAAACAGTGAAATGAACATGCCCCAAAAGATATGCTATGAAGAACTGCTACTGGGGAGAAGAAAAATGTTTAGATCACATCACTCAAAGCCATATCTAAGGACTGGAAATTTCTGTGCAATGGCTCCAGGGGCTAAACAACAGCAGGAACAGCCTGACGTAAAAGATGCAGTGTCTGAAAACTTGAAAGTAGTTCTTGGTGTCCAAGACAGTTCTATTCCTCAGCAAGAACTCATAAGAGCTGAGAAGACACTGGGGAATCACTTGGAAAATATGACTTGCAGTTAAGCCCTTGATCAATCAGTGTAGTGAAAGGAGCAGTATCACTCTTCGGAAGTTAATTAGACACTAAGAGTAATACTCTAGAAAGCTTTGAGAGCAGATTGCGTAAAGACAGCTCCCCATATAAATCATTACTATACCTCAAGTCTGAATTTCCATTAATTATTAAAGCTTTAGGCAAGCTAAGCAGATATTTCAAGATGCATATTTCAGAAATTTCCACATGTTAAAAATTAAATACTGTCAAACAAGCTGGGCCAGGCAATGAGAGCCTTTGGAGCTTCCCCACCCCAAGGTACTCACGTCACTCATCCCATCTCTGAGGGACGTGTCAGGCTCCACTGTGTCACTGCCCCTCCAACCAACACCTTTTGGGCTCTTTTCCCTGTATTTGGGCATATCTGAGGATGTTCAGAAGTGCTCCCTGGCTCTTCAGAGTGTTTTGGGTCAGCAGGGTTTTATACCATGGCATAAACTAAAGGAAAAGGGATGTGAAATAAAGGATTAGGCAGAGAAGGACTGTAGAGAGCAGCCTGTGTGAAGAACCAAAGCCTGGCTAGATGCAAGGAATGAGGCTCTTTCCCTCATTTTTCAAATTTCTCTGTGATAATTTCCTTGCTTTTGTGATCAGATATGGAAAGAAACAGATCTGGACTAAAGCTGTAATTTGAACAAACCCTCCTGGCAAACTCAAACATCAAGAGAATTCAGACTAAGCTGATCCATGGCTTTTTTTTTTGTTTTTTTGGAGTTTAAGTAGAAGCAAAAGTCCACTAAAATGCTCTCATTCGGGGTGACAGCATTAAGTCCTCTCTAAGTCCAGCTTTCGAGTAAAGTATTGGAGCAGGGGTCTTATTGCTGTTTTAACTTAGATTTCCAGTATTTCCAGCTAAGACTAACAGAAATAAAGCTTAACATATTCTGAAATAGATCTGCATCATATGTCAGTATCTCTCATGCTTCTACAGTTAAATAAAAGAAGAAAATCAAGGGATTTTTTGTAATTACAAATATGTGGGAATGCAATCCTCCTGTTCTATATGGTGGGTCATTTTTTTGCATTAAATACACGTTAACTTTATTTGTAAATGAAAAGTAGTTTTGTTCTTTTCAAAGGTTTTGTTTTTTGGTTTTGGGGGTGTTGTGTTTTGGGGTTTTTTTGGGGTTTTTTTGTTTTGTTTTCTTGTTTGTTTGTTTTCTTTTTATCAACAAAATAGGAAATATATTGGCAATGAAAATATTCCAAGGATTTGGAGGGAATAGCAGGGCTTGGATTTGCATGCAAAGCTTTCAATGTGATGAAATGTACCCAAATAGAGTGTCGCAATTTTCGATTATTCAAATCAAGATACTGCAATATTTTTGGACACTCAAGGCTTTGAGCTGTTTATTTATTCATTTTCTTTCTTTACTGCCTTTTTCCCCTGAGAAACCTAACAACTGAAATACAGCAACAGCGCAGAATATTTATCGGAGAATACAGGCACTTAACAGGATTGCAAAATTCCAAGTTCTCAAGAAGGAAAAGCAGTAGGCATTAAAACAAAAGCTGCTGATACTGTACAACTTTTCCCTTCTACAGATAAGGCACATCTTCTGCTTTTCAAGAAGAAGACTAAGCATAGCTGAATAAGTGTTAGAGTTCTTGTCATCCAAACAGCACAGCAGAAGGAGACCTTGGAAAAAATGTATAAAACCTATGTTTTACTACCCAGGTAATATTTGAAAATAAAGTCACTGTTGGTTTAGCTAAGGACTAATGACTGCTGAGGTAGCAAACCAGTTGTGAAAACGGAACAGCCATGGTGAGTGGTTTGAAACACTGCAGGCAATGACATCAACAGTATTTTCAATTGCAGTTTTGGCAAGGATAGGTGGTGCTTTACAGGAGATAAAGATAAAAGAGCTGCCTGGTCCCCAGAAGTCTGTGGATGCTTTTCTGGACAGAAAGATGCTGCCTAACCTGAGAGCCACAGCTAAGAGAAATGTGGATACAGAGGCTGGGCTACCCTCGGGTCAGAGAGCAGAGGGTGAACTGCTGTTCCCAAGAAAGCAGAAGGTCTCCATGCCAGGACCTCACAGAAGCACAGTTCTCCTCAAAGATTTTATTCACACTCGACAGATTTTTTTTCAGAATGGCCACAGACCTCCTGCTTGCTTCTCACACTTCCAAAGCAGGTGAAGCATTTGAAAAACTCTGAGACCCTGTCCTCAGACTTCCCACCACAGGACAAGTTGCCTTGCGTGAGTCCTTGTCTGAACCCAAGATCCAGCATGAAATAAGAATTAGCAGCTTCAATCATATGATCACCTCGCATGTTAATGAATGAGGGAGTAGAAATAAGGTTGCCCGAGCAACCTCAGTTCTGGCATTGCTTAATATCAGAGTATTTGGCTAAGCTACAGGAATAATTTCCTTTTACTACTGAGGGGGTTTCTTGGACAAGTCTAGAGATCACATTGCCTACTTACACTGCTGGGAGTGAGGGTATAAATATGAGCACCTCACTTCCACCACCTCATCCCAGCTTAGGGTCTGAGGATGTCCACAGGGCAAAGCAGCACATCCAAGTGCTGCCTGAACTAGTAGCCAGGCAAGTTGTTCCCCAAAATAAAATTTCCACTCTGCTCTGCCCTTCCGTGGTTTCTCTCACCAGGAGCCAATTGAACTTCCAACAATTTTAATAAATTGTTGTCAAGTTCAGGATGAAAAGTAATGCCATCCTCAAAACAAAATGGGAAAAAAGAGCCTGTTTCAAATACAACCATGAATTGGATACTATTTCACCTGTGGCACACCTTCCTCCACCTTATTTCAACCTGCTACATATTGGAAAGATTTTGATACTTAAAAATACAATACAACGAGTACAATACAATACAAATAACTAATGTAATGATTCTGTTTGAAGTATCATGGTACATAGAATCAGACCATTCTCCCCTTTTATCTACCATAGAATTGCACTTTTTTTTCCTGAAATTCTGTAGGATTTGAAAAGAAACAGTCCCAGTTTAGAATGACAGTGCCCCAAACAGTTCTTGTGTTTTCCATTAATTTTCAGTTGTATTGGTATTCTGTTTCAATTAGCCTCTGTTAGTGCTTCAAAGCTCTGTCTTATCTGCAGATAACATCAAAGATGAGAGCTTCCAGCATTAAATTTGGTTTGTAGTTATTTTAAAAATACAAAGACATCATTTGTGAATAGCTGATCAAATAGAATAAATACTTCCTTGTTTTGGCTCCAAAAGGGCCAGAAAACTACTTTTCTTTTTGAAGTTCAATTTCATTTAGACATCAGGCCTTATTTTCAGGGTTCTGAACTCCTGGAGCTCACGTTTTCTTCAGTTGCAGTTGCATGTGCTCAGGCAGGAAACACATTTCCTCTTAAACAAAACTTTGAGGCTTCACAATTTTCACCATTCCATAAAATCATGGGATGGTTCGGGTCAGAAGGAATCTTAAAGATCATCTGGTTCCAACCCCTTTTCCATTCCTTGAGACCAGGTTGTTCAGAACCCAATCCAACCAGCCTTTAACACTTCCAGGCCAACTTTTCATTAGTCCGAATCGCAGATCTTTACAAAGAATCTCACAGAAGCATTAGCAAGAAAGATTCCAGGTAACTCCCTTGACCACCAACCTATTCTCTCCTTTAGGACAATCTCTTATCTCTCCTTCCAGACCTGTGTCCCTCTAGCTGGAAGGAAACTTCATCATCCAGAAGGAGTTTGACCTGAGGTTTCTTATACCCCAGGGAGGCCCTACCTAAGAGTCCACCAAGTTGCTGATTTGTCTTCTACCTGGCCTGATCAGGATTTAAACAAGCCAAACCAACTTAGCAAAAAACCAAAAAAACCTCATTTCAGTAGTGGTTAGCTGAGAAATAATAGTGCTGACTTCCAGACAACTACAAATTCCTTTGACACCTTCCTGAAATAATGTAGAGATCTAATTTTGTCTTTTTCTTATAAGAGTAATTTAGACAAATCCCCTCCTTCTCAGCTCTACTCAGCACCTCCGAGAAGCGACCACATTTCAACCACTGTTGGGAAGCAGCTTATTTAAAAGCATGAGGGGAAAACACTCAAGTCAGTTTTCTCTCTGTTTAAAAAGCACAGTGATTTCACTGACATCTTTGCTGGGATAGTGCTGTTTAGGGAGCTGCTGTCAGGCTTTGCCAGTCAGCAAAGGAGTCCGTAAGTGCTCAGGTTCCTCTTCATTAGAAAATACTTGCCACCAGCTTTTTACATTTGATGGAAGATGTAACAAATCACTCCTGTGCCTACCTGGCTCACAAATAATGTTAAAGACAGCGTGATCTGCCTGTCAGTGCTCCCAGTATGCACTTGCTGAAAACAAGAGGGATTTTTCTCTGCGTCTCCACACGGGTCATACTGATGCTCAAGAAGATGCCTCTGCAGTTTATCAGATCGTGAAGAGTCAGAAATGAAAGATACTCATGGATTCCTGAGAGCGAATAGACTGTGGGGGCACATGTGTAGTTTGGGAAGCACAGAGCTTCATTTCTGACTTACTCCAAGCACCTATACTGCAGAGGCAAGGAATTTCCACAGAAATTCTGCAATTGTCCAAAAGATGATAGTGGGACCACAACAGGTCAGGGCTAACAAGCCCTTTAGAGGACAGGATGAGAGTTCAAAATGACCTTCACAAACCAGGAAAACAGTCTGAAGAAGATTAGGGTGAAATTCTGGAAGCACTGCTGCACAATCCTATGCTTAAGTGAGGGGAAAACAGTAGCATTAAAAAGGAAAACCACTGGTTATGTTGCTGTGCTGCAGAACAGAATCTGGGGAACAACATGGATTATAAACCAGATATAAGTCAGCAATTTCATGCTGTCATGAAAGAGACAAACATCACTCTGGGAGGTGCAAACAGGAGGAAAAGTTGTAAAACATGCCAGTAACCTCACTGCTTTATCCCATTTGGGCAAGGCCTCAGGAGGAACGTGACCATTTCTGGACACCTCGTTACAGGAAGGTGACACTCCAGCAAAAGTCATGACCACAGACTAAAGAAAGAGATCTAAACATAAGTATTGATAAAAACAGAGGGAACATGTGATACCATTCCTTCACTTGCTGTAAGGATTGTTGCAAAGTGAGAGGAAACTCAGCTTTGCATGAGTGTCTTAGAAAGGATAAGAGTTAAAGGTTAAATCTATAGTGAAGGAAGGGTTAGGATAGGCATCATGAGCAGTTTATGTATTTGCTACCAGGAATGAAAAGCACTGGACTGCCTGGAAAGGGCAGGTACCTGAGTGTCTTCATGTGACTTCAAGGACAGCTTGTCTGAACATTGGCAAGACAATTCTGCATTGAATGACACAAGGAAGTGATTGTAAAAACATTCAGTTAGCAGCATTGCAATAATCCAAGATATCCATCTCCTAGACAGCAGTAAAGAACTGTTTCAATGCAGACATTACCTTCATTTTTGCATGTTACTCCTGTACACTCCCATGAAAGTCCTGTAACTATGATTGGCTACACCTCCATGAGATGGTCACGATCCTGTCTCACACCAGTGCATACTGTGATACAACAGCAATTATTCAGCTTATTTTCCATCTCATCATAACAAGTCTGTCCCAATTTTTGATGTAATGCCCAAGAAGCTTTCAATTATTTGTTCAGAAGTCTCCTGTAGCAGGGATGGATCCCTCCAGGTCAAGGGACACAAGGGGCCTGTTTCTCCTGCCTTTCCAAATGCACCAAACTGAGCCTCTAAAATGCCCAATCACCCCACAACACACTATACACCCATGTTTCGAAAACATCTTGAGATAAAGACACTTTCCACCCATGACAGGACAAAGCAGAAGGATCTGTAAAGAGAGTACACACAGAGCTCATGGAGAATGTGGCCCAAAACACCACACAGAATGGGAGGATTTCCTGCTACAGGCCAGGATGTACAGAGGCACACATGGCTTGTGTGTTACTACAAAATCATTGGAAACTCTGGGCTTGAATTTTGACTGGTAGGAGAGAAAATGGCCCAGGCCACTACTGCATTCAGAGACCCTCTCCCAGCTTGGACAGGGCTTTCATGACTCCAGGGCCAGTGACTGGGTCTCTCTGCCTTCCCCATCCCAGCACCACACTCATCCTCAAATTTATTTTACACTGGAGCTTCATCCTCTTTTCCTAGCAGTGTCCCAGTGGTCACTTTTTCACACAGACATCCAACAACAAAAGATGTGCAGTCTCTCTCTTTTCCTTTCTGCTCAGTGGAAATATGGACCATCCTTAATTTCCCTTGTTTTGGCCTTCTCCATGGTATTAGTGACTTCTATATTAACCTGCCTTTGAAACCCTTTTCAAGGTTTTATTCCACCCTCCAGCCTAAACACATTCTCGGACTTTCATTGACCTACAGTGGCATCGAGTAGAAAAGTGAAATAAAGCCCTGTGTCTCCTCTTGCAGGACACAGAATTATTGAAAAATTACCTGGAGTGTCTACAAGGCAGAGTGATGAGGAGTAAAATCCTGTCTTTGTACTGCTCTGGGTCTCTGCAGCATATAGATCATTTGTCAGTGCCAGTTTGAGGTAGTCTCTCTAAACAGCCTGTTTTGCATTTGAAGCACTCACAGGACATGATGGTTCGGCTAAAAAACCATGCATTTTACATGAAATCACCAGGATAATTTGGCTGTATATCGTGTTCCCACAACTTAATATTCTACCTACAGATGCATGATCAAGAAGAGATTCCTTAACTTTGACAGGGCACATCACATTATACTCACTTTATTATTGGAAATGATCACCCCAGGGTGCAAAAGGGAGCAAAGACATAGTTCCATCATACCTTTTTTTTTTAAAATAAACCACATTTACTGCAGTGTGGGGCATTCCAAAGCTACAGAGCGCCACTTGCCAGTGGACAAGTGGCTATATTTTACCTGGATTGTGCAAGAAAGAAGTAACTCCTGAATTTAATGCTGAGCTGTGTAAAATTCGTGGTGGAAAATTCAACTTTTAGGTACACAGTTCATATCCTCCAGTAAAAAAAGTAATTTTAGATAATGAAATTAAATATTTTAAATGCTGTGCTCATAGATGTAACCAAAAACTCCCCTCGCTATGGCTGCACATCCCCCCTTGTACTCAGGACAGGATCCAGCACTGGAGCCCTGACCTTAACATTAAGGAAACTTTAACAGTTCTGATGAACCAACAATGAGATTTTTCCTCTGCTTTGATGGTTATTACAACCAATTGAAGTTTCCTATTCTTCAACTCTTCAAAGACTTGACTACTGCAGTCCCAGTTGAGCAGACCAGAAAAATATACTCTTGAATCTCAACAAGCACTTGATACAGTACATTTATCTGGGAACTGATTGATACCACATCTATTTTGGCATTATGATTTTTATTTTTAATCCTCCATTTAAATACCCTATTTCACAACCTGGAAGGAAAATGAACATGGGATGGCCCATAGATATTTAGTAGCTATAAAATAAAACCTATAAAATGAAAGTGAAATGAATTATCAAACCATAAACTAAAGTTCGGTGTTTAAAATGGGCCAGGGCTTTAAAAATTCAATTACAGCTTTATCAGAAACAAGTTTACTCAATATTTTAATAACCTTCTCTCTTAATGTTTTTTTCTTCCTTTGCAAAGCCTGGCATTACTGAGGATGTATGGCAAGGTTGTCTTTCCTCTAACTACTTTAAGATTGATTAGGAAACAGAAATATTGATGCATTTATCCAAAATAACTTAATTAAATGAAGCAAAAAATAGTGCACAGGAAAAATGTCTCAGTAGAAAACTGGAGCTGATCAAGATTATGGAAGGTTACATTTAATACTCCTGGACTGAAAACACTGGGATCACTAATTGAATATCAGTAATGGAGAATACAAAGAGTAAGAAAGTTATTTAGTGTTTTCTTAACTCACTGATGGGTTATTTCATGTTCAGTAACTTCTGTAGGTTTACAAGCTACCCACACTTGGGGGTCCTGCAGGACAGCAGGTGCAGAGAACATCGCAGAGCACTGATCTGCATTACCTTTGTTGCAGCTCAAATCCAAAGGTATAAAACCCCAGGAAGAGTCAGGTCTGTGTTTGCCAGGTGTTGTCAAACTGGCATTGTCGTGGTTTGGGGGATACATTCAGCAATGGGCTGTCTTCAAGCACCACTGGCTGCTCACATTCCTGGAGGCTGAGTCCAGGCTCAATCCTGGCTCCTGCTGGCTTCAATGAGAGTTTAAGTGACAAAACCCCTGAAGGACAAGACTTCAGGGGCTGTTATCCCAAGCCACAGAGGTTTTCAGGTCTGTGGTTTTAGAAGGGCTTTCTCCTCAGCTGTTTTCCTTTCTTTGGGAAAGGCGTTAGGATTTTGACAAAACCTCTAGAAAAACAGTAAGGATGTGCCAGATGAACTAGAGAACTTTCACTCTGGTTTAGTTTGGAAACCGCCCATATCTTCATTTTAAACAGTGGCTTCTGAAATGCAGAGTAGCACCAGATCCAAGTTACAACCAGACAGGTTCAGACTGCTCTGTGTGGAGCCCAAATGATTTTATTAGGACCCACCAGGAGCTCCCCAGCCCGACAAATCCAGCTGAAGAACCAGCACCACTGATAAATTTAAAACGCTGCAGATGCAACAACACGGAAAAATAGGCGTTTCTGGGAGAATGAGGAACTGCAATTGAAAAGATATGATTCTCAAAGCTGCATCCAAGGAGAATGGAAAAAAGACCTTAAAATACTACCCCTAGAGTTTCCCCCCTGTGGTTGCAATTGTTTCTGAAGCACCCTGCTTAAAATAGGTTTTTAAACCATTCAGACTAATCATTGCAATTTGGAGAGGTAAGTAGGCACTTAGCATGCAGTTCACAATTAGCTAAAGGTGGTGGAAGAATCTCAGTCAGGCTGGCACAGGAGATTTTGAAAAAAAGAAAGAAAACATTTTTTTTCCTAGCAAGAATGACATGTGATGGGGGAATAGAGGAAGATAATTGTCATAACAAAGGGAATATGTTATTATTTATTGGCCACATTTAAGCACTGGAATCCTGGATTATAGTATCTGGTGACAAATGCTGCTTGAAATTTTGTAAATATCACTTAAAAAGTATGATAAATGAGTAATTCTGCACCTACTCCACAACCAACCCTTTCAAAATTCAGTTCTGGGAAGCAGAGTGACTTTTTTTGTCCTATATGACAGGACGAAATGCCTGAGCACCCTAAAATCTTGTTCTCTTTAGGCTTCACCCTACTCCTACTACCATTAGAGCAATGTTGCTGGTAACTCTGGCAAGAGAATTTTTAAAATCAACTAACAAACTGAACTTTGTGCCTCCAAGGCTTGGCATAGCCCATCCAGGTGGTCCCCTGCCCCCTTGTGCTGCTGTCAAGCCCACCCAGCCTTGTGCTGTCCCCAGCAGGGACCACTCAGCCCAGTGGCACTGGAGGGAAGGGCTGAGCTGCCCTTCACCTTCCTGAGCTGGGGAGGGTCACAGCACTCAGCTCCCCACGGGCTGAGGCCATTTCTTTGCCAAAGTGACAGCTGTAAATAGATATTTAGTGTCTAATTTCTATATCCTCCAGCATCTTAACTTATATTTAGCCAAAACCATGACACATTTATCTGATTTGTTGCTATTAATTTCCTGGTTCCTTTTCTATTTTCTCCCTCCTCTCACAGTTATGGGTTATGAACTGCAGTAATAACATTTCCAAACCAATTTTTTTCTATTTGAAAAGCTTCTGATATTTTATTTTATTTTTCTTTAATCACTCCACCAGTGCTGGGATGCTGATTACCCTCCTCCTTCCCTACCCCCCCCCATCTCTAGAATTGCTTGCAAACAACAACGTGGGGTGAGGGGGGGGGAAGAAAAAAAAAAATCCCCAAACCCTCAGCAGTAAGTTGGCTGATGCTGGCAGCAAGACAAATCTGGCACCACACAGCAGGCAGGCAGAGAGTGCACTGCTCATCCTTTCTGTTTGCCGTGTGTGGGAATGCTGGACACCGACACCCAGCGAGGGACTCGGCCAAAAGCTCCTCTCCTCGGCGCCTGAACCCTGCTGCTCCCTGCCCCGGGTGGGAGATACAGGTAAAAACAGAGAAATGCTTCAGCTGACTGCGTTCAGTGGCAATAGAGAGCACTTAGCAGAAGCCCAAGCTGCCTAATTTTATTCCTAGCAGTAACAGCGCAGGGGCTGTGCACATAATGCCCTCAGGTACCGGGACTGGTTCGGGGTTTTTCACTTTACAGCAAATAAATTGGTGCAAATGGCAGTAAAGATTTTTTTTTTGGGGAGGGGGATACACTTTGTTCAAGTTGCCTTTATAAATATTTATTACTATTTATATAATTATAGCTCTCTGACAGCAGGCTTTGCAGCAACTTTGAGCCACAATAAACAGGCAGCCTGGATGCCTCCTCCTCAGCCTGACCGGACCTATTCTATGTCTTATATGTTTATCTATTTCCACCACGCTTTGAGCTTATAATTTATTTCATAATGTAATTTATAGTTACATTAAAAAAGCATCCCTCTACAAACAGCAGCCATGTAATATTGATAAAGCATTTAGGGACAGAACATAAATTCAACGGCTCAGATATTATGTAGTATCAATAATCTGCAGGGGAAAAAAAGTGTCTGTGTAAGTATGCACAATTTATTATGGCAGGAACCTAAACAGAGAACATCTTTCTCTGTCAAATTTTCTTTAAGAAAACTTGACATCCCCGAATTCTTTTCCCTCCCACAGATGTCAGAGGACAAGACAGACAAGGTAAAAATCAAAGCAGCTGAAAGTTTTGAACATGACAAGCAAAATATTTCTTGGCTGAAAAAAGGTAAGCTGCTTTGAGTTATTAGTTACTGGTTTGTGTTCAGACATTTCTCTTTTTCTTAAAAAAAAAAATTAAAAAATGGATTAAATATGGCCTGAAATTTCTGCCATAAAAATTCCATCGCTTGGCTTCTGTGCAATATGCACATACAATTTCTCTTGGTACAGAAAGGCCTAAATTATTAAATTGTAAAGTAACCTGAAAGTTCATTTTTCTAATGTCCTTGCATTCCTGGGAAAGTTTTATTGGACCTGAACTATAAGTATGGATGATCATCTTACTTCTGATGAAAATTTTTTAGTAACCAAAACTGTTACTGAATTGGATTAGTATTATTAATTATTATTAATAGTTATTTTCTCAATCATGAGTAAAGATCAAGCCCGAATCTTTGGATTTGGCAGTGTTTTATCTTAGAATAAAGTAACATCAGTTGTCAGCGCTTTGGATGTACAGAAACATAGACCCTCAAATGTTGAGAAGTCACAAGTATGGGGACCTTTCAGGTTTAAAAGGCTGAAAAACAAAGGGTCTTAAGTAACGAATTTGAAACAAATACCAGTATTTCAAATACTACATCCTATTTGTTAAGCTACTTTTTTTTAAATAAAAAATTGGCAAGATTTTGTTATTGTTTGTACACATAAAGAAGGAAGGTTCTTAGGATATATTTCTTGCAGAAAAAAAAATTATTTACCAAGTTATAACACAGCCTGTTACATCTTTATGCAAATTTGTTGGTCATAGCAGAATCCCTTTATGGGTTTTATTATAGACAAGTAGGATTTGAATTAAATAGAATTTTCAAGAGTAGGCTTTCAAGATGCACAAAATAGAAATTAAATGTACATGGCTTGGTGCAAATTATGGTTTTTAATGAGAACAGTTGTATCCTGATCCTAAAAAAATTATTTTGGGTAGACTCAACAAGTGACCTCATATTTTGACAACACCAACTATGGGGTGTATGGGGCAAAAGGCACATTTATAGCCACTGTTATGTCATCTCTAAGACGTGCATCACTGTTTTAAGCTCATGCCGTTAGTTGTTAGACCTTTTAGCTGAAAAGGAGTTTGCAGCAAAGCAGGCTTGAATTAATGTCCCTGCCTTGCAGCCTTCCATGTTTATACAGCATTTGCACAGAATGAAAAACTCCCACTGGAGCAGGGCTCACTGACCAGCAAGGCCCAGTGACCGGCAGGCCTCACTGACCGGAAGGCCTCACTGACCAGCTGGGCCTGCTGACCAGCCGGGCCCACTGACCAGCAAAGCCCAGTGACTGACCAGGCCCGCTGACCAGCNAAAGGAGTTTGCAGCAAAGCAGGCCTGAATTAACGTCCCTGCATTGCAGCCTTCCATGTTTCTACAGCATTTGCACGGAATGAAAAGCTCCCACTGGAGCAGGGCTCACTGACCAGCAAGGCCCAGTGACCGGCAGGCCTCACTGACCGGAAGGCCTCACTGACCGGAAGGCCTCACTGACCAGCCGGGCTCGCTGACCAGCCGGGCCCGCTGACCAGCCGGGCCTCGCTGACCAGCCGGGCCCACTGACCAGCCGGGCTCACTGACCAGCCAGGCCTGCTAACCAGTAGGCAGACTTGGCCTGACTGGACACCCAAAGTCCTCTGCTTGCAAGGGGTCAGTTCACTTCAACAACTCAGCAAGCAGAAACTTTGTAGTTTGAGGGTCCTAGAGAGGGATAAAGCTGAGTGAGAGCAAACAGCAGACATGCAACAGAATTGAGTATTTATGCCATCACTAGAGATATGCAACACAAGAGATTTGCAATTTTCCAAAGGGATATAAAGGTCCAAAGGACTTTAACATGCCTCTGAACAGGGTAAGACTGATGTCAGGGTCCTCAGGGTCCCATATTGTTATTTAGCCTCTGGTCCAAACCTCCTCCAAGAGCCAGGTACACCCCTCACAGCTGTAGGCCACCTGAGCTCATTTCATTTAGTGACACTACTTCACAAGGTTTTATTCCTCCAGTTCCAAAGGAGAGACTCCATGCAGAGTTTCAGGATCATTAGCAACGTTTTGATTGTTCTGTGCTTGGAGGAGCTACAATCTCTGAGAAATAAAATGTTGACTGTTGGCACTTCTTCCCAAAGTGCCATGGAGCAGAATTGGGCCTTGAAAACCTTCTACCACAGCTGAGTCAATAACTGAATGTGTCTCATGAGGGAAGAAAATTTTCCTTGAAATAAGAATATGGAAATTATTTTATCTTAAATTGAAGTTTGTTTTTTTTAAAAAAAAATTGTTGTTGTTTCTTTGCTTTAAGCACTTCTGTGGTATGCACTGGGAATTTAGAATATGGTGAAACAAATTGTCTGGAGCAGAAGCTTAACTTCTATGTTTAAATGTTTTAAAAATACCTCATGTATAGATTTCAGGCATTCCAATAAACAAAGAATTGTGGAGAACAGACTTGTACTGTTTCCATCAGGCACAGTTAGAAGACTATATGTTCTTTTAGCATCCAGTGTTAAAGAAAAGTTATTTTTATTCATGGCTTTGTATTGATTATTTGTTCCTTCTAAAAGAAACAATCATGAACCACATAGTATCAGAAATAAACAACTAGGCTGTGGTTTTAGTGTCTTTCCTAGACTTCAGTTTTTCCTAATGCTTTTCAAAGTAAAAGCTCATGGACTGGTTGTACAGTGGGTCAACAGCAAAATAAGTTATCTATAAATTTTTGTTTTCTTTCAGCATTAGAAAATTTAATCAGGACAGGGGGATTTGATCTGGCTGCCAGTTATTTATCTTCTACTTTTTCCTGGAAGAAGATAATTTACTTCTGTCTTGAACTCTCTAAGAGCAGAAATCAAAGCCTCATTCTGAGGGAGAACTTTCCCAAAGCAAAACAGAAACCAAACCAGCCTTGTCAAAAGTATTGCAGAAGAACAGTAGTCTGGGCATCTAGGGTTGTATCTTATCAGCAGGAAGAGTATAAACAGTTCAGGTCATGGCTCTGCCTCTAAATAAGTCATTTTTACTCACTGATGTGCCACAGGGTGCACCAGGAAACTAATGGCAGTTAAAGATGACACAGGGACAAAAATGTTGCACAAGTCAGCACAGTCTGGGACAGAAACGTGTACGTAATCATGGCCTTGGTCTGTATTTTTTTAAAAAGGAAAATGACAAGTTTATCCTTTCCTTTTCTTTTCTGCTTGTACTACAAGCCTTTTTCTGGTGAAGGGTCCTTCTACAACACCTGCAGAATGTAGAACCATAATGAAATAGCAATCAAAATGTAAACAGGGGAGAAGAGTGTTAAATGTGTTTTCTAGGTTAGCTTACACTAAAAAGTCCCAAAACATCTCTGTCTCTTGAGGCATTTAGCACTGAAGTCTAGATGTGGATAACATGAAAGACTCCCAAGGCTGAAAGTGAGAACAAGGATGGGGAAATGTTTAAAGTCCTATTCCAAGATGTCTCAGGATAAGAAATATATACACCAGCAATGTTTCCTGATAGTATGGCATATTCTTCAGGACTATTTATTTCTAAAGATCACACAACAGATGAGAAAACCTGCATCTGGAGGGGATGCATCAGAGCATCATGTGCAAATCAACCAGAATCTGTAGGAATGAGCATGGAGAAAAGGCAGTTCTGCTTGTCTGATCTTAACACTGGCGTCAACCAACCCAAGGAAAGTCTGGGATATAGCAGCAAAACCAGACAATGACTCCTATTTTTGTGTAGGAGTGGAGACAGTTATTGGTTCTTTCTTCCTCCCATGGGAAGAAGATGGGAGTTGCTGGAGTTGGTTTTGGATGGAGAAATAGAGATCCCCATGTCAATGCTTACAAAACACCAGGGCAGAGTGACACGGACTCATTAGCAAAGAAGAACTTCAAAAGTTATCTGCCTTGAAAAACTGGAGCAGGAATCCTCAGTGCAGGAATCCTCAGTGCATGTGCTATCCCCAGTGATGCACGTTTTGCCCTGACATGCTCGAAATAACGTAAATGACAGTGCCTAGAATATGACACATATAAATAAAGAACAGCCAATATAACCTGAAGATAATATTTGAGAAATGTCCCCTGCAAGGCCTTGCATCCCCACCTGCTTCATGCACCCACAAGATTCCATGGAGAGAGAGTGTCAGGAAAAGTGGGAAGTGTTTTAAAATTAAAAAAAAAAAAAAAAAAAGAGTATGTAAATTATATGTTAGGAAGAAATTCTTCCCTATGAGGGTGGGGAGGCCCTGTCACGGGAGGCCCTGTCACAGGATGCCCAGAGCAGCTGTGGCTGCCCCTGGATCCCTGGAAGTGTCCAAGGCCAGGTTGGATGGGGCTTGGAGCACCCTGGGATAGCGAAAGACGTCCCTGCCCATGGCAGAGGATGGAGCTGGATGACTTTAGAGGTCCCTTCCAACCCAAACCATTCCATGATTCTGTGATTCGATGAGCAACAAGCAGATCATCACACCCCAAACAAGAAGAATCTCTGGGTCCCTAACCCAACATGGCCATGGGAGGGTCCTGTAAAATCTGGAAGCTACACAAGACATTCCTCCAGAAAGGCAGTACTCAAGGATGAGCAGCACTCCCTGGATGATCCCACTGACTCTGGGATGGTCCCACCTTGCCCAGCATTTGCCCTGACTCTTCCACATGGGCCAGCAGCTCCTTCCACCGTGGCAGTGATTTAGTGCAGGATTAGCAGCCATCTGCTGGGAAAGGAGGGAGGTCAAAGCGGAGCTAAATTCACACCAGCCTCAGCATGTGGCTTTTGGAGCTCCTTACAGACAAATCTCTCGGTATCCTTCCATGATTGCAGCCATATGGATACGTGGGAGCAGGCGGGAGCTTATCTGACGGGCATAAAGCTATAAAAGGTGACACTGATTTTGCACAGGGACCACAGTGGTCTGTTCACTATTTCTGCACCCACTGCAAATGCAAGGGGGGAAAAAAAAAAAAGTTTGAGGGCGTCACACTGCCCTCCCATGGTTTCATCCCAAACTGGCCACGGCAGCCCAGGAACGCAGATCCAAGTCACACAGAAATGAAATTTCATTTCAGGATATTTTCACACAAAGCCCTCCTGTTTTATGCTGCCCAGCTGTGTACACAAATGCCCTCCATATATAACTTCCAGTGAAAAGTTAATGAAATGACTTCCTTGCTCTCTTGCCAAAAATATAACTGAAAGTCTAATCTCAAGACTTTCTCCAAAATAGCCCCTTTTTGCACAAAAAATCTCATAAATCAGAAACATTTTTGTCTGAAATAAGCCTGTTTTCATTGTCTTGCAAATAGTAAAAACTCTAGCCCCAATTTCTTTAAGCCACTGCTCCAGCCAGCAGATTTTCACTGTAGGGTAAAATTCAGCCCAGTACTGAGGGTCAGTGCAAGGTCAGCACTTAAACCATAAAATAGGGCTTAAGTGGTAAATAGAGCCTCTGTTCAGGATTATATTTCACCCCTTAAAAGAACTACATTTCATACGAAAAGAGAGATTTACTTATATCATAGACCTGGCTGTAGTGACATTATTCAAATTATACCTTATTCCAGTATTAATCCCATTGAGTGAGGCTGGGCCACAATTCTTCATGGTACATCCCAACACAGGAGCAGACTATTCCTAACTTCACCAAAACTTCCCACAGCCTGGTCCTGGGATAAGAGGAAAACCTTTCTATATGGCAGCACTCAAAAATGCCTTTTTCCAAGAACATTCCCATTTACCCAGGCTTGGAGAGAATTTTACAAACATTAATAAAGTGGGAAGGACACAATGCCACGAGACCGGTATTGCAGAAGGAGAATTGTCCTGGAGACACTCAGGGAGTTTCCCAGTTTTTACAACCTCCCAGTTTTATCCCTGGTTTGGGAGGATTGGAGTAAAAGTACAAGGCTTGTACTTTTGCTGAGACTATTCTCAGCAGAGTGTTTTGATCTGACTTGCATCCCTTCATTTAGGGAGTTAAATGACATTTTTAGAATTTCTTCCTAAAATTTCACAAGTCAGTGAATGAAATTTTATATACAAGCTTGGACACTTGTTTCCTGAATTTTGCTGACTTGGGTCCAGAAGCTTTTTTCACTCTCTTCTTTCAGCCTGGATTAAGTCATTGCATTGAAAAGCTTTATAGAAGACTGATAGCAAAGAAAGACTTCTCAGTTTCATGTAACAGAAAATGCCAAATGCTTCTCAGATGAATGTTCTAATCCAAGCAGACTGTTTCCAGATAAGAACACCACACACACACACAAAAAAGAGCGCATTTAAAAACTGATGACAAGGATCCCAGGGGGCGCAAATTCCTGGAAGATGCCTTGTCAGCTTCAGGACTATGACCAAATGAATTAATGAAGACAACCCTTCCTTTAAGCTGTAAACCAGCAGATTTAAAGACTCTTCCAATGGAGAGGGAGTATATGAAATCTGCAATGGTCCCAGCTCACCACTCCTAATTGCAATGTTATAAACTGAGGGGTCCTTGACCTTTGAGCTGGAAGATCCTTGAAGATGTCAGACTTTGGATGTACAGTGCAGACAGGGATACTTCTCTGTGTGATAGTGTCAAAGTTTTTAAGGTTTAAAGTCATGCTCCTACCTGTGGATATCCTGGATATCAATTATAAAAATATACGTGAAAGTTTATTTAGGTTTGATTGCCTGAAGTAAATTTGTTCTACAAAGGAAAAGTTTATTCCATTCAACTGCCAGTGCTGGGGAAGATCTGAATGTATTTTTTCATTCACTACTGGAAGTTTTCCAGACCAATTCTCTTCTTTGCTGTACTTGGGCAAAATATTCAGAATTTTGCCTATCATTGTGTCAGTAGAACAAAACATGAAATAACACTACAGACACTCTTTAGTTGTTGAGTATCTCAGCAACATAAACATTAAAGCAGAACCCACATATCCAAGGGCCTCCATAGCACTTCCTACTTAAGATGGCAAAATGGTCCGTGGAAAATCTTAGCCTAAGGGTCAGTGTCAAAGAGATGAATAATTCCATTAAAGGAACAGAGCTGCACTGGGTTGCAAAACAATCTGATTTGTCCCAATATGTTTAAGAATAGATACCACTAATCATCTCATGGCATCATTGCAGCAGGAGGAACAAAGCCACAACTCATTTTGCCACCTCAGTTCATAGAGGGAAGGGTCAAATGCCAAACTAGTCTGCTAGAACTGAGGCAGTGCAAGCCCATCACAACAAAATCTATGCAGGCCTGATTTACTTTGAGTTAGAAGGCAGAATAATCATGGATTATTCAGAGCCAGTTTTCAGGAAGTGTTTTATAGGCCTGGGAGATTACACGCTGGTACGTGGAGCCAAACTGACAGTCACAGTCATACAAAGGTATAGAAAAATTCTTGTTATTGGAGCAATTCAATGAAATATTTAGATTAAATATAATTAGGTTATGAGAAAAAAATAGACCTCCCCTCATCTGACTGAGGATTTCCAATCATTCTCTAATATACAACTGCCTCCAAGTACTCGAGACAAAGTGCTGTGCAGACGGACTAAATACTGGGCAGGCTGGTGGTCTATTGCTTTTGAAAGATATTACAGGAAAAAAGACCAGAAGTGAAATTAGTTTAAACATTTCTTGTTAGCTGAGATTCAACAGAATTATTTTCCATCTATTTTTTGAATAAGTATTTAGAACAAAGTCCAAATGGAAAGAGACGTTAAAAGTGACTGCTCTAAATGACCAATAATAAAATCCTGGACACAAACTCCTTCTCAGAACAGCTTGGTGATTAGATCTGGGACTTCAGATCTGGGCTCAGAGCACATGAACATATGAGAGTACTCAGATTCACTTCTTCCAGAAGAAGACTCCTCCCCAGCTGTCAGATACTCTGTGTAATATCACGGTTTGAGGATTCCCAAGTGGCTCTGTCTGGAGTGACCACTTAAAGCTCATCGCTCCAGACAGACAGAGGGAAGGACACCTGAGTGAAGGGCAGGAAATGGGCTCCAACTCCCATCAAGGAGACTATTCAGATATCAGTAAAAAGTGGAAAATCTTTGAGCTCCAACACCCCATCCAACTTCAATTCTTTGTTGCTTCACCTATCCCCTCAGCTTATTGGTCCCAGTTGCCTGACCCTCTGTGTGCACTGTTTAAAAGGTTGAACCTGGGAGTCTGCTGCCTGCTGGACAGAAGGGCACATGCAAAAACGAGGTGTTGAAGCCCTCAGTGTCAGCTGAGTTCCTTAATAACTCCTACTACTCCTGAGATTCATCTCTTTGAAGAGAATTGCACAAGGCCTCTTTACCCCCTAAGTGATATTTCAGTGTTGCAGAGATCTTTGTTATCCCCCTAAACTAAATTAATTTTTATTTTATAAGAGTCAGTCTCTTAGGGTCTCTTGATTATATAGTCTCATTCTAATTTCAGTCTTTAATCTGAATAAACACATTAGAAAAACACAGACACAATTAACTTAATCATAAATTCAGATGGATTGTTTATTATCTGTCTACTTAATGTGCTTGTGATTGCCGCAGTTAAACATGATAATGTTGTCTTCATTCACATATAAATGAATACACACAGCACAGAAATATGCCCAGGAAGAAAAACTTCTCCCTGAATACATCATGGGGCTCCAGATATAGAGAAGTAGATGCACCACTCACTGCTGTGCTCTACAGAAAAACAAACATTGCCATGATATTGTTGAGACATGAGAGAACTGATTACTGACAGATCATGTTCTTCTTGCTGAAATATGTCTACAAACAGCTTCAAATGAAAGAAGATTCTACTGCAGCAGAGATGCAACTAGGAACACTCTCTGCTTATATCACTGCACCTGCAATTTAAAGGAAGTGTAGATTTGGGGAAAATAAGACCTCTTGAGTTCTTCAGAGAAAGATACATGTCAAATCAGTACCTTCCAACTGAAGAAAGCTCAGACATCAGATTTAGACAACCCTCTGCTTTGTGATCTTTGTAAATATAATTGTTTTATATAGAAGTTAAACCCTTTTAGCACCAAAAATTGTGTTTAGTTACATGCCCATGGCAACTAAAACTTGTGCCAAAATGCTTTCATGTATCCCCAAATGCTTGGATGCCAGAATTTAAATTGAATATGATTCTTCCTGTTCCTACAGCATATTGAATATGAATAATTATTTCAAGCATGCATCCAAGTTAAGTTGGTGATTATTACACAGAATTCTCTGTCACTAGTCTAGTTTTTTAATAACCACACAATATACCGCGATAAAGTTTTATTTGCTTTCAGAATATTCAAGTTTTAACTAAATTTAAAACCACTACACTTTTCTCCCCCAAACAAGAACCACTGAAAAGTATCCACTATGAAAGTTCACAGGCGAAGGGGAAGAAGAGGGAAGATAAAAGAATGAAAACTCAAAAGTCAGTTCAAGTTTCCTCAGTTTCACTTTCTCAATGTTTCTCTCATCTAAATACTAAAAAATCAAATTTCCTTATTAAATGAAAAAGAAGTTGTAGGTTAATTTTGAAGCTCTGAAGTCCATGCTTATATTCCAGGAGTGGGTAAAACAATATAAGAGATGATGAGATTAGGGGAAGAAAGCCAAGAGAATCATAGGAAAAAGCAATTATGGCACCTGGTAGTCATTCTGGCTAGGTGATGTGGTGACCAAATTTATTGTCAGCAGATATTTTAAGTGCTTACTATTTAAAAAAATACTATTGCTAATATAAAACAAAGCAAATAAAATCTAGCACAAAGTATTTGAACTATATCCAATTCAGCTTCCAGCTAAGCAATCTTTTTTTTTTTCTAGTTTATTTATGATTTAAATAAATAAATAACCCATGAGCTTCAGGAAGATATTCACTGCACTCACACTATTGGTCCCCAACTTTATGATCAGCCCTGTCCCACCAGAAATTTTAACCACTGAGCAAAGAAATTCCAAACAGCAGTGGAACCTTCCCCAGCTCTGGCTTGGAGGGAATCACCAATACTTGTAGAAGGATAGTACAGTCCCCATGCCTTGAAATTTTTTCATGAAAAATAAATAAAATATAAAAACTCAGCAGTGGTTTTTGCAGTATGACACAGCAGTATTACTTGCATTAGGCCAATTTACCACTTATGATAGCAGTAATAGCACTAAAAGCCAATAAAAGCGGTCTGTTCGTTCAGAGATTGGCTTTTATGGCTTATTCTAAATATTATCAAGTGAATCAAAAGCTGTCATTATAGTGTCTAAAAAGCCTTCGTACCTTGTAAGCAAACAGTGTGACTTTGACAAATAATCATTAATATGCCTGTGTGAGACCAGGGCTAAAAGAGAAAGAAAAAGGAAAACCTAATATTTCACTTCACATAAATCATTAAGATCATTACAGTTAAATTTCACTCAGAATAAAACAGATATGTATGTAAAATGCCATAGTTTTCCCAAGTTGGGGTTTTTTTATCCCTGTGCATTTTCATAAAACAAGAACTTGTCAGAACACTGAGCAATGGATGATTGGACTAGAATGAAGCATCCACATCAGCTCTGGGAAAACAAATGGTGCACGTGTCTAGGCAGTGTGTTTTGGGCCACATCTAACCTAATCTTCCCTTGACTCTCATCCTGCCTGCCAAAAATTTCTTCTCCATGTTCTCCTGCTGATGAACCTTACAGGGGTGGTCTCTCAAGGTCACCCCTCCCACAGCCAGATATCCCTGCTGGCTGGTTCTATAATGCCCTCATTTCTGACTGGATCCCCTTGGGCAGGCATTGCCTGGGCTAACAAGAGACAGGGAGGAAGATGGACAAGGTGGAAACACAGCAGGAGCTTCAGGACACCATGTGGGATGGGACATCACATGTGGCAAGGGTGAGCACAGCGCCACAGAAGAGAGTAGGTATTGGAAAATCTGGGCATGGACTGTACAGGAGCTTGACTATATAGTCCAGACTTTTCTCAATTAAAGAAAAGCTGTTAATACACAAAGTAATTAAACTAATAACTATTGTTAACAAAACAACAGTAAAATCTTAGCTGTGCACACACCACGTGTGAGCCCCTTCTGCTCACAGAATGATTTTTCAGTGCAATGCCAGCCAAGAGCATTTGTGAGCCCTAGTTATGCTGAGCGCCTTACGAGGAG
The DNA here is from genome assembly GCA_008694505.1 of Cyanoderma ruficeps. NCBI lineage: Eukaryota > Metazoa > Chordata > Aves > Passeriformes > Timaliidae > Cyanoderma > Cyanoderma ruficeps. Next base: position 8,490,129 of record VZDJ01000056.1, on the reverse strand, counting down.
CCTGCCCTTAGCTCTGGAGGGCACAGCAGTTCCTCAGCCTCCCCTGGGCCCCCAGGCCACCCTCAGTGACCTCTTAACCACTCTGGCAGACAACCAGGCTCTGGGCATGAGATTGTGGCCAAGAGGCCAGGACAAACTGAGAGCCCTGGGCCAGGCATGGCCACCTGTCAAGTGCCCTTGACTACAAGCCTTGGGCAGCTGGCTCAAGCATTCCTGCTCCCACAGGTAGTGCTGTGCCTCTGGGAGGTATTTTTTGCCCACTCCGTTTACAACTTTGGGGCCCCCCAGGGATGGCCAGCTGGCACTGACTGTGTTATGTGATCCACTGCCCAGCTGCAAGGAGCACATGGACAAGCAGGAACATGTGGTGCTGCTCTGCCAGGGGAATTTCCCCCCCAGCACGGCCCTTCAACATCCACGTGTGTTTTGCAGGCAATTTATGAGAGCAGAAAACCCACAGACCTCCCATTCCAAGCTTCTAATTTCATTGGCTGGTTTTTTTTTTTCCCCCGTGAAGAACTTTCCAGAAACACTACATGAAGAGTGAGTTAGAAAGATCCCAGGTAAAAACTAGTACTCCAGGTTTTGCCTAAGGTATCCTAAACCATGGTAGGAAACCTGTTAGGATTTACTACCTGCTTGTGTTTATCCAAGAAGTGGTGTATTATATCCTTTAAATCTACACCAAGTAGAGCTGCTTCCCTATAAAACCTTCCCATTGAATCATGGGTTGGATTGTTTCAACCCAAAAAGTAAAAAAAGCAGGTAAGAGCTGCTTATCTACTTAGAATATTTTGGGATGGAAGCAAGGATAAAAGGACTTTGGTCCATCTGAACCTCATCTTTCAGGCAGAGCCCAGCAACTACCAAGGTCCCTTCCAGACCCAAACCACAAATTAAACATCTGCTTTCCTCTGCTCAGGCTTAGGTGATTTAACAGAGGGTCAGCCATGAAGACCTAGAGAACAGAAGCTGATCACTATTAATTAATTATGAAATTAATAATGCTCCTCTCCCAGTGTTTTGCAGTGCTGATTTCAGTCTCCAGCATTCCTATAAAATGGGAGAAAAATATTTTGTCACTCACAGATTTGAGCTGTTTTGTCTGTTTGGATTTCAGGCCATGGGTCTGCAATGCATGTATTCATCACACACACTTTTCCTGTATTATTTTTCCCAAGGCTTCAATCCCCTCATACTTTAGCCCCACCTTCATTTCTGTCACACTCAAATTCTCTCTTACTGCTGAAGAAAATCAGAGCACAGGGCACTGCAGGTTGCTGTGCAACCCGAAACAACCCGTGCACATGCTGACAAAATTAAAACATCAGATGTGATTCTTTAGGCCAAGATCTCAAGAGCAAAGTCACCAGAATTACTCATATGCCTGAAGTCAGCCTTGTGCTTAGGCCTGTTGCTGAATCTGCTTCTGATAGAGGATGAAGAATGCCTTGGTTTTGATTAGAGGCCACATCTTGGCTATAGTGTTGCCCTGTTTCTAATTGTTGGGTTAGTCAAGAAACTCTATCCTTCCACTTGAGACCACCTGGAGAAATACATTCCCCGCCCCACCCCCCTAAACTTCTCCCAGAAGCCCGAAACTTGGCATTAATATAATACATATTTTCCATCTTCCCCCCGCTAATGAGATGCATTGATATTTTTACCTGCTTGTACTGTATTTTGTTAATGGGAAATGTTTCAAACACTGTGTGGTAATGGGATACGGGATTATATATTTATTAATCTCAAGAGCACTGTGTAGACCATACCAATAAGTTACAAGCAAACTGGCAGCAGAAGGTTTGGGTTCTGGCAGGGAAACTCATCCAAGCCTTGCCTGTTAGGCTGCATTTGGCTCTGCTTTTAAAACTTTATGCTGAGCTAGAGCTGCTTGGGTCAGCTGTGATGCAAACAGGCTGCACTGACCCCTCTGCTCTGGGTCAGTCCTATCACAGCCAGGGTGACCTGGTGGCCAAGGAGATGCACTTTGAGCAGCTGATCATTATGGGTTGTTGCATACTATAGAAAGAACTTTGTTGTATGCAGAGGAAACAGGAAGAAAGAATTAGTCGTGGTGTGTTTCCACGGACAGAACAAAAAGCTCTTTCCACCCTTGGAGATTGTGTTAATATGCAGGGATGTCTAAATCTGTCTGTATGTGAGTGTACACCAGGTGCTGCAGTCAAATTCACCCTCCACCTTCTCTCCTGCCCCAGTAGGTCAGCCTAGAGTTCTCAGTTTGGTGGTTTTTACAGAATTAAAGACAATTTTTGCATAACTGAAAGACTGTCACTTGAAGACGAAGCCGATTCACCTCCCAACAGAAAGTTAGGGAAAGTTTGGATTTGCCCTCTGTAATATTCAAGTTTGTGTGCAGCAAGAAAAAGAAATAAAAACTAATGGAAAGAGACATTTCCTCTAGGATCAAAGCCGAATTCTTCCAAGAATGCATTTCTGAGACTTTACTCAGAAGAAACAGTTGTGAGGTCAAATGATTCACAAAGCCCAGTTCTGCTCAGGCACCTTATTTTCCCTTATGAGGTAAAAAAACCTGACAAATTTTTACTTTTCATTTGAGGGTCTCAAATCATTTTCAGCACTTAACCACTAAAGCAGCCTATTTGCTCCGTGAAGGTGATTAATAGGAGTGGAGGTGAAGCAATTACTTGGAAGTGTGATTGCTTTAGGTATATGTAATACTTAGATATTCTAAATATCCAGCTTTATGGGTAGCTGAGACCCTTGACTGCAGCTTCCAGTGCCCAGCACCTCTTAATGAAGATGAACTCTGAAGATGAACCCTTCATATAGCCAAGAAATAAACAGAAATAATTTTAGCACCCAAAATTAATAGCTGTAGATGAGGTAAAAATCAAAAAGTACTGACATTGATTTTAATGAGAGAAATGAGCCTTTCATAAAAATGCCAGCACTGCATTGTTAGAATCTGGCTTTCCCTGATTCTCAGTCTCATCTTCTGTTATTTGTTTGAAAAAATCTTGGGGGAAAAGAAGGTGGCAACACCCAGTTTTCTGGCCTGTGATAACCTTGTTTGTGCAATAACAGCCTGTTCATTCAAAATACTGCATTTCATTTTATCAGCTCTGAACTGAATCCATAAAATTGGTTTTAAAACTAAAATTTCACTCCAGAAAATAAACATGTTGAGGCTGATGCTCACAGCTTTGTACATATATTTTAAGTGGTGTCGCTCCAAAATTGGTCACTCTGATGTCCTTCTCCCATCAGTGTCCCCCCTGGAATGTAGGTTTTGTTAAAAATTAGATCTGAATCCTGTAAGTACCTCCAAATCCTGGATTCCCATGGACTGCCAGGGAAGAGACAGCAGTCACCACTAGCCAGGTACAACACGGGAGTTGTTGGCATGGCTCTTGCCTTGGAATGGATGTAAATTTACACTGCAGTTATTTAAGCAGCTGATTTTAAACTGCTTTCTTCATCTACATTGCCCATAATGTACATTATGAAATCCTTATTTTCACTATGGGGAAGACTGCCTAAACTCCAGCTGGATAAAGACACTATTTGCTTTGTCTAAACAGTGCAAGCTCTCCCATATTCAATGACTACCGGAATTATTGTGTGATCTTTTCAGCTTCTAATGCATATTAATTTGTAATATACAAAACCCTTCAATAAATAATTGTGCAGACTGAATAAAAATGCAATTTAAACTTCCCCCCCCCCCAACTGGAGACACTTTTTACAAATAGTTCTTTTAAGTAGTCTTAATAGTATCTCTTTAATATTGCCATTAAAATTCACCAGAGTTCAAGAGCGGAGCAAATTTACATCTGTTAAAATAATGGAATTGACACTGATATTACATCATTGCTATTTTAAATAATCATTCTTCATAATTCTAACCTACTTGCTTTAAGTTGCAAATAAAGGGCTTGTTCCTACTTTCATCAAAGTCGATGGCAAAACTCCCTCTGGCTTCCAGGGAGCAGCACCTAGATTTGGAGACAGGGCTCTCCGTTGGAGTTTGACTGCATTCACTAATGCAGCAAAGAATAAATCCTCCTGAAAGAAAAAATCACTGAGGAGGGTTCTGTGAGCTCCAGACAGAGAGGAGAATTGTACTGGGCTAGTCTGTTCCCAAAAAATCACAGAACTCCATAGACTACTCTGATGTCCAAGGTAGTTACAGTTCTTTTGCTTATTTTCACAAGAAAGCAACATTTTATATAGGTGTTTTTTGCCATTTTAGTGCAATTTTGTGGTTTTCCTTCCTTAAAATTTCGGGAGAGGTTGTTTGAAAAGAAGCATAATGACAACCCTTGCAAATTCACCTTCTCCTGGGAGAACATTAGAACTTTCACTGAAATTACGTAAGTGTTCTATGAACAATTCAAACTGAACCTAAAGGAATTAAAAATATGCACCCTACACAGCTGGAAGGCCACCTAGAAAGTGAATCAATGTAGTTCTTTTCCTGATGACAGCAGAAAATGAAGCAAGGATTTTTAAGAAATATAGAGGATAAAGGTTATAGCTGACACTATTTAAAACTGGAGAAAAAATAGACTTTTCATTATCTATTTAGCACTCAAACGAACACAGTTTTGTACCTGACTTTACCTGAGCTGCTTTTGTGTTCTTCAGAAAAAAATAAATCCGTGTCCACATTGCAGCTGATCATCTGTAAAATCACCATAATTCAGCTGTCTATGTAGACCTCAAGTTTTCAGGGACAGAAACGTTTCACCTGTGTCTGCACTGAGCACTAAGTGTGACAGATTTCTGGCCATGGCAGAAATCACCAGTCACTCCAGCAACTCTGTGTTAATGCACCACTGAAATATGCTGAACATTTACAGGACAATAACCACCAGCTGAGTCTTAACCATAATTTTGCACTGCAGTAACGGGGCTGTTACATGTTATCTGGGAACCAGAGAACTTTATTAGCACTGTCATAAAAGCTAAGGCAGAATCAACCCCTTGTCCTAGCACCACTGACACTGCCTATTATAAATAAGATATCCATCAAGCATGCTTAGATCCTAACTGAAATGGCAATTGCCTTGGGTGTCTTTAAGGGTAATTTGATTTAAAAGAAAACCACATGAGAGAACAGAATGTGACCCTTTACTGTGAAGAAAGGCATAAGTAAGCAGCACCACCAAGACCAGGAGGAAACAAATTATTCCAGAAATATCAAGTTTTGAAGAATCTGCAGTGCTGACTTCTTTACTCCACTTGGAATTACTTACCCATTATATAACTTTCCACTTTCACAGTGGGACACCTGCCCTTATGCTTAGATGGGGAAAAGAATGAAACATAGCTTGAATGTCAGGGGAATATTTTCCAAGCAAGGATGATTAGGCAATGCTCTGCCCTAGGAATTGTTTCAGGCACTGTCAATTAATAATGTTTAAGGAGAAATGAGAGGCAAAATACCTAAGGGTTTAACCCACAGAGATTTTCATGTCATGAGGACTGGGTCTAGCTGAACTGAGATCCTTTGCATCTGCATGACTTGTAATTCTTTTTGGCACCATTTCTCAGCTTTAAAATATTCCATCATTCCCCCATGCCAGTGGCCCTAACACGAGATGATGTCTGGTGCAACCCAGCCTTCAGGATAGTCCTGAATCACACAGCAAACAAGGGAAGGGCAAACTAAATATGTTACAAACATGGCTTTTGGAAGAAACTTACTTATTTTGTGCCTTTCCAACCATACCAATAGGAGGAGAAATGAAAGACCAGTTGTTGCCACAATTCTTCACCACTGGAAGGAAGAATATTCAAACATGCCTATCCCTATCTTATTAAGCCTATATTATACAGACTATTTTTATATTATAAATGTATATTCTAGATTCTTAATTCCAGCACTATTCTCTTCCAACACTAAAACCTGCTTATCTGAAGAATTCACGCAGCTGAAAAAATTTTCATTGGAAGAAATATGTTCTCATGTCATCTATTTTTGGCTTTCCATGCTGTGACAACAGAGGCTGGCCTGGTGTTTCTATATCTGAACACTTCTCAGGTAGCAGAAGAGCTGCCGCAGATTGCCTGGCACCTGCTCGAGGATGAGGTGAACAGAAAGCAAAGCAAAAGTATTTTTATTTCATCAAGAACATTTTGGCCAAGCCATATTTGTAGACGATAAAAACTGAGGAAAGTGTAAACCGATGGAGAATGTAATCTTTTAATATTTTGGGAGCATGAAACGGTGAAATCAGAGTTCAGAACTAGAGCAAGTTTAAACGCAGCAGAACAAAAGTGGCAGGTGCTGGGGAGAAATCTTTTCTCAGGGCAAGTGTTTTCAAGACCTGGTAGTTACATTTTGGTAGTTCTAATCTTCTTTAAACAAAATAATTTCTCAGAAGGCAATATAAAAAAATACGGAACAAAAATGCCAATAGAAACCTACTGCAAATATGAAACATCAGCAACAAGCCTATGGCTACTGAGTTAGGAAAAAAAACCCCTCAATGTAGTTAGGTACATTGTCTTTTGCTAATATACTTTCTGAAGGTCTGACTTTTTTTAATAGAGCAGCTATTAAGAGAAACTAATTATGATTTTATTTTTAAGGGCCTGGACTTACTCTTGCATGTATCATTCCAACTCAGGAGAAAGGCCATTCAAACAAATGAGATGAGGTTGGTGTGAACGAGTTTAAACGATCACACAAAGGCCTCGGGATATTTATGGATAGCATGAGTCATCCCTGTTCTGGTTGGATGATTGCATCAGTGGAGAATTAGTCTATCATCATGCAGGGCCTGAGCCTCCTTTCTCTTACATCACCATACATCAGGAAACACTGTGTGAAGTTAGTCAATGTTTCAGTAGCCTAAAACCTACAGGTTGGTAGAACTGAGCCCACAGCCACGATTCCACATAGTAGTTGTGCACTGACTCTAAAGAAGTTGCCCCATCTAAATCAGAGGTCGTCTGGTCTTTCTTTTTTAGTCTGTTTACCTAAAGAAACTCATCAAAGTTTAGTAAGACCTGTTCCTCATTTAAAATGTGAAGTAACTGTGGTCAAAGTACATTCTTTTTCTAGTCACACATTGCAAAAAGTAGATTTTCTTCCATCGGTCTCAGCAACACATCTACAAAGGAGACATTAAATAGATAACACAAGTTGAACAACTCAGACTCCTTCTTACGCTAAATGCAGGCCTGTGAGACATCTCCAGCAATCCAAGTCTTGGAGTATTTTGCAATGATTTCTGGGCAAAAGTAAAACAACTATGCCAGAACCAACAGGATTTTTGCCATTTTAGGCACACACCACGTTTGGTGGTGCTAGAACAACATGTGATCCATCCATCTCATCTCTAAGAACAGGCAACGCCAGCTATTCAAAAAGCCAGCTCACGAAGTGTTGTGGTGGGCTGCTGTGACTATCTAGAATAGATTGAGAGAAAGAAATAGCTGGAGCATCTCCAGCAACTGTTGGAGTTCCCAAGAAGTTTTTTCCTTACAGCAATGACTTTAAGGCTAATTAGAGGCAGAAAATCAAAATCACAAATTCTCCAGACACCAGGTGTTTACTGAAAAAATCTTCCCCAGCCAGACACCATCCCTGTTCTCAACAGTTTCCATGAGCCTCTCCCCGACCAGACAGGAGGTGTTTTACCTCCCCGGTATGTCTGTGCACTTCTCACTTTGGAGAATTGGGAAGGCTTGAAATCACCTTCGGGGTGGAGAAAAACCAAGCGTGGATGTTGCCTGGATCCGTCTCAGCAATCCCAGGAACTGGCTGAGAACCAGAGTGAGGGTTTTCATGCTGTAGGAAACCAGAGATCGTGTCTTGCTGCTCTCCTGTCCCTGCTCAGCCAGAAGTCCAGCACAAACATGAACCCACATTTAAATAATTCCCAGTGCAGTTTTTCTTCCTACTATTCCACCTTTTTCTCAAGATATTTAAGCACCAAGCCTTGCAAGCATCGTGGTTTCATATTCATGTTATATTTTGCTAGTGCCTTGCAGTGTTTGTCTGCATTAAGTGGTGTCTTTTCTCTTTTCCCACAAATAAGAGATGTCTGCACCACAACATAAGCTTTGGGCAGCTCTATTCATATCTAAAGCCCGTGGATTTTTGGGGAGAAAAAAAAAAAGAAGATTATGTATTTATTCAGAAATTAAACAAGATTAATAATTTTGAAAGCAATTTACAAATAGCAATCAGTCGCTGCAATGAAGGTCAAAAGAAAAAGGACACATTAGCAATTGAATCTCTTCCCTTCTTTTAAAGTTTTAATGCTGCATACCTGTTAATAATGGGAAATATTCTTCTTCAAGAGTAGCATTTTCAAAAATTGGTAGGATCCTTTTGCTAATTCTAATCTTCTTTTAATAAAATAATTTGCTAAAAAGGATTATAAAAAAGCATGAAAATGAAATGCCAATGGAAACGTACTGCCTATACAATAAATAGTTAATGTATTTTCTAAATGAATGATTTAAAATAGCTATTAAAGTAAAGAGAATGAGCTTATGTTTCTAGTAATGACTTCTCTGCCTCAGAATGAAATCTGTAAATCCCTGATTGCAATTTCACATCCCAAAAGAACAAGCAGTCCTGGGACCGATGCTCATTGCCTTTATCATTAATACTTGCACACTACATATGTGATTTTTATATCACTCGTTTGAATATTTAGATTTACACTCGTGTATGCTTTATGTTTTAAATCCCACACAACCATTCTGTCACAAAAATAAAGCTCTCCTTCAGCAAGGCTTTTTTGTACGTACATGCATACATGTATACACAGACTTTCAGTATAACTACAATTTTATTCATAAGAGTGCATAATGATTCAGGCTGTGATTGTTAATAAAAATGCATTTCTAACCATCAAATTTGAGTCTATTATTCTAAGTTAATTGCATTTGCCCTAAAGAGACTTGCGACTGGCTGTCAGCCTATTTGTGTCAGTTCCATTTTATTCATCAGTCAATCTTGTCTCCTCTTTTTTCACATCCCATATATTGATCAAATAGATTTGTTAGCATGCCTCTGCAGCTTTAAAAAAGTTTTTGTTATTTGTCAGGTTTATTTGATTACTATATTAGTGGAGTGTTATCTTAATTGTTATTTCAATAGAAAATAAATGCCCTTCGATAGTCCCACAAGATTCCCATTAAATATAATCCATACAACAAGTTAGTGGATGAAGTGAATGTGGTAAGAAAATAAATGCATTAAGCCTATTTTAAAAGATGGTACCAATCTGCAGCTGCATTGTACTTGATCCAAAAGACAGGAATAGAAATAAGTACAGTGTAAAACAATTTTGATAAACATCAGTGCCGTATCATTGCATATTATGCTATGTATAAAATACCTTAAGAAAAAGATGTGTGATATAAAATAAACTGAGGTCGTATCTGGAAGAATGGGGTTTGTGGTTATGTGTGAAATTGAACTGTATTAAATATGGCTTTTGACACTAAAAATTAGGCCAGAGAGGCAGTAAGCAGAGGGAGGTGGAAGTGCTGTTAAATGGGGCAAATTTCTAGTAGGGAGAGAAAAAAGGGAAAACAGCTTTCAGGAAAGTATTTATTGCAGCAAAAAGTAAGCATGTATGCAGGTAGCTTCTTCCTCCACAAAGGTATGATACACTCTTTAGTGAAATAAAGAAGAGTTTAGGTAGATTAATGTTTTGAAACAGCATCTTGTGCACATCAGTCACTCAGTTTTGGTAAAGCAGTCACAATACCAAATTTTTTACCTCAATCTTATCAAAGGGGAAGGTAATGCAACCAGTTTTCCCTTATGAATGTCTCAGAAACCTGTCCCTCATATCTTCATTATCAGCAAGGTTACATAAACCTGGCTCCTTGCCTAACCTTAAATCTGGGATCTGCCCAGCTGGTACCTGAACTTACGTAGTGTCAGAAATACCATCTCATTTTGAAAGATATGAGAAGTCCATATGTTTTAAGATAGCTACTCAAGATATAGAAACATTGATTTAATAAAAATTTTAGAAAGCAAAGCTACTGTTTTACCTGTATTGAAGTACATTGACTGAACCCATTACTTCCTGAAACTGTGATGAAGAACCTTATGAAAAGCCAAGTTTCTCTCATTTTTTTTTGGCCAGGATTAGCCAATGATCTGACTTCAGAGAAGTTTGGGTTCTGGTCTGGATACTTATCTGTAGTCAACTGCAGGGGGGAGGGATGAGAGTAGAGACAAACCAGACTTTCAAAAAAGCGACTTTCTCCCAGCTTAATCTCTTCAGTCAAGATGAGATGACTTGCAGCAGGATGGGCTTGTCTTTCATTGATTTCTGTAGGAGTTTTGGCAAGGCTGAACAAATATCCTACCTATCAGGTAGAGCTGGAATGATGAACACCACCCTAAGGGGGACCTCTCTCATTAGAGCAGGAGCATTTTTAAGTGCCTGTACCTGGCTGAGGATGCTTGAAAAATCCAATTCCCAGACTGTTTTTCATCTGGAACCTCTTTATCAGTATTTCATACTAAACTACCATGCTAAAGCTTCAGATGCCCTAAAAAAACCCTCAAATTTGCAGTCGTCCTAGAGCTGTTAGCAACACTCCTGTGATTCAGAAGCACACGGTGTGATGATAGTTTCAAGCTAAACTGTTATGACCAGCCAGTATGGAATATAAACAGGAACAGATGAGAAGAATACAGCCTCAACATTTGAGACAACAAAGAAAGAGTGAAATGATTGCTACATAAAAGACATTTCAAAGACCTCCCAGAAAAGCAGGCATAAAAATCCCCAATAAAAAGGCTCAGCAAGAAAACTGTCACACCCCCTAATCCTCAGCAGACTCTAACAAGATGTTCGCATGAGCCAGAGATTGTCTCCTTCCCCAGAAGACAAAAGGCACAGAAATCAATACTGTCTAGCATAGGATTAGGAGGCAAGAGATAGATAAAAAGGATTCCTTAACCTTACAATTAGAAACCCCAACTCTCCAGCCAAAAAGATAATCAGAAACAGACTGCAAACCTGTGTCACAATAATTGCTGCATCTTTTACTCTTTGAAAACTGATATTTTCAGAAGATTTCTTTTATAATTTATTGCCACCCCGAGAAAGGTTTTGATGGCCACTTAGCTACAGACAACTGCTGCGACCAAACCACAATTCAGCACACATGGCAATAGAATCATTTCCCAGTCTTTATGTTTTAACCACCTCCAACCAAGCAAAAATTATATTACCAATGTTTGTACCAACCTCCCAGTAAATTGTACCACTAAAAGCAAAATGATATGTAATGCACTACTTCTAACAAATGATCAGCTTACTGTGCCCTGAACCAAACACTTCCACAGATTCTTCATGCCAAACCTGGCATAAGCATGTGCTCTGATTAAAAAGGAAACAACTTAGTTGTTATAACAAGCGTCTTTAGCTTTATTTGGTATTACTAATGCTTTTAAACAGAAGGCAGGGTACTGGCAAGAGTAAAAAACAGACTTGAAGGGGGAGGAAACCTGCAGGCTGGAAAGAAGCTGCAGTCTCTGAAGTCCGACCCTCCTGCTGTAGATAACGAGTGACCATAAGCTGTGAGAGCTGGAGAAGTTTGCTGCATAGAAATTTCAGACCCTTCCTAAAGCTCAGCAAGGCAGCCACAAGACATTGACAATGACATTTACAAAGCTTATATTAGTTTACAGCAATGACTTCTGTACCGAATCATATATGCTGAGGTACTGCATGTCCCCACTTTACAGGGGGTTAAATAGCACAAGCTCTTACTGATGGCCAGTCAGGACATCCAATGTTACAAGACTTTCCTGGTCTTCCTGGTGTCATCAGGAGAGGAAAAGTCAAGAAATTTCTTTTTCCTCCAAGTGCAAAACACTTACAAACCTTCCTGTTCCTGTGATCCTTCTGTCTACTGAACAGCTTAAATTTCCAGCTTTAAGCTAACTTTCCATAGTCTTGTTCAGTGCAGGTTAGACACTACCTCAGAGCTGCCTCATGTTCTGTGCAGATGAAATAACCCCTGTAAGTAAACTACTTGAAACCACTTAGAAAGAGGTTGGCAGAGATGCAACTTAAACCATTGTCATTTGTCATGGAAAGACAAACAAAGCACCCTTCCCAGAAGAATCGTGACTCAAAGTAAACACATGGAAAAAGGCATGAATTTCTGTTCCCTTTTTAGCAAGCTCGAAGACAGCATAAAGCTTGTCTTACACGTTCTTGGAGAATAAAATTATATCTACAGATTTCTAAGTAAATTTTCTGGACCTCCATCCAGATGGGAATAAATAACTCCATAGTCCACCCTCAATGGCCCAGCCAGCAGTGTACCAGACAGAGCAACCCAGGCTGTGAATCAAACAGGGTGGGAGCAGAGGCCAGTGTGATTTGCACGGTGGCATAAGCAAATTAATCCCTTCTCAGACACACAGCTCCCCAGGGACTCCATGTCCTGCTTGTGTCAGAGACTCACGAGACTTTGCCTGCAAGCACACTTGTCCCCAAGCCACAAGCTTCACTGGTGAAAGGCCAGCTCTGCTGGAATTGAGGCTGGGAATAGGACCATGGCACCCTGCCTGTTATCTGAAAGTTATTTCCAGATAACATTTTCCTCACTTTATAACAAAGCAAGCTACTGGTTAGCACTATTAGAAGCACAACTTGAGATACAATTTGTATTCAGATCAAGATTTACCAAAGAAACTCCAAAATGTTATTTTAATGACCTTTGTGTGGCACAAACTCCCACATTCATGGTGAAGACAGTGCCACCCAAGTATTCTGCCATTTAGATAAGAATTACATCTTCCCTTCCAGACAGAGGAGAAAGGCACAGTGCCACAGACATCACCAAGTTTTCAGCTTTGCCAGTTAGAGATTTTGAGATTTTCATACGCCATAGTGGTGAAATGCAGTGCAAAAGACTAAAGTATCTAAAAAGGCAGGAAGCATTGCTAAGCAGAAACCAAGAAATAAAGATGAGTGAGCTAAACCTGAACTTTCAACATATCCTAAACCCATGGTTGAGAAAATTAAACTAGTTATGTTCAATAACTTATTCCACTACCTTCAAAAGTCCAGCATCTTTATCTGTACCACTGGTAGCAGCAGGGATGTGATGAAGCATACAGTTCATTAACAGTGGTTGCCTCAGTTGTGATCATTTAATGAAGGTTTTGCATAATTAAGATTTTCATTTTGGTGAAGGAATCAAATACAACCCTTGATATGGTTTGCCCTGCAACCAAGCATTTCCATCACCTTTAACGGGCATTAGGATGGTCCCTCATGGATCCAGCAGACTCATTTCACTGGTCAGGTGCATAAAGAAAACTGAGACAACAGGCTACCAAAAAAAGACAGCAAAAGGCAAACTTTACTCACTCAGAAACTCAGGGCTCAATGCTGCATCAGTGAATCAGGATCCTCAAGCGGCCTCTGCCCTTTTGGGTAAGACAAGTTGTGTCCACTGTATGAAAATTGCTGTGCTCCCTGGGGAAAACACGGAATTATAGAATCACTTTGGCTGGAAAACACCTCCCAGATCATCTCAGTGAGAGGCCTCAGGACATTAACTAAGGGGAAGAGGTATCTCCCAATTTCTATTAGGAGATATTTTTAATATACTTGTGAAGTCAATTAGGAGGCATAGCTTGACTTTTCTCTTTCCTCTGATAACAATATAGCTTTGAGGTGTTCACAAAACACCCATGTGGGATAACAAAGGCACATCCCCAGCTGAGGAGCTTTTCCTGCTTAGTGAAACTTTCTTTTCCCATAATTTTCTCAAACTGGGGAGCCCCTTGGAAACTCAAGTACACCCTTCGGCTTCTCAGCTCCTTCTCCCTATAGCACACAGGGTATGGCATCACGTCATTTCAGCTACTGAAGTAGCAGTAGCAGTTTTTTCTAAATAATTTCTAAAATATCTCAGTAAGTCTAATTCCATTGGGGGATGGAAGCAACACTTTTTCCTTAATGTTTTTCATCTGTTCCAGCTTTCAGCCCATCTTTAAATTAAGATCATTTTTTGTGTTAGTGACGCTAAAGAAACATTTTGAAGTTTACTCAAAACAGCAGAACAAGCATGAAAGTGCTTTGCGGGGGGTAAGCCTAAAAGCTTTAAAGCATAAGAACAAGCTCTTAACCTCAGCACCATTTTCTTATGAAAATTGAGTAAGAACCCCAAAAGGGTCAGCTTAGGAGCCACAAAAAGGCTGCTTATTCCCATTTGAATGACCTCAGTTGACTACTTGGTATCAGGAAACTCTTAAACTGCCTTCTTTCCAGGGCTACTAACTCTGCACATTACCTGGAGAACAGCCATGATGTTGTTTGCCCTCTTTCCTCTGTTTATCTACTAAAGGAGAAGCAAGGGCTGTGGCCCTTTCCTCTCCAGCTGAGGATGTTTTCCTTACTGAGGCATCTCATAACAATTAACACCATCTGAAAGCCTTTAGAATGGGTACATATGCCAATTTATCTGCTTTCTACCCAGCCACTCCAGACATGGGTAATGCTTATCTGCTCCAATTACTTCTAAACATGGCATTTGGGGTGTCCCAGCTGGAGCCAACACAGGCTGGACTCTTCCAGTAGCAATGAGGTGACTGTGTTAGAAATCACATCATCCAAAAATTTTAAAAAGTATCATAGCCCCATTAGGAATGGCCACCCAAGACCATTGTTGCAGTCAAAAAACCTGGACCCAAAGGATTCAGTACCTCATGAGGGCTGACAAAAGAGCTGGGAGGGGGCTTTTGACAAAGGCATGAAGTGATAGATAAGGGGGAATGGCTTAAATCTGAAGAAGAGTAGGTTTAGACTTGATATTAGGAAGAAATGTTTTATTGTGAAGACAGCAAGATGCTGGCACTGGTTACCCAGAGAAATTGTGGATGACCCATCCCTGGAAGTATTCAAGACCAGGTTGGATGGAGCTCTGAGAAACCTCATCTGGTGGAATGTGTCCCTGCCCATGGCTGGGGGCTTGGAATAGTGTGATCTTTAAGGTCCCCTCCAAACCCAAACCAATGATTCTATTTGTACTGGAAACACACGTGATGCAAACTTTCCCTGCTACTTAGAGGGCACTGATGAGGCTTTGGTAGGCAAGGTCAAGATGTTTGCCTGCTCTGATAAAACATGAGAAGCTAAATCATGCTGTGCAACTCAAGCCATTCAGATGGTACTTTTGGCATTTCCCCCCCTTCCTGCTTTTGTTCTGTCAGTCTGAAGAGAACAGCTCGTGTGATGTAATTTAGAATGGAGCTTTTTTAAAGCTTTCACTCAGGAAAAGCTTCAGGAGCTCTGGGGGTATAGCTTAGCTCGGAGAAATAGAGAGAAAGCAAGTTTGCATTGACAGCTTGATCCCAGAGAGAGGTGGCTGCCTGCTTGTCTAACAGGTCCTCTGGGTCTGGATGAGGCAGAGACAGAGGAGCAGTCATATTAAGTGAACGCTCGCTGCCAATGTTAAAGGAACAATTACCATTATTCTGCATAGTTCACTGTTTGCTACTGCTATTTTCTTCAATAAAACCTCTTTTCACTTGCCAATTGGAGCTTGTCATGTAACAATATTTCTTATGCACAATACACATACTAAAATGCCCCTGTGTTTTTAATACATTTATAGTTGTTAACAATAGCAGTATAGCGACAGAAAAACCTGTACTTGCTTTGAATACAGAACAGATTGAAAAAAGAACAAACCAGTGGCCCTGCTCTGCAGGATTAATGGGGGTTAGATTTTGCCTAATCTGTGTTATAATAGTGACACCTCTTCCAATTCTTTGACACCCACTACTTCTTCTCAGGGCCTGGGCTGTGACCTCCTCACTTGGATGGGTTGTACACCTGAGCCTTGTTCAAAACTTCAGTGGGGGTTTTGATGTCAGGGAGTGTTGAGGGGAGCGTTGGGCTCTCACCTGTCCCTGTCCTGGGCAGTCTCAAGGGGGATGGACAAGGGGTGCCACTCCTGTGGCCTTGGCAAGCCCAGCCTGCTGAAGGTTGCCCAACAACCCTTCAGTCCTTGTGCCTGGTGCACAGACAGGTGGGAGCTTCAGCAACACCTGAGAGTCTGGTGATCACCGCCGACATCAGGCCAACAAAACTCCTTGTGAATGCAGCTCCTGGTGAAGCAGGACAGACAGCCTTGGGGAGACTGGCATTTCCCTGGGGCTGTGGAGCTGTACAGCTCTCCTCCAAGAGTTCACACAATGGAAACATTGTGCTGTTACTGCACTTGCCAGCATCACAAAGCCAGGTGGAAGTGACCGCAGTGAAGGTGCCACTGTGAGAAGAAATTACGTGTTTGCACTTCTGAGCAGGCTGAACCTCATATTTCATGCACCCAAAGGAACAAGCAGCTGTTCGGAAACCTTTGTAGCACAATCATGAAGAAAACTTTCTTCTGCCATAGGATTTGTGTTTTCTAAGAACACTATTTTCTTCAGAACAAGTTAATACACACAGGAAAAGACATCTTGAGTGTTCCTGACTCTCCTACACTATCCAGGAATAGTGATAGACTGCGAGTTTAAACACATTCTTCCACTGCACAGTGAGAGAAGTGTGTTTAATGCTGTGAGCAGAACACTTACCATGTTTGCCTTTGCCAGAGCAGGCAAGACTACACCGTTTTAAGAGTACTTATTCCATACATAAGTAACAGGGGATGTCATCTGTCTGCCCCCAGAATAGATGTTCTGCATCTTCGGTGCAGGGGGAAAGAAGGATTTGTGAAAAGATGCACAGCATGATAAATCTTCTGCTTCAGATATTGCTAATTGCTTTGTCTGTGGCTTTTTCTGAGGAAAAGAGCAAAGAAACCCAGAGAAGGCCACCATATTGGAGGCTGGTTTGGAGCCTGATCTGAGCTCCCTGGAATTGTTTTCTTTGACATCTGGCGATACAGGATCAAGCCCTTGCAAAGATAAATAAGTAGTTTTCCAGCATGGTCCAGCACAGCCTGTTCTGCAACACCTGGGGAGGTGCTCAGATGGCAATAAGATTAATAATGTTTATTACAGTGTGCGAGTCCAGCTCCCAGTTGTGCTCCAGCACGGCATGCAGGCAAGAGAGAAACAAATGGAAGTGTTTGCTAGGAAACTCTCATAGAAAACATAAGACTCTCACAGATTGCCACTCACCATTGGGTTCTAATCAAAGGAAAACTTTTATACCTTATAAGACATGGAGGGTTGTAGTTATATATGGTCATGTGTCAGTTTACTACCAGTAGAGCTCTAAGGACTATCTGTGGGAAATTCTGCATCTTCTGTGATTCACAGCTCTGTTTCACAGTGTTTAAAATGTTTGGATTTATTTTAAGAATATATATGGGTTTGATGGTGTTAATATATGTGGGTTTGTTGGTGTTTCCCCCCACCAAATGAAAATGCTGACAGTCTCGGAGCCGCTCTGGCATTAATGCTGTGCAAGGATATCTTTGTGACCATAACTGTGTGTAATGCCTGCTTTGGGAATAAACTCTTGGCACATAACTTCAGTGTCATTCAAAAAGTGGCACAGTTGTCAAGGACCGTGGGACATGAAAGGAAGACACTGTGCTGTCTCTTCATTGGAAAGTTCACAAATTCTGCCTAGAGATCCCTCTGATATTTTCACTTTTCAATACATAGTGCTTACCAAAAATAAAACTGAGAATTTTAAGTGCTTTCCAAATTTAATGACAGAGTTTTACATGGAAAAAAATTTCTTTTGTAATTAACTCAGCATTTTCTGGTTTATATTACCTATAAATTCCCCCAGCTAAAGAGTGAGAAATTACACAAAGATGTCCATGGGTGAGGCCTACCTTTAGCTACTGTGCCAGTATATTAAATAAAGCTCTGTTTACTTCTGGCTACTCAGCTCAGGTTAGAATTTTGTTTCTGAAACTTGATCATATTGGCAGACAACCTTAATCTCATGGTGGGCTGAGTCATTAACCATGAGAGGAAGGAAGAGTGAATTACTGCAGCAGTGACATCGAGGCAACAATAACAATGGTAAAGTTTGTCTTTTCTCTGCTTTGCAAACAAGGTCGATTCAGATGAGACAATACATCAAACCCTCCAGTTTCACTCTGTGCAGTGAGGAATAAAGAGAATTTGGGAGGTTTGAGTTAACCCTGCAGAACAACAAGAAGGTGTCCATGAGCCCTGGGTTGGATCTGCCCCAGCAGCCACTGAGGGGTGCGCAGGCAGCCCCAGCAGAGGGTGGCCTCAGGGGCTCTGTGTGGTGCTGTGGATCCCAAATCCCAGCTTGGGGAAGAGGACAGGGGCTGGCACAACCATATGGTGACAGGGATGACCTACTGACATTAATAAAAACAAACATTGCTAAGCCCTCCTCTTGGAGGGGGAAGGACAGGGCTGTGTGTTTTGAGTTCAGGTTCAGTTTGTGACTTACTTGTTCTGAGTTTTTTAATTATCCCTTTTAGCAAACGTCAGCAGAGCTCAGTTTTAAACAGAAAGAAAGAAACAAAAGAATTTGGAAAGCAGACTTTAGCTTCATTTACAACACTTCTTAGGGCTGTTTCATATAATGGGGCCGTACACCCCTACAAGGTCCTCCCCATCCCTGGAGTGTTCAAGGCCAGGTTCCACAGGGCTTGGACCAACATGGGCTAGTGGAAAGTGCCCCTGCCCGTGGTGGGTGGTTGGAACTAGATGGCCTTTCAGTCCTTTCCAACCCAAACCACTCTATAATTCAGTAAGACAAAAAAATCCAGTCTGGGGCTTAAATACAACTTCAGGTATAGCCACTCCATCTCAGCGACTCCCAGAGAGGGTGATCTCTTTCAAGACTTGCTGGAATAACAGGGTGCCAGGATGCTCTGATCATGAAATTCAAAAGAGGGAAAGATTAAAAAAAAAACCAAAAAAACTAACAGCAAGAAGCGTGTGAAATACCACAAGATCCTCCCATTTCAAAAAGCCATGACCACTAGGATAGAAATACTGACCTAAAAAAAATGTGATAGGGAAAGAAAACAGTGGCAGAAGAGGAACTTGGGAGAACCAGCCTACAAAAAACTCCTGAGGGCTCCAATAAGGCTCTCCTGAAGGGTGCACAGCTTTATCCCCCATCCAGCCCCATGGGTTTCGAGGATCGCCTTGCCTGTTGACCAGCTGATGTTGTTGCTGCTGTAATGCCTTAAGTTTTAGCTTTCATGTTTTTAAGATTCTGTGCTGCCTAGGTGTGTAGTTCTGAGCCTCATATTAGGTGCTAGTAAGCTCCATTCAGAGAGTAGGTAGACAAAACAAATCATTTTCCTGCTGAAGATCAAGGATAATGAGTACAATTTTTCGGCCCAAAAGCACAAACAATGGTGGACTGAAGAAGGAAAACAAGAAGGATGATACTTCACAACCCAAAGCTGTAATTAGACATTAAACCCCAATATGCAAATGGACCAAAACTTATGCAAGTGTGAGAGCTCATGACCAGCCATCTTTTTTGTGACCATTTTGGGGCCACCTTGGGTGTAGCCCTGGTCAGGCCCAGCCCTGCCCAAGGTGTACCCTAGAGGCCTTTCAATAAATACCTACTTTATTCTCCAGCTCTGTCCAGTCTCTGTTCCAGGTCAGCATTCCCAAGGCATCAGCTGCAGTGAACACTTTATAGCAGAGCTGTGAGGTTCCTGTGAAAATTCGGTGATTTATCTTGGTCCTTATCAGCTGAGGGGCTCCTGAGGACCCCCCAACAGGCTGTGACAGGGAGCGATGGGCAGGAAGGGCTCTGGGCAGGCCCTGCAGACCAGCCAGTGAACACATTGTGAATTTTGCTAGTGTGGTCATTTAGGGCATGAATTATGTCCAGCCTTTAACACAGATGATGATGTCTGATGCAACAGGGACTTTGGACTTAGCACATAAAAAGCTTGTCATAAATTGCTCAGTCTCCCTCCTTGCAAAGTCGTTACAACTCCAAGGTATAAGAGAACAGCATAAAATTCACACTGATCCCTTCAATTCTTTTTTAAGCATCCTTAAATCCAGCTGCTTTTCTTTTCCCGCTATACATCTTACTTTTTATAGTTAAAAGTAATTTTAAAGCAAAAAAGAACATAAACAATATACACTGACTCTTGACACTCCATTGCTTTTTTAAACTAGAATAATAAAAATTTGCAAATGAACAAAAGAGTGGGAGGAAGATATCTGATTTACAATGTTTTTGAGATAAAGAACACTATAAAAAAAGATCAATGTGAATAATAAAGCATTGTTAACTGAGTCATGACATTTCTATTCTCAGTGAAGATTTGAACAGTAGAGCTCTGCAAATGAGCACCTTGTGCCATTTTCAAAGTGGGAGGAAGACATATAATTATAATTTTTAAAGTGAAGAGAATTTAAAAAAAAAAACCTCTGTGAAAAAGTTTATTGAAAAACATATCGACATATCAATATGACATAAATTACTTTAATTTTATTAAACTGGGAGGGGGGGAAACCTCTTTTTGAAGACTGGCTGCAGAAAGCATTCCTTGAAAAGAATTTTCTTTATTAAAAACTCTTTGCTAAGATGAAACAACACTGAATGTCAGCACTACCGTATATTTATTCTGTAACTCTTCCAACAGCCAAGATCTATAAAAGAAACATATTTTCAAAACAGTTTTAACCTCCATTGTCTTGATCATTCGTATTAACATTTTTCATGTCACCTATTGAAATCCCTTAAAGGAACCTTTTATTCAGTCAAAACTAATGAAGCCGTTTTCTTAAACAGCCTCCAAAAAGTAAAAACGACGTAATGTTGTGCATTTTACTTGACATACGTTTTCTGCCATTTCACTTATTTGTGTGATGAGAGCAATACTTCATATTTATGCTATCAAATCTGCAGAGAAAAGTGATTTTGAGAGAGAAGAAAACCAACTCTGCTCTTGCTGCGTGTGCAATTTAAATCCACAGTGAAAATACAGCATTGATCAGATTACTCCAATTGAGTCATTTAATGCTTTGGCATTCCTGAAGTTAGGGCCCAGCTGTGAAATCATAGTTGGGGCCAAACGTTGCTGTTAGGTGAGTGCACATGGCTCCCATTTTCTTCAAAGGGAATGACACACATGGCCAATATTTAGCTTTCACCTCTTCCATTCTTTAGCTAGCAAAGCCAGAACCAGTGGAGTATGTGCAGGCAATTTAACAGAATTAAGAATACAATCAAGATTTTCCAGGACTTACCAGTGATTTGGGATATATAATTCAATACACATCAAAACGCAGATGCTCAGCATATTCTGAAAATCAGGCCATCTCAAATGTCTTGCTTTAAGCAGGTAAAATCATAAATTACTCTGAGTATTTTGGCCATTGGATCCTAACAAACTGGGTGTAGTACAACTCTTCAAAATTATAAACTCCAATTTCTGGCTTGGCTGGGATGCCTGGGAGAATTGTGACATCCCAACCCATTTTTGTTCCTGTGTTGGCACACAGTTCTCCCCTGCCATTACCACTATGGAATTTGAAGTCAGTGCAGGTGCCCTTCTGCAGCAGGTGACCTTAGGGAAAATCCAGGTCCTGGCTCTGCAGGTCCCCTGGGATGCATTGAGCTGCTGGGATGGCCCGTAAGTCCTTACAGGGTAAGTGCCATGGAGAGAAAAAAAGGTGCATCCCAAAAATCTAGCTGCCCGCATGCAGATCTTCATTTCAACTCAAGGTCAAGTGGAAAACTTTTCTACCATCCTTGCTGACTCTCCTCTTCACTTTCTCCTGACTCCATCTGTTCCTCACCCATCTCCTTCGTTCCGCACTCGCCTCCCTCTTCTTCCTGTGTCCATCTGTTCCCTCCTTCCTCGACACAAGTTGGGGAAGGGAAGTAAATTCAGTCATTCACTGAACAGATTTCAAGATGAACCCCCTCCCTCTCCAGTTCTAACTTCATTCATCATGGCAAAAATTATAATGAATAGAAATGTTGAAGGTGAAAATTTATTAGGGATTGTGTTGCTTTCTTATATGAAAAGCAGTTAAAGCGGCATATAAACATTGGCTTCATTCATTTTTTCTTAATATATGGTATAATTAGTGAGAAATATTAGTGGAAGTGCTTGCTATGCAGTCCATCAACACATGCCTGTCAGAGCTTAGGATCTGGGCCAAAAGTTTTTGCCAGTCCTGTGATAGATTTACAATAAGCCTATAGAAGGTTTTACAGTTAGCTGGGTCACTAATTCATGAAGTTAAAACGTATGCAATGAGGTCAAAAATTCACTATTGATAAAATACCCCCTCCTGGGATTGCACCATTAACTTTGTTACTGCAACAGCAAAATAAAGTAAACCCAAAGCTCCTGTGAATTACCAGTCCATCATTGTAAATCAGTAGAGAAGCACTTGTACGAGTTCATGATGTCATCTGAAGCCCGGGATATATTTATAGCCTTGTGTACTATTTCCTGTTTCCTTACGACAAAAATAAACAGTCTCCAAATC
Source organism: Cyanoderma ruficeps (assembly GCA_008694505.1). NCBI lineage: Eukaryota > Metazoa > Chordata > Aves > Passeriformes > Timaliidae > Cyanoderma > Cyanoderma ruficeps. The sequence goes on along the minus strand of VZDJ01000056.1, from coordinate 8,467,691 downwards.
CCCTGCATCCTTCTGCCTGAGCTCAGCAAAATGTAATGGGCACGAATCCCTGAAAGCCCCCATGATTGATATATTGGTGATATATTGGTGATATATTAGTCTAGAGCAGCTCCCTTCTGATGGGCCACGGCGCCCGCGCTCCCTCCGGCCTCTCCCATGTGGGCAACAGCAGTTCCCATGGAGTTTTTTTCCATCTGCTGCACTCGCTGCTGGGATAGTCCCACACCTCCTCCTACTTTGCCTCCCTGACACTTGGAGAGAGAAGGAAAGAAGATTTAAGCCTCCAAGCCTTAGGCATGGAGTGAACAGCCTGGCAGGCTCATCTGAGGTGGAGGAGCTCAGCATTGCTTCATGTGGGGACCTGGGCTTGCCAACACAGGACCTTGGGCATCTTGTCCACCAAGACTGCCAAGCCATGAAGGTTGGAGTTTGGGGTTAAATTTCCTCTGTCCTCCTTTGCTGATGATTTGGGATCCTCGTCTAAGGTTTCTGGGGTGTTTGGGCATGGACGATGTCCGCATTTCTTCTCAGACCTCCCAGCTCTCAAATTTTGTGTACCTACCTGAATTGCTGTGTTTGCTGGTGATGCTCTTCACCTCTTCTTGGGTGAAACTTTCTGTCTTGGTAGTTTGTTTTTTGGGTTTTTTTGCTTCCTTTCCTGAACTGAGACAGAGTTACACAAACTGTGCACCATTTCCTCTGCCAGGAAGCAAGGAAACTTGCTTCTGTTTGACCTCAGAGAAACAACTCCTGAAGTCAATGACTGCCACTAAGTGGCTGAGGGTGATAGCTTTGACAAATCACATTTATTTGACATTTATCCCTCTTCAATTTTGTTTTCTTCTCTCCACCAAGACCGTCGCACCAGCTCCCTGCCTCTACTGGCCCTCCCTGGGGTGACACCGAGCGCTGAGGACCATCCAGGTAAGCTACTGGCCCCATGCATGCAGAGATATTCCCTCCCTATTATATCCCTTAAACTATCAAGAAAAAGGTTTTTTTGTGGAAAAAGTGTTTTGTTTTTCTTTGGCTTTTGCTGTGTTGAAGCACTGCTGTCAAACCTTGAGGTCTGGGTTTCGTTGTTCTAGGAGTTCTCTCAAACCAAGCGAGTTCAGATCAAGCCTTCATACGTACAAGTTTTCATCCATCAGGTCCGATGTAGCTCTGCCTGTGTCATCTCAGGGCTGAATGGACATGGCACACAGCTCTTTCACTGATGAGCATGTGATACATTAAACAGACAGGTAGCCACAGCAGGGCACGGGATAAGGAATGGCAGGGAGAGCAGCCGGGCCTTCCCTTGGTGATTTCCCTGCACTGATATTCCAATACACCTCAGGGGAAAACTAGAAAGTTACAGATCCTAAACTGATGCACAGTTTAGTTTTCTGCACAGTTTAGCATTAACCTTTGGGACTCCTTGCTACAGGGGCATGAGGCAAAGGGCCACTGCAAGGATGAGTTTGGAACAAATGCCAGTGTGGAGTAGAGCCACAGGCTCCCTCATCCTTTGCTTGTAAGATGTGGCTGAGCCCTAGGAAGGTCAGAGATTAATCCTCCTTCTTCTTCAGTGGAGTCTCCTCCTAAACAGTGCTCTAAGAGCTGCTTCAGATTACCTGCATTGCTGCAGTCCCTGTTTAGCAGAACAGAGCACCTCTTAAACCCTCTGTCCCTTATCAAAAATAGACTTAGTGCCCTTGTACACCTCTGTACTAAATCTAATTTCAGAAGCATGCAGGGAAACTGCAGAATCCTCTTCTCCAGGACTGCAAGATGCTGGTTTGTGCCTAAAGCCAATCAAGAGAAATAGAGGTCAGGGGACATACTGCAAATGCCAGTCTTGGTATCACTGCTCCTCCCTATTAACCAGAGGGATCTGGGGCTGACATCAGTGAGAAGCAAGTGACTTACTCTGTGCTTTCATGAATTTAGACACTGTAGTCAGCCATCTGAATCGCCCAACTCCAAAAAGAAAAAGAGAAAAGAAATTCCATGTGAGTATTGAGACTATCTTTAATACAAACATGGGTGAACGATCCCAGTCTGCTACTGCAGCAGCCAAGGCGTGTCCCAGCTTCCCTGTGTGAGGAAGAAAGTTGCTACTTCATACTACTTAAAAATGGCACATTGTGGGGGTGTACCTTTAGCAGCCTCTGCCTAACAGTCTAACACTGAATAATCTCAGATTTCTTCATCATGATACACTTATTTTTTCCTTTAAGTTCACTTCAGTGGTTGATTTCTATATGTTAAAAACACAGACATATGTGGACATTTGAAACTGAACACAGGCTCTTAAAAGAGAGTCACAAAGTTTGACCGTCTTCCCATCTCTAATTGTAATTTAGGGGTTTTTTTTATATTCTCATTTAACAGAAATCATAAATAGTATCAGTAGTATGTAATACATTTTTAAGCCTATTTAGGTACATATATTTGTTCCAAACTCTCAACCTACTACTGTTCCATCCAGCAACAAACTCTAATAGGAAAAAAAAAAAGTGCTAACCACCTTTTTTCTTTTTTTCTGCTGGTCTAGCACAATCTTTATTTCTTCAGACACTTTGTGCAAACATTAAATTGATAAAAGACATAATGTAGATGGACCCACGGCTGAACTGAAGGTAATTGCATAAAAATGAAATGGAGACCTATAATTGTACACTGCTTTAGCCTCACCCGCAGTGTTTTCTGGAAGCAAGGATCTCACTTGTCATAGCAAGTTGCTTGTTACAGTGATTGCATGAAGACTTGATCTAGCTGTACAAGACAAGTATAACATTACTGAAAGGGAGCTTTTCAAACTAAGAGTCTGACACTAAAATGTACTGTATTTTCCAAGATGTAGTATGCTTTAACAAACAGAAGAGTCCCTGAGTGACAGCTTTTGTTACCCTTTTGTTTGATGGTGCTGTATTGAAAAATTCAGGTTATGTCTATGCCTTTCTATTTCTGGTTTTGATTTCTCTTCAACAGCACTTCAAGAATAAAAATTGACTCAAAGTATGAATAGTAGAAGTCGGTGGATACAGTAAATGTTAGTCTGGCATTTGCTGATTACTTCTGTCAGACTTTTTTTTTAGTCTCGCGTCTTGAATGCTTAAATGCATTCCGTGGGCCATTGTATTGTTGCAGAATTGGGGAACTCAACAGATATATCATGAATTAAAACATATCTAGTTTTGATTTTTGGGCAGATTTTCAAAGTGTAAAATAATAGTTATTCTTGCCTAAGCCTTTTGATCTGATCCGTGTGTATCCAAAGGCTCAGCCTGGGTGTAGCTCTCAGTGTGAACAAACAGGACCCAATTGTAATATTGGCACCTGAATAACAGGTGGGGCTTGTGTCTTTTGGACTCACAAAACCATTGTTATCCAATAAATCCAATGCCTAAAGCAGGACATCTCTTCCTCCTGAGCTCTGCTGCTTTAATCAGCACAACCTCTCCTGAAGATGGTTTGTTGTTGAATGAAAGTGCAGGCAAACTTGTGAAATGTCACTGATTCATAAACACTGGAAAAAGATCACGACTATACATGCAAGGACATCCAAAATACATGAGTTTTCACATTCTGGACTGAAGAGGCTGGCCAAGAGGTCAGAGGGGAAAGAAAAACAGTGTATTTGCTTAGTTTGAGGGGAAAACCATCAGGAAATCGTCACAGACGGGCAAATCCCAACATGCACAGCCCTGGATGCTGATTTCCTGTGACCAAGGGTACAACCTCAGGGGAGAGCTGCTGTGCTCTGCAGCACAGAGAGGAGTCTCAGAAACCTGTAACTGTCAGGTTTGGTGAGCATTATGGTGAAGGAAAGCCACAGGCGAGATGGGAAGGGCAGGAGAGGCAGTGGCTCTGGAGGGGAAAAAAGTATCCAGCACCGTTCTTTGCCTTCTCCTCCAGGCCAACCAAAGCCAGCTCCCCCAGCCCCTGCTTACACAGAAGGTCTTCCAGACCCCTCACCACTTCAGGGGCCACCACTGGGCTTGAACTAGATACCATGTATCTCTCAAATCCTTGTTTCCCTCCTCTTCAAACTTTATGGTTCCACCGGTTTTTCACTTACCCTGCAATCCATCCATCCCATCCACATTTCCTCCTCTTGGCTGCAAGGGGGAACAGTCTCATCAAGGTTTCTCTGTTAGCTTTTCCTTGGCTTTTCTGTAACATGTGTCAGAAGTCAAAGGTATCTAAAACCCAAGAGATATGCAGGGCCTCTCTTCAGGCTCCCTGCAGCCAAGTGCAGACAAACCACTTTAGTGCACTTACAGTTCCTCTCAGAAAGTAGCATTTGCAAAACTGGTGTTTGTAAAGATTGATTTTCTGTATATAGCTCAAGAGCAAGCATATCACAAGATTTAAGTGAGATAAAAAGTGAGGCTGTGCTTGATGTGAGGTGCAGGAGTTAATCAGCTGTAGATAAGAACTGATGAGGTTTTATCTTCCCACCATGGAGAGAATGACTGTGTTTCTTGGCCACTTGATCACTCGAGAGGGTGAGCGAAACTATATATCAGCCCCTGTTTATCTGTGCCTGAGAAGCCCTTCAAGAATAAATTGAACTCAGAACTCTTCTTAACCTTTCCCCTAGTTGGGGCTTAAAACTAAGCTCTCCCTCTGGTTTTTGAGCTGCCTCTCTGGCACGCTGACAGCATGTGAAGTATCCCATCTCCTAGTTGACTTCCAGGCCAACAACGCAAGTGAGGATGAAGTTATGAAATAAGGAATCTGGATGCTAAACAGAGACCATCTGGCTGTCTTTGCTACAAGATTACGAGCCGCAGTGAGCTGGCACATCTGCATCCAGGTACCGCCTACGTGCACATTGTTGGCCTTTAATTTAGGGAAACAAAGTTGCAGCTTTGAAAAATAACGAGGTAATTGTTTTCCCTTCTTTTAATGTCACGAATTGAAGTTGGGATATCAAACTCGAAGTAGATGTCAGCCGAGGCAATAGTTCTGTTTTCTTTCCAAGCCTGATCCCACCTACTGGAAGTTAATTATTACTTAGCCTGTAAGTCCTCTGGCTTTAAGAGAAAACCTTAGAAGGCAAGTTCACAAATACCTTTGCTATGAATAAACCTCTGTAAAGAGACTGAAATCATTAGGTAAGAAGGGTTAGGCCTTGGAAGTAAACAACTGTAGGTTTGAAAATTCTGCATATGTTATTCTTTCTGATCTCTGCCTTGGTATCATAGTCTCTTTTTTGCCTAATCCCAACAGATAACCAGCTTACAAATGAAAAACACACAGATGAAAAGCCTATGAAAGGTATTGTTATGAGTTCTGTCGCGGAATTCAGCATCACAGACACTTCATCAAAGGGTACCAAAAATGAGAAGAAATTGTCAGATGCAAGCAGATCATCCATTGCTTCCCTGGAGAAATGCAGAGAATTCACTTACATTGAAGATGATGCATCAGTACATCAGAGAGACAGTGACGGTATGTTTTATAAAACAGATCACATTTGAGCTGATTTCTAAATAATGCCCACTGCAAAAGAGCTATGTATAACCAACTCAAAATTAAATGTTGAACAGGAGGTTCAAGAACATCGCCAAAAGCAATGTTAAGTTGCCCTGCAGACATTTGTGTGATAGATGAGAATTTCTAGAAGATGATCTTAAATTGTCAGTGATACTAAAGTCATAGAAGAGGAGCTTGGAGCCTATTGTGCCACAGAGCATTTGTACTTTAGTAATGAGTGTTTGCACAGAGGCACCAGTGTCAGTATCAGATAAATTTATTCCTGGTTATTCTAGTGGATGTTAAAAAAAGGCTCTGTGAAGTATTTTAGAAGTTTCTTTTGAGTGCCTTTTGCAATAATGGATTAGTGTGTTACATCCAATGGAGCTGGGATCTGTCACGCATATCATTTAACAATTCCTAAATTAAGCATTTCTAAATACAGATCAATAAAGTGCCCCCTTCTCCAGGAATCATTAACATCTCTATTGTGTCACAGATCCTTACAAAAGGCATGTCTCTGATACATCCATTGGGGTACACTTAATTTCAAGAAAGGACCTGAAGTATTTATTTTATTTAGGGGACTTGTCCTCTTGTTCAGACACTCCCTATTTTTGAATTTGAGGACTATCTCAACCATTACTGGCACACAGGTGTGTACCATGTGATGCAAATAACAGATTTCATTCTCCTTAAAAAAGCTAAACGTGAAGGAAATTAACAACAAAAAAACCCCCAATCTGTGCTTAATTAATAATGTTAAGGGCTGGATAGAAGCCAGGAAAACCAAAGGAAGACAGATTTGTGGTTGTCACTGCATACTCAGCTCACTCCACTCTGACAACTCACTGCTTATTCCGCATACATGAGGCCAAATCCTGTTTGCTGTTGCTTGGAGAACCCCTGAAGGCAGAGCAATAGATGAGGAAATTGGTGATTATTTTGTTCCCTGTGCTCAGACAACAGCAAATACAACACTCAGAGGTCTCACCAAGGATGACCAGAAAGGCTTCAGCAAGCTTTGGACCAGGGTTGTTCAGAGCATCATCTGTGCGAGCAGATGCCACCAAACAAGAGCAGGAAAACTTAGAGATGAGGCGTGCTAAAAAAAAATTATTATAAATTCTTCTTTTGTGCTAATTAATCTAGTAATGGAGAGAAGGAGAGCTGAGGTCATTGTTCTCACTGAGATAAACGCAGTAATGCCGTTTGGCAAACAGCAGGGAAAACAGAGGGGAAAACAAGAGATTGCATCTTCTTTCATGCAGTTTGTGGCTAATTTATTTTCAAATATATAAATGAATGCATAGGAATGGATGTCTAATTGCTAATATGTATTATTTATATACATTACCCCACTTAAAACAGGACCAAAAAGCCTCGCACATGCAGATTTTTTGAAATGTGTTACATCCATTATCACAGTTCATGGTGTGTGCTCTGATGGGAATTTAAAAGCATCTTTACTGCACATCACAGAGTCTGTGCTGAAACATTACTTTATTATTAAAATCTTGTGCTTTTTGTGTGCTCCCTTTCCTGGATGAAGCCCTAAGAATCATATCTATTCTCTCCAGATTACATAAGCACCATTATGGTTAACACATTCAGGAGAAAAAAAAAACTGTTATTAAAAAATGGATCTTTGGAGAGAGAGAAAAAAAATTGCCAAATCCTTAATTAAGACATAATTTTGAATTCTGTCTCTCACATCAATGTATAGGATAGAAATTTCATAAACATAAGAGATGTAAAAAAATAGTCTTAATTACACCAAGGACTATTGGATAAAATGATTACATTTTCTACAGTGTAAATTTCATACAATTAAATGCACTGGTGTCACCTTATTAAATGTTTCAATTTTATAATTATTTCAGTTCATTTAGCTAGAAAAAAATATAAGCATGAATTTACTAAGTATCACCAAAATCTAGTCATTCTTATTTGACAGAACTGACTTAGAAGTTAGTTGTGCTTGTCTGAACCTAAATAAATCCTGACATATTTAAATAAGTATTAAAATTGATAACGTTGGTGATGATATGCCACTTAGAAAGAAGTTCAGTCATATGCTATTTGTTCTTGCTACCTGCTTTAACTGCCTTTTCAATAAAGAAGCTGGAATGATTTTTTTTTTAATTTTGTTTTTCATCAAGAAAGCTTTCTAAAAAAAAAATAGCATAATTCTGGAAACTTCCTGGCAGTGAACTTAATGTTACGTGAGCTAGAAAATGCCACAACAGAACCAATGCAGTTGAATGAGTTCACAGTTAGTCATCCTAGGGCAAGAAATGTGGTTATAACCATATGCTTTCCTCAAAGAACCAATGAAAAGGCATTCATATTGTTGAAGGCATTTTTCCTTTCCAAAAACAAGAAGGGAAAAGAAAAAAAAAAAAAAGAAAGGTCTGGGTCTGTGCTCCAATTGGATTCACACAGTTGGAATCTCACACCTGCTGCACCCAAGGAGCCTCCCCAGATGCTGGGGGCTGAGGGGTGCAGAGTTAATTAGTTGATTTTTGGGAGGGCACAAACATAGCACAGAGTTTTAGTCATGGTGACCAAGTTCTCAGGAATATCCACCGGCTCCAGGCACACATCCTACATAATCTATTTTCCAAACTTTTGTCTCCTTAGAAAAATTGACATTTGTGAATGAAAAGGTGAGAAGCCCGTTTGATGGGGACCTGGCAGGACTCTGAGCTGAGACTTGGCCACCACACTGCCCTCTCTGGATGCCCTTCTCCACACCTGATCCTTGTCCTTGGTAGTTTAAATTTTTTACTGCAAGTTCTTGTGAAAATGAAAATAAACTCCAGTGTCACCTGTGCTGGTGTTGTGGTTTAATCCTGGGCAGCTCCTCAGCCCCACACAACCCCTCACTCACTGCCCCAGTGCAGAATGGGGGTGCCAGAAGGGTAAAAGGAAGAAAACTCAAGGGATGAGATAAATACAGTTTAAGAGGACAGAAAGGGAAGGAAAAAATAAATGAATAAATAAATAAATCAGAATATACAAAACAAGGGATACACGTTGCAATTGCTCACCACTCACCCACTGATGCCCACTCAGTTATCTGAGCAGAAACCCCTGCTCATTTTCTCCCTAATTTATATTGATGCCATATGGTCTGGAATATCTTTCTATCCAGCTGGGGTCAGCTGTCCTGGCTGTGTCCCCTCCCAGCTTCTTGTGCCTCTCCAGCCTCCTTGCTGTCTGAGCATGAGAAGATAAAATTTGGTTTAAAGGGCTTGTTCTTCTGGATTTCACTGCCACAGAATATTTCCATTCAAGTTCTTTTCATCCAGCTATTGCTTTTCCAGAGCAAATAAAATAGAAAATAAACCTTTCACTTATCTCTGTGGAAATAATTATCATCACTGTGTGTTTAGCCAACTCCTCTCATTTCTGTGTAGCCACACTGGCCTAAACCTGGCTAATCCCAGCTCACACTTGTTCTTACGTCTCCCTGCTTTTCCTCTCTCTTAGATGAATGTGCAACACTTATCCTGGCCTGCTTGTTCTGCCAATTTTGGGACTTTCTAATAATGCTGCCTGATACCTGTGAACATTGGCTGACAGATACCTGTTGTCCATCCAATAGATATTACCAGACCTCCGACGAAGACCACGGCAACAACGACTGCAACTGTGACTGTGACATTGATTGCAGCCTCTTTGAGTCCTGCCACGAGACTGGGGAGTGCCTGGAACTGGCCATGGAGATTTCAGAAGTCTGCTACCGCTAATAGGAAAATAATTGACAAAAGTTCCTCAGAACTACCTGACAGATCACAAAGGAGATTTTTTTTTTTTCTTTTTAAATATTAATACTAACCAGAGGTTTTGCCAATGAGGACTATGTGCATCTTGTTGCTCCCTCCCTGGAGGTCTCTATATCTGTACCATTCTGGTGGCATGATATCACAAACTGCTGAAACCAATAAAGGACAAAAAAGGGTCTTCTCTGCCATAGATGACAACAGAATTCCTAAGTGCCAAGCGTGCCCGCTGCTTTACCCATGGTCAATCCAAGCTTTTATAAACCTTTAATTGCTTTTAACACTGATTTCCCCACTCATAAACACAGAACAAATTAGGACATTATTTTAGGACTGATATATATATTAGTTCATCTTCCTAATGGATTCATGCCTAAACGTGTATTGCACATTGTTGGTTATTATAAATAATTTATGATGTAGCATCATTTTATAATTAAAAATTTATTTATTCAATCTCTTAAAACACTCTTATATGCCCAGTGTAGGTAGGGGAAAAAAAATTAAATGAATTAGAAACCATGCTACTGGTAATTACAGCAAATGTCACTGAAGATCTCCAGTGAATTTTGTGGAGGAAGCATTTTCACAGAGCAGTGCAATCTGACAGTGTATTAATGTGCTGGCCCATGGTTATGTAATAACAGGTTATGCCTATTGTTCATTAGTTATAGGAAAGGGCTCCTTTCCTTAAGTGTAATTAGCCTAAATGGGAACTGACTGCACACTTCCAGAGGAGAATAACCCTGTGGATAACCAGCAACTCCTTTCCTTGATTGTCACTTGTAAGACTCCTGCAAGAAATAGAATATTGCCACCTATTGCAGTGCATCTCCACCTGTGCACAAAAGATCACAAAATGACAGTATCTATCCTGGCTGTGCTTTCAAACTCCCTCTATCTCTTCTCTGATGGCAGGTCTGATTAATAAAAAGGAAATGCATGTTTCACATCACACATATGACAACAAAAACATGTAAATTCAGCTGCCTGAGGGTGCAGAACACAGGTATTAAGCACAGAGGAAAATAGAGAGTTGTTTGCTCACATTAGGTATTTATAGGCTAACACCAAAGTCAGCGTTTGCTCTGTATAAGTGCTAAAATTTCTCTCAAAACCCCCACTGATCTCACTGCAGAAGTGCCCGTAGAATCCCAGACAAGGATCCTGGGCAAGGTACTGGGATATTAAGCATTTCTAAAATCATTGAGGCCACTTGTTTATTAATCAGAGTAGTCCTGGTACACAACTATTTAATGGGGGAGAAAAAAAATCGTGCATTTCCTTTCCTTAGCCCCCCTCTGAAAAACTCATGTTTTCAAAAAATCAGAAAGCAAGAAACAGAACCACTGACAACCACTGTCCATGTGTCTTACAAAGCTAGTGACCAGAAGGCAACAAACCTCAGCAATGCAGCGAGCAGCCCAGAACACCTCATTTCTCTGCCCCTTCCAGGACAATGGTGGGGAATAGAGGAGATTTGCTTATCCTACACTGTCCCATTGTGAGCTGTAGTCCCCTAAAGGAGCTAAATCATTAGTCCTTCATCACCATCCCTGTCCCAGGCTGCTGGTTGGGTCTACACCCAAAACCCACAGCACCCAAAACCCACAGCCATCCAGGAGGCACTGGCTTGGGTCACCCACCCCAAAATGGGCAATGCTGAGTTTTGATGCTTCAATTTGCATTCCCCCACAGAATTTTGATCTTAAATCTTCCAAAGCTGAGGTAAACTCTCACTGCTACGCACCAGGCCACAGAGGCTTGGATCATTCTATCCTTTCTACCACAGGTTGTCCTTGACAAAGTGGCATGTGGGGATTTATGAATAAAAACTCTGACCTGAGGCATTTAGGGGTCAGAAAAGGGGGAAGCTTGTTCCATATACCATTTCCTAGAGAAGCACCAATAAAGATGTACACTGGTAGTCCTTGCTCCTGATGCCAATCTCCAGAAGGGGATATTTCATGTGCAATGGCTGGATGGAGCCCAAGAGGGGAAACCAGAGTGTGGCATACCCCAAAATGTTGTCAGTGAGGAATCAGAGATGAGGAACTTACCTTTGATGCTGGGATGTCTTGTTCCAGTTCTGAGTCTGCAAGAAAAATCACACTGATCACACCAGTATTATTCATGGTAAGTGAAGTCTCATTCAGCTGTGGAATTGGACTGGGGGCTTTTGGCACAATGTGGATTTTTTTCCAACTCTTTTTTGAAGAATCATTATTCAAAAGCTTTTTTTGTGTGTGTGTGTGTTGTAATCCATAGGTTGACATACCAAGGTCATGTCTGCTACAGGGCACAGGTAAGCTCAGAAACAGAATTAGTATAGCCATGATTTGACACGATGTCCCAGCAATATGAATGGAACCACACTGGGATATATTGAGAGCTGCTGTTGTAATGAATGGTGATGTTTTAAATAATGCAGCAATATCTCCTTTCCTAAAGTGTACAAAGGGCACATTTCTCAGTTTCCTGCTTTAGGAAGTAGATTTTTTTGAGACCTTTTTGAGCAATGAAACCTTGAAAAACACGTTACTTCATACAACACAGTAGAATCAGCAGCTTATCATAACTTTGTTTTCTTTCATAAAGTTGCTAATTGCAACATTTTATTTTCATGACACATAGGAAGACTTAAACATATTGACACCCGAGAAAGTCAGTCAGACTTTTCCACTAACTATTCCAGAAACTCTTTGAAAAGCCATCCTATTCCCACACAAAGCTGACTTCCTAGTGCAGAAAAATCCCCATTTATCAGATCTGAACATGGGTAGACGTTCCAGTGAAACCGAAGCATTCGGAACAATTTGAAGCTGTCTCTGTATTTTTTATTTACTGGGAAGGAAGGTCTGGGTGCTCGAGTGGGAGGCTTTTGGGTGGATGGCTGTTGGGAACATGTTGGACTCAGCTGTGCTCCCGGGGAGATGTCAGTGTGTGAAACCAGCTCCTGAGAACAACAAATAGAAGTTCCCATTTTGCAAACGGGAACAGCGCTCCGACACGACGCCTCTCCCCGGCACCAGAAATGCACTGACAGATTGCTTGGGGGAAGAGAGAGACAGAGAGAATAACGGAGAGCTGCATTGCTACCTTCCACAGGAAAGGACCATGGGGTGCTCTCTAAGGATCTCCTCTTGGAAATGACCCAGCAGTCTCATCCTTGAGACAAAAACATCTTTTCACCTCCTTTCACTCTGTTCTCAGAACACAATACGGATTAGGGTGTAAACTTTAGGGGAATTGATGTTTGCTAAATATTGGAAAAGCCTCTGAGGGCTTCCTAAAGTTTAAAGATCAGTTATCTCAGAGGCTATTAAGTTCTCTGACTGACCATCAGCCCTTCCATAATGCTATTCTGGTGCCTTACTCTCCATGTACAATGAGTCCCTTAGATGTGGGGCTGGCAAAAATTATGTCATGTACATCCCCAAATATAGGGATGGAATGTATTATATTGCCTCGTTCGACTTTCTTCTGCTTCCTAAAGCACTTTGATCATTCATATTCTCTCGAGCAATCATCAACTAGAACAACCAACATCTTCCAAATGTCCAGACAATGCACAGCTCTGCCTTAACTCCACTGCTGCTTAGGGATTCAGGCTGAATGCTACAGCTGGGCTCTAGAAGGCTTTGGTTCTCAGGAAGAAAGCAAAATACAAGAACAATTAAGAGGCTTGCAATTGTATTTCTCCTATTATGCTTGTACAGTATCAAAAAAAGTTCAATAGCGTCAGACTAAAAATGTATGCATCTATAAAATTCTTCTTTTAATTATATGGAACGGGTGGTTCCATTGCTTTCATCTGTTTGGGTTCTTTTAAATGCAAGGTAAGTTTCCTATTATGCAAGAAAATGAGTTTACCAAGCAGACTGGGATTTCCAGGCACTGCTCCACTATAATTCACTGTAACTGAGCATTAATCATGATTAATAATCTATCATTCCTGTGGTTTAGGAAAATAAAAAGGAGGACTTTATTGAGAAACTGCCCTTTCTCTTAGCATACTTCACATAATTGCACAATGGAACAATTCTAGGGAATTCATTATTCTGCTGGTAATGATCTAGATTTCCTTAACATTGCACACGAATGGGAATCGTTGCCATCTGATGGATGTTCCATGGCCTGTACAAAATGAGTTGGTGGGTGCAAGCCAATTCATAATGGATGTGTGCCCATATCACAAAAAACACCATTATAATTGGTACCCCTAGGAAAAATGCCAAGGTCTGAGTGTAAACAGAGCACTCTCTGTCCCAAGAGCTCGCGCTTCCGTGGTCAGAGTTGAAGCACAACAGAATGAGCAATGCTGAACTGCATCTGCTGCCTCTGTACAGGGCTTTGCTCTCCTGAGGTAACACTTGGCATCTTGGACCCTCTGTAAAATAAGAAGAAAGCTCCCTCTGAATGGCAACACTTGTGCCTCTTCCCCCACCATCACTAAAGTCATCGTGGGGGCTGTGCAAGTATAAAACGGAGAGGAGACTGTCACTGCCACAGTCCATAATTTGTTCTCTTTCTAAGTGTGTCCAGAAAAAAATATATTGTCACTAAATGTGAAGAGTCTGTTCATCAATCCTTACTTGAAATCTGGGAAATCTTCCTCTCAGAAAAAGCTGGAAGTCACAGACTTACCACTTCCTAGTGCTTTCCAGTGGGAGACACCATTTCCCTTGTGTGGAAGAGGGACCAGGGACTTCCAACAGAGACATTCACAGGTCGTTGGAGTACATTGCTTATAAAATAAAGAGAGAAGAATGAAGATATCTCATGGACATTCTATAGATGGCCTGCATGAACAGAGCAGTTAAAGCAGCAAAATAATATTGGAAAAGTCTTCTCCCTTATTAGAGAATCCTGCAAATCAATCAGTCATTCACATGCCCACACCACGGTAAATTGAAATGACCATGGTGAAAAGAGAGGAAAAAAAACTTATCCAAATGCATGGAAAAATCACCATCAATGTCATTAAAATGCAGACTCAATTTATATTGCCAGTTTTGCCATGCTTCCTACAAAGTGAAAAATAATGCCAGAGAGCAGTGAGGAAAATATTATTAGATCAACTGTATAAAAAGCATGAATGATTCCATTAGCAAGCACAGCTGAGAAAAGACAGGATTTAAATCAAATCTAAATATGATAAGATTACACAGCCAAAGTGACATGTCCATTATAGAAAACATACAGAAGAAGAAAAACAAAAGCAGAATTTTGGTTTTATGCTGTAAAACATGTTCTATCTCATGCAGCATTTAAAACCTGATGGAAGCGTCCTGTCAGCTCTGCAATTTTATACTGTATTTGTTCTAGGTGAGTCACAAATGTGCAGATAATTCAGAACAACCTTTGTTCATCTCTCTTGCAGTGTATTTGCATCATTCTTCCCTTCAGAGAGTCACTGTGCTGTATCACTTTATACAGTCTTCACACAAACCCTTCTAATGGAACAGCAAAGCTGCCCACAGAACCACAACTCCACTTCCTGAAATCTTTTGAGGTGTTGTAGCTTGGTGTTGCTCCATGTGGAAGGTGAAGCAAAATGTACCAAGTTTTGGCGTTAAATGGGACAGCCAACAGTTTAAAATATAAGGATCAGGTTTTCTAATGTGTTCTCTTTTGGAACAGGAGAGTTCAGCCTCCACTTCATGAGGCTTTTCATCAAAAATACAGTTGGAGGAAATCTTCCTCCAGGAAGCATTTTTTGGATACTGCTGTGTCAAACAAATTCTTCTGTATTTGTAGAGAGAGAAAAAGAGTGAGAGAGAGACAAAGGTAAAGGATGAAGATGCAGGAAGAGATGGGGTATCTTTGAGTAATGTAATTGAGAGCAGTTGTTCCTCACTTGTGAGCTCTGATTGCTCTGTGAAGTTTTCTCTTGTCAGAGTAATCCTTGTGATTTCTGCTGCACCAGAAGCAAATGAGCCATGGGATGAAAGCAGGATGAGCCTTTGCCCCAGGTCTCAAAGATTTCTGCTCCCTCATGTGCTGCCCACCCCTGTCCTTGTTTACATCCAGGTGGTCTCTCTGATAAAAGTTTTATTTGTAAGGGATTTCACCACGGTTCAAAATCAGGAGTGGAGAAGGACACACATCAGTATTCATCTTCTCAAAGATATAATCAAATATTAATCCATTTTAAACCCCTCGATTTTACTATGCATTTCAATTTTCCTGTAATCTATAACCCGTACACACCATAAAGTCATCACTGAGAGGAGAAGCTGGAAAAATCCAGCTACCTTTCCAAATGGAAATCAGAATATATATTTTTAGCTACATTAAGCCAACTGCATGCAGCTCTGCACACTTATGTAATTCCCACATAAAAATAATCCATAATATTCCAGAGGAACAAATCCAATTTTTAGTCATATAAATTTTCATATAAGTCCATCAAAACCTATTCCAAAAATGTCTCAGTCTTTTTGAGTGCTAGAGTTGGAACAAAAGAGCGAGTCCTTTAAAATGCCTTTGGAGCTTCCAGGGATGTTAAATCTAATTGCCCTTAGCATAGCACCGATCCACAAAGGTTTAAGTCATGGAAAATGTATTTTACCTTTATACAAGGTATACTATGCAAAGTTTATCATGGCACAGTAAAGTCGTGTCTAACTTGCTTTGTGCAAATTTCAGACAGAAAGAAATTAACCTTTGATGCTTCACTTTGACTAACCAGGACAGAAAAATGTGGGTCCTCACTGCAGACACAAAATATTTTATCAAATGACATGATGCAGCGTGGTATGATATGATAAAATGTCCATTTGTGCATTTGGGTCTATATGTGCACGCAGAAATCCATATTTAAACTCACAGATATTTATAGCAATATCTCCATGTTCCAAGAAACAAGAAAGGAGGGAGAGTAGGCAAAGATTAATTGTGATAGAAACCTTCTTAAGACAAAGCCAGAACCAACACTATTTGTTAATACCCTTAGAAGCTGTATAATCATCCCAGCTGAGGCTGTGGATAAATTTTCCAGTGAAAGGGTTGTTCATGACAGAGGGATGACTTGCTAAAGCCGACCTTGCAGCACCATGGATGTTTGGAAATGCTCATTTCCCTGGGGAGTTTCACAGGGCTTTGGCAGCCCACAGAAAGAGGAATGTCCCAGGCCCTTGCCTGGCAGCCTGGAAAGTCCTGGACACTCAAGTCAACCCTGTGTTCCATTTCATGAAAATATTAAATAACAACTAGAAGAAAAACCACCCTTTTATTATTCCAGAGAAAGTTCTCTTTGACAATCCTCCTGCATGAGGTCTTTAATTTTCTAAAATCTATCTGAAGGAATATTTTTCCCCAAACTCCAGAATCTCTGTTGGAATAAACCTCCCTGGTTTTACCCACAATGGCTCTGTCAGAACCCCTGTTTATAGGCATAGGAGCAACTAGGTCTGAGCCAGAGAGCTCCTAACTTTACAGGCAAAAGAGGGAACACTACAAGACTGCACAGTCTGCCACGGGAAAGCAGAACAAAGGGACCAAGGACGGATTTTTTTTCCCCTCAGAGAACTTTATTTCTCAGCTAGAAACCTGATCTGCAGCGAGGGGAGCCAAGGGACAAGCCGTGTTTATAACACAGCCAAGGATGCCGTTCCCTCGGTTCAGTCCCCCAGTGCACTCAACACTCCTAAGCTACATCTGCTCTATAAAGGCCCAAGAAAACTTAGGCAGCCTTAAAAAAAAAAAAAAAATTAAAAAAAATTTGCAATGGCACGTCTTCTTAACCAGCATCATGGAAAAGTCATGCTGCTCTGCATATAGCCTTCAGGATTGTGTCTGTAACACTTGAAATCCTGCCCAAGTCTGGCTCCGCTCGCGCTAACAGGTACTCTGTGTGCTTCTGCATCTTTTCCTACAAGCAAATGTTGCAACTTTCCCATTGCGACAGCTGTAAGAGGCATTCACTTTACTCTGTTTTTCCTTAACACTCCCGATTCTTTTTTTATCTAGTTGGGAATACACTCAAGCGCTAATGGCACTCGTTCAGCCATCCAGGGAAGGCGCAGCCTCGCCTTCCTAGCTATTTGTATTCCTTCATTTTGGCAATCTGAACTTTGCCAAGATCCAAATGCCTGATATTTAACTTAGATTCCTCCCTCTTAAGGTCAGAAGGCACCAGTAATATTATCTGGCAACACAAAATCGGCATCTACTTGGAGAAAGGAGGTTTTAAATCAATCATTCCTCCCTCTTACCCGTGTAAGTAAGGGGATTCCATGTGCCAGGCAATCAAGTCACCACTGACAGATGAGACAGGTGACAGACCTGCATCCCCACGCTATCACTGCTGGTTTGTTCACCCCAAGGGACGTGGCTCCTGCTGCATGATGGGGATCTACAGTTGCTGGTGTTTGCTAATCGCTCAGCACAGGCTCCTTCTGCCACTGCCTGATGGAAAAGTCCCGAGAGGACAAAGCAGAGATATAGCTCTTAAGGTTCCAAAGACATAGTTTCGTAGAAAAGGACATGCTCTGGGGTTACACACCATTAACACTTTCAGCTGTCAGCCCTATGGGGTGGTTCAAAGCGTAGGGTACAGGATCAGCGCAGTCCTGCACAGTGGAAAATGGCCCAAACCACCCTGTGAGCCACTTCCAAATCCTTGAATCCACGTGGAGAAGGTGACTTGAGCTGTATAAGAGGAAATGGCATTAAAAGCCCTACAAAAGCCATTGGTAAGGCAAAGCCAGCAGAGCTGCAGGGGAGCTAAAGGAGCGTGGCGACAGCCAAAAAATTCAGAAACTCCTTCAGCAACCAGGAGAGAGACAAACCACCACCCAGGCGGGTCTGACATCAGGGTTTTGAACAGGAGCCTTCAAAGTTTTTTTTATTTTTTTATTTTATTTTATGAGGCTCCTTTTCTTGAGGCAGGGCACAGCAAATACTCCGTTTAAGGCTTCCGTGGAGTAGAACCAGAAATATCCAGCCTTGCGAATCTCCTCCCCAGCCAAGCGCTGAGCCGAGACATGCAAAATGAGCGCCCGTCAGCTCCGTGCCAGCGCAACAGAAGGCAGAAGTGCTTCAAGGAACTTGTGACAGGTTCCCTGGATGCACCAATTCGAGATGGGCCAATCCCTGCTTGAAATGTGCAAACTCTCACACTCCTTGGCATGACCGCACAGCCAAAATGCACTTTTTTTCTTTTTTTTTTTTTAAAGGATTTAAAGAAAACACGACCAAAGGGACAGGAACGCGGAAGAATTTGGCAATGGGGAGCAGATGCTTTTCCTAGGGAGGAGACAGGACTTAGTTTGAAAAAGGTTTGAGGGAAACTTTATATATAGAAGTTGAATGAAGTTGCTGAAATTTGTTTTATGGGAGAATGTCTAACTTGCAGGGAGGACTGTACCCTAAACAGTCACACCCAGGAGAGCAGCTCTGTGGAGATTCACTGGGGGGAGTGAGGCAACTTCAATTGTACGAACATCAGGGTTTTGGTTTACCCACAGCAGATCCTGCTGGCAGCCACCACCACCAGCCATCACAACCCAGGTTAGCCAGGTTTTGTCATCAGTGCTCTTTAACAACCCCTCTGGAACCCAGGGGTGACACACCTGGAATGGCTGCAGCCAGAGGGTGAGCTGGTGTGTGGGGCTGGAGTGGGAGACAGAGAGAAAGGGGATCAAAACGCATTTAAGACACAAACAAGAAGTGCAGAGACTCAAGATGAACTCCAAAGTTGCTGGCAAGGAAGAGATGAAACACAACCAGCAGTCATGAGGAGGGAGGTGGTACAGTCCAGGCTTCTTCCTGGCTAGTGGGATACAGATTTTTGTTGAAATTTGCCTGAGAACTGTAATGGTGCCAAGCACAAAATGGAAAGAAAAGGAAGGACAGGCTGACTTGGGAGGGATGGAGTTTCCTACCTGAGACAAATAGCAGGTTTGAGGAAAAACTTCCAAGAATAGAATAGAAAGTTCTACAAGAGAAAGAAGACAAAGAGCATCACTATTCTCCTTTACTGCACTAAAAAAGGGTTTGCAACCATAGCAAGTCTGAAATACTTTATTCCAAGACTTCAGTTACATCTTGAGCTGAGCCTTTACATCCTTCCGTTAAAAAAAAAAAGAAAACATTTGAGGTTGTCTGGGATTCAGACCTTTTCATACTGGCGTTAATTTTATTTTTCAGGCTGAACAGGATCACTCCTCGTTCACATTTTAGGGCCTCCCTATAAAATTAGCCTGGGAAAGCAAGACAATTGGACTGAAAAGTTTGGACTTGCCTCAGCTTTGGGACACTGTAAAAAAACTTATGTTTCCCTGGAAATACTCCCCATTTGACCAAACTAAACCTGCTCTATTTCCACTAAGTGTCACAGGACTGTACCTCCTTCCAGTGGGACCAGAAAATTTCCTTCCTATAAAGCTGGTTTTAAAGACCAGGTGCACTCTTGAGGCTCCAGCACAGCCTGCAGCCTCCAGCACACCCCATGCCAGAAACCAGCCCCTCTACAGACTCACAATGGCTGTAAAATATCTTGTGCAGTGTTGAGAAAAAAGAAACCTAAAAAATGCCAAGGAGCTTTGCCAAACACTTTCTGCTTCCTCACATCTATGCCAAATGCTTTGCAGCCTTTTGGGGGGAACCTCAGACCCTCATGGGTCAGCCCAGATCTGTCCTTGGCAGAGAACAGCTGATTTTGAGTTAGCTGTTACCCTCAGCTCCTGCAAACTGGTATCCTCAGGAGTCAGGGCTCCTGCTAGCGACTGACAGGGAGGACGTGGTGATCACCATCAGTGGATGATGAAGAGGATGGACAAGCATCCTGAAGGCACAAGATGGATGGTCCTAGCCACCCCAAAACCAAAGGGTTATCCCTTCCCAGGTCCTGCCCTCATCCCTCACCTTATGCAGGTATCAGTGCAGGATCTGCCCTGACAAAGAGATCCAGAACAATCACTTCTGACTTGGGCCTGACTTTTGTCAAAACCTGTCATTCCAGCTCTGTTTCCCCACTGTTTTGAACCTTTGTACCTACAACATTGAAGCCTCAGATTTGTCAAAACACGCAAAGGTGCTGCCAGAGGCTGAGGAACTCATTTCAGTCCCTTCACAAAGCCGTTTTCAGGAAAGAAACAACGTGTCAGGGCAATGCCAACAACTGACTGTACCAACGAGGAGAGATTTGACGTACCTTTCCCTGCTGCAGTGACTGTTATAATAAAAGACAGCAGAGCATTAGTGAAAGATTTATGCTTGTATTTCAACAATGGAAAACATGAGCTTTGCTGTATTCTCATTCACACCGAGACAGGCAGCGAGGGCATGTCATGTAACACTATTTCCAGGAAAGATGTTACAGCTGAAGAAATGCTGATTTGCTGGTGCAGTAAGACAATTCCTGGAAGCAGGACAGGCTCTTACGTTATTACCATTGCAGAGGGAGAATTTGACTGCACGGCCTCTTCTCCTGAGCTGCTTAGGAGGGGAGGCTCTCCTGCTCCTGGAGGGTAGGGAGAAAAGGTGAGCCAGGAAGGCTGGGAGAGCTGCCGTGGCCCCCTCTGCTCAGCACCAGCCTCCCTGGCACTCTCAGAGCCCTCCATGCCAGCAGGCACAAGTGCCAGCTAATTGAATTTGCTAATGATACATTCTCTCGAAACCCTTCGCACTGATCCCACCATTTTGCACTTGCAATTAAATTACAGGCACCAGAAAAGAAGGAAAAAAAAAAAAAA